>CACRXP010000608.1:226938-266513 GCA_902702965.1 Spirometra erinaceieuropaei | reverse complement strand
CTGAGACAATGCTACTCAAATGAACCAAGTACTGTTTTAATAGTGAACATTTTTTGTTCGTGTACAGTTATTCTAACGAGCTGACATGTAATCAATAGGGTTTTCAAAGGCTTTGCCTATTATCCTTACCAAATAAACTAAATAAAATAAATACATTTTAAAAGCTTTGCGCCAATACAATGGAAACGTAATCTAGTACATACTCTTTTTCAAAGAGCGAGAAATATTTGCTCCAGGGAGACCATAGATAAAGAAACTGCCCGTATCAAAGAAGCCTTACTGAATCGTGGTTATCCTGCACGCTTCATTCAGAAGTACAGCAACCATTTACGGCCAAATTTAATGGAACAGTCCGTTCCGAAGAAGCCCGTTATAATATGTCTACCTTTTAAGGGTGACAACGTCTCAAACACAATCAAGCGACGCTTGCGTTGCACTATAGAAAGAACGTACAACGCAGCAGAGCTTATCTTCATCAGTTCCACAAAAAGCGATTCGGCGTTTTCGTCAATCTTATAATCCAGGCCCTGATGGTGTCCCAGTGAGCATTTTAAAAGCCGATGCAAACACGATCTTCCCATCCCTCTTATGCAAGATATTTAATCTCGCTCTTGAAAGTGAAACTTATCCTACCTTGCGGAAGGAATCACACATTTTGCCCATTCCTAAGCACGGCAAATCTACATCATTTGATGACTTTCGGCCAATAAACACCCTCCCCGCAGTTTCGAAGATCTTAGAGACATTGATCAAGGATAAGATGATGTGTCACTTAACAGCGAATAACTTACTGAGTGCTTCTCAGCATGGATTCCTCAAAGCTCCATCTTGTGACGCCTGTCAACTCTCTTTCTTTGACTATGTTCTCCAATCTAGGGACCATGGTTTTGCTCTTTACACAGTATATTTCGATTTCACTAATGCTTTTGATCGTGTTGACCATGCTCTTCTTCTCTTGAAATTGTCCTCTTTCGGAATAGGTAGCAAACTTTTGAATTTTATATCCTCTTACCTGGGCACTCGTACACAACGAGTTAAGATTTCCAATACCATCTCCAACCCCACAAGTGTGAGGAGTGGAGTCATTCAGGGTAGTGTACTCGGCCCGCTTTTATTTTGCCTTTTCGTTAATGATGTACCCGATTTATTTCAGAATGGTAAGCCTTTCATGTATGCCGATGATCTTAAAGTTGCATATCGATATAAGCCGGCAGATCATGACATCGTGCTTGAGCTCCTAAAGAGCGATCTACAGGCTTTCGCCAAGTGGTGCCGCACATGGCGCCTTTCTCTTTCCTGGCATAAATGCTCAGTCATGGTGGTTGGCGACGACCGCCAACCTCAACTGAGTATTGAAGGTCACGCCATAAATGTGCCATGGGTTATAAAGGATTTGGGCGTTTCATACTCCAAGAGTCTCAATCTCTCGGAGCACTGTGCCTTGATAGTCTCCAAAGCACGTAGAACGACTGGGTTTATCCTCCGAAATTTTAAAACTAGGGACAATAGAATGCGCCTTTTCAACATGTACGTTAGACCTGGTCTGGAATACTGTTCGTTTTCATTTAGCCTCATGCGTGCTACTGAGCGGAAGAAAATAAAATCCGTTTAACACTTTTTTACCAAGAGAATTTTAGCCCCGGAACACCGACATTTGTCTTACCAAGAACGTTGCCGGCTTACAGGCCTCGATCCTTTATGGTTCCGTAGATTACAAAAGGGACTATTTTGTTATTTAGGCTTTTATGTAATCGCAACTGTAACCCACTCACCTCTTTAAGACATAATATCCACCCACGACGTAACAGTCACCGAGAGGTCTTTTTATTTCTTCCTCTGGCACCTACTGTTAAATATCGTCGGTTCTTTTCTGTAAATGCAATTGCTATTTGGAATAAACTACCCATTAGTGTGAAAACTCTGCAAAATTATCCTTTATTTAAGAGAACTATTACTCGATTTTTGCATTCAGAAAAGCTTCTTCACATTTTGGGTGCTGAATCTACTGATCGACTGTACCGTAGCGATGGCGTTTGTGGTCTGTGAACACTATGGCCGGTCTCACCAGCTGTTGCTCAATGCCTCTACTTTGGCTGTCCCCAGCTTCATGAAAGGAATTTCACGTCCGATAATCTCCGATACCGTGCAACCTCCCCCCTGCTTGACGGTCCATATTCTACCACCGCCGGCAGTTTTTTCTCCTGAGCCCTCCAAACCATAAAAACCACCATCAACTATATTTTTATCCCTTTAGCTCAGGAGTTTTTTTCACTGCTGGTCGGATTTGTGTTTAATCGCTTCCCTTGACAATGCCTGTAAACTGGCATTAAATAAAAATTTATTTAAGTTATTTATTTATTTATACGGAGGGAGAAACCAGACCTGTGCAAGCAGTTAGATCACGTGATCAATCTGCAATTGCCCTGGTAATCTCACGCCTCTATTTCCCCCTGACTGTGATTTGTTTTTAACATTTCGTCTCCCTTTTGCCTTTTTGATGCTTATGTGGACGTCTGATCTGATTATTGATTGTTTTGAACTTTGACATTGCTCTTATTCACTGCCATTCTGTACAAATTCATACTGCTGTGCGCTTTCATTCGTTACCTATGTTATGCAGAGACGGGCTGCAGTTGAAAAGCCGTCACGAAATTTATTGGCCCCAATAAATTCTGCTGTACATGCTTGTTTTCAATTCAGACCCGGGAAAAGTGCTTCAAAAGTCCAATAAGCATTTGTTGCAAACTAATGGAGAAAAAAAAACAAAAAGGGAACTGATGAGACATACTGAGGCGGAAAACTTGCTTATCGCGCGTCAGAATTAACTTAGTGGTGGCCGATCCTGCCTCACAAACCATCTCACATCAATGGAAAGCTGGGCGAAATCCTTATAGATGGGCTTCTCAGTTGATTCAGTCTACATTGAATTCAGCAAAGCTTTTGACAAGGGGGCACACAGACGGCTCATATCTAAACTGGGTCTAACGGGTGTGAGTGGTAACCTGCTCAAGTGGATGGCCGACTTCCAACAGGCTGACGTCAGCATGTGTGCATTAGCGACGTCAAAACGGAATGGGAACCGTTCACTTTGTGGTTCCGCAGGGGGAGCGTCCTAGGTCCCACTCTGCCCTTAATATATGTCAACGATTGCCTAGACTGTCTGACCTGCGGGAAGGTAATGTTCGCTGGTTATCTAAAGATGTGGAGTTCTATTGAAAAACCAGTGGACGCGCTTAACTCGCAAAACAACTTAGATCGACTGCAATAATGGTGTGATGAATGCCTTCTCAGCCCTGATTTCAACAAATGCTGATTCCTCTAACTAAGGTCTAGTTACAAAAAGGATTTGAGTTCGGAATATCAGTATTTCATCGGACGTCACGAACTTCAGGCTTGGAACGAGGTAAAGGACCCAGGTGTGTTGATGACGTCTACTCGCGAACACTCGTCTCACTGCACCAATATATCAAAGAAGGCTATGGGTATCCTGGGGACAATCAGGAGATCCTTCCTTAACTTTGACGGAGAGCTTTTAACTCGACTGTTTGGAATAATTTTGCGGCCGATTTTAAGATATGACATTCCGGCGTGGCGGCCTGGATGAAGCAAGACTACACTCTCTTGGAGAAGGTGCAACGAAGAGCGACTAAACTAATTGGTGGACTAAAGAGCCTACCTTTTGTGGAACCAGCAGCTCGAGACAACAAGCCAAGTAAGTCCTTAACTTCCAACGTTCCGACCGAAGCAACGGTCGTTAATGAAGCCCATCACGTAACGGAAGGGCCCAGTGAAAACCACGTCCAAGATAACTCAGTAATGCCCATATCATTGACAAATGCAGCCGGAAATTCGATTGGCACAAAACTGAGGTGCTTGTATACAAAAGACCAAAACCTCGTATCGAAACTAGACGAGCTAAAACTTTGTCTTGCTGAGCTGTCCCCGGATGCTTTAGCAGTAAACGAAACCTAGCTGTCTAGGAATATTAACGATAACAAAATAGCCTTGACTGGATACCAAATTTATCGGAAGGACAGGAAACATCGTCAGGGTTGTGGCATAGCTCTGTATGTGAAGGAGGACCTGTCAGTGTTGGAAAATACCATCAAGTTTGCGTGCAGCACAGAGGCTATTTTGTTGGCTATCAAGGCTACTACTTCCTGTGTCTCGATGTCCTCACTATCTGCCGACCACCCAGGGAAAGCCAAATCGCCGATACCCGTCTGTTGGAGCAGTTGGGGAAATTTTCCAGTCGACCTAACAGCATGACCATAGGCAATTTCAACACACCAGAAATAAACTGTAACACCCTGTAAGTGTCTTGTCCAAAATCGGCATATGACTACGGCTTGCTGAACAAAGCATTAAAGGTGCTCCTCACACAACTTGCAATGTTTTCAACGATAAGACTTGAAGGCCAAAGGGTGAACTGCCTGGATTTAGTTTTTACGAAAGCACCAGACAGCATAGACGAGATCACTTCCATGCCGCCCCTTGGCTGAAGTGATCACGTAGTGCTTATGTGGGATTATTTGTTATTTTCCAATTTGTATACCGCAGACCAAAAAAGACGCAAAATTTAGCGGGACGACTTCAATGAGATGAGGGCAGACTTATCCGGTCTCAACTGGTGCCCAGCGTTTACCGGTAATGCCGACGAATACTGGGAGTTGTTCAAGAATTTCCTTCTGCAGCTCATCAACAACCACTGCCTACTGACTAGTGTATGAGTGAACGAACGCCCTAAGTGGCTAAATAACAACCTAAAGAAAGAAATCAACGGGAAGAACAAATTGTGGAGAATATACTGCGTCACTGGACAAGTTGAGTATTTCAATACGGACAAGAGACAAATAACAAACTGAGAACTTGAGATGAATTTGTCACGAAAAGCAAAGCAGAACCCCAAATTACTCTGCAACTACCTCAGAAAAAGTACGAGAAACAGACACCGAATCCCCTTAATAAGGAATGCCGATTGCGTTGAGATTCCTGATAGATAGATAGATATTGTAAGAAATAAAGCCACACATCTGGGCAGCTTTGACCGTAATTCTGTCAGCGTGTGGCGAGAGATCAAGGTTATTTGTGTAGCTTAAACCTAAATCCTTGATGATTGTACATTCAGTCATAGATGTGCCTCGGAAGACCACGGGATTGGGGTAAATTGGATATAACATTGGAACAAATTAACCCGCTATGCTCGTGCGCGTAAGTAAGATATTAAATTCAAAGGTTCTCCGCCTATTTCGAAACAGGAGGGTCTCAGGAGAAGATGAACATGACCAATATGGTCAAAAACCCTAGCGAATTGATGGTGGACTATGTGAAGCTCAAAATCATTGCGCCTAGTATGAAGAACACGATCAAAGACAAAGAGCTGGTGAGAGTGCCGAAACCAAGCTTTCACGAAAACATGCTGAGCCGCACTCAATAGGTTATTCTCGGTTAGGTGGCGCATCTTATTCGATCAAGGTTTCTGAGAACTTTACAGCCACTTAGACGGTGTTTCCGAGAGCGTTTCGATGCGCGGGATGCTCCGTTTTTCTATGAGCTCTCATTGTGTGGGAAAAGAATCCGCGATATTAAAAGAGTAGTTTTCCGCAAAGTTAACCTCCCCACACAGCTTCTCAGTCCTCTCGAAAATTCGGCGAATCAAGGGTAGAACTTTGGCTCGACTCCGTTGATGGAGACAACGAGGGAGCTTTTATCACCTATTGCAAACAGACAAAGTAGATAAAACCTCATCCACGACATTTATTATTTTCTTGCTGGAAACAAAACGAAAATTGGGTGCGTTCAACAGTTTGCAAGGTCTAGCAGTACAAAAATTTTAAACGGAACTTAGAGATTAATCAGATCAGTTTTAGGAAGTAAGGCGTGTCAGTAATACTTCCGGACGGGCTAACCAGATAAAGTTTTTGAGTTCGGAAGTAGAAACAGCTGTTTGGTGGTCTGAACAAGCAAGCGTGTCTAAAGATGACAATCGTAAGGATAAGCAACTGACAAAGAAACGTATATCATGTATACTTGATTCTCGTATGGAAATATAGACGCCCTGGTTCCAAATGTCGATACCCATGGTCTCGAGTACAGCCTCAAACCTTCTGGAGCAGGGAGGTGGAGACCAATGAGATTCAGGAAGATTCAAGTCACCGGCAATTAACTGACACTTTAAATTTAAACCGGCAGAATGTAATTGTAGCCTGGGAGTTTTTTCGAAGTCAGTTACTGAAGGCGTTCCATAATTATGGCTCATTTACAGGGGCAGTGCTTAGACAGTTGACGAACACAAGACTCTGAAGTAGAAGCATCTTATTAAACAGAGAACCAGCATTTAAAACGAAGAGCTTAAGGGACGAATTAATTGTCACTAATAGAGGTAAATTAAGTCATCCAGTGGTTGACTGTCGGGGTAAACTAGAAATCGGACACTCCTGTCCGGTTCTGTAAAATATGCGATGGCATTGAAAGCGTTCGATGTGGGTAAGAAGATTTCGGATTTAAGGTAGGAAGAAGTGGATGGGGGAACGGAACACTGCCTCCGACCAAATAAGCTTGCCCACAACTTAGGATACTGCACTGTATTACAGCCAAGGTGATATGGAGGACAGGGCGAGTTTACCAACCCGGTAGGAAGATCTGTGTTGGTATTGCACTGGGAACGCCACTGCGAAGAGCATTTGCTGAAGGAGGAGGCTCATCGTCTTAGATGAATAGGAAACATCATTCCCAGACGCCAAAATTGACACGCTGGGTTTAGGCATTTTGCTATAGGGTCTGGGGTGACTGGAAACGCGTTTTGATTGGGACGGTCGTGCTCAAAGATGTGGCAGGCGATCGTGGGGAGAGTTTCTTACAGGCATTGTTTTGTCCCGCACTCATAAGAGTACTATCATTGTACGTGAAAGGTACATTTTCATGTGAATTACGGAACGAGTAGGCAAACGCTGTACTGCGTTCATTCTGTACCCATAAAATAGGCTGTCAGGTATGAAAACGATCAGCAGACGATGAAAAAAACTTCTTATTTTCGATGAGGACCAAATGAATGTGATCCTGCGGGTGAGGACATACAGTTAGTGACCTAACTCATGAAGTGTGTCGAAATTTACGAATAATTGCCAATCACTCTCAAGCCGACACCATTTCATGAGTCCAGTGTCTATCTTAATTAAGTACAAGTTTAAAAGAATTAAAAACATAAAAGAAATATTAAAGGCAGTGTTGCGCTGTTTAGAAATGCAGATTTATTTTGAAAAGCCCTATATCCTGAAAACGCCAGTAATGGCTCTAATAAAGTAAAGTTCGTTTTTAGATGTATAGAATGTATTCTCATACCAAAAACGTAGCAAATATGAAATTCAAAAGGCAATTTGGCGAGCATACGTTTGCTTTCGATAAATTCTCTTCAGGCCTGTACATTTATATGGCTATTGAAGTAATGAATGCAAAAGATACGGGTAGATAGGGGAGGGTAGGGGAGGGGGAGGGTAAGACACCATAATTCCAGTCAGCGCCAGGCGGCTGCAATTAGGCTACGCCGGCCGGTCCTATGCGCGCAGAAGAATTTCGTGCAGGCCCCACAGTTACCATGGGCCAAAGCCACCAAGCCAGACACCCGCATGTAACTGCATTCGCCGGGACCCACCCTCCCCCTGGCGCTGACTGGAATTATGGTGTCTCACCCTCCCCCTCCCCTACCCTCCCCTATCTACCCGTATCTTTTGCATTCATTACTTCAATAGCCATATAAATGTACAGGCCTGAAGAGAATTTATCGAAAGCAAACGTATGCTCGCCAAATTGCCTTTTGAATTTTACAATGGGAATTTTCGCAACTCTAAAATATGAAATTAGACATAAAATAACGTCTAATATCAGTGTTTTAGTGAAGTTTACATCTAAATATCGTTTAATTGCTCGTGTGATTTCATGTATGAAGACTTGTTAACTGCCTACATTCCGAGTGTAGATTCCAAAACCGTCTTCCAGCGTTTTGTGTTATCCATGTGTCTTTTCAGTTAAATTGGATGAGATTCAACAAGAGAAATTGAAGTTTGCTGATTTCACCGATGGGGGCGTCGTAGGAACAAACGTTTTCATAAGGTGACATGCTATGAGGCATATGAACATATGAATTTACTATGTTCTTCGTCAAGGTGGAATTTCTAAACTAGATGAGTCTATTCGCTCCAGATGCCATCATAATATTTTTAGGATGACGACGCAAGCAAGTCGTCAAGGTGGTGAGACGGGAAGAACTCAGGGCGATTGGCCACAGTCCGCTTAGAGTCCAGGCGAGGGGACACTAAAGGCTGCGAGGACCATAAAAGCGCGGGGAGATGCGACCACGAGACCTCTTTGCCGACCAACCAAACGACTGGCAGATGGCGAAACCGTTTAGGAACCTCTACGCAGAGTATAAGCAGTTTGTTAACTGCTATACTTCATACCGCGCAATTTTTGGGGGATATTCAATTGCCAACTGGACCGAAGGACTGCCTTTACACGTTCTGCTTGTGCCGTTTTGTTTAGGCAGTTATTTCCATGATGTCATGGCTCGGCATGGTATTCGGTAACGGCGTGAGCAGAACGTGTACTCGACAGCGAAAACAGAACACGATCGGCAGAATGGCATTACCGACAAAGACGAGGGAGACTGGAATGGCCACTTCTGGCTTATTAGCCGTCGTCAGCCTGTTAAACCTAACCCCGAAGTGTGGAACACCTGAGGCTCGAACCCGCTACCTGTTAGTTAGAAGCCCACGCCTCTAACCACTGGGTCACGAGCCCGTTGCCCTGGGCCACGATCAGCAGGCAGAACATAGGGAAAGCACTAGACAGGCCTAACTATCAACAGTTTACTCTGAAACGTCATGGATATGGTGTGACAGGAAGTGGGATGAACTGAGCTAACGGTTTTACGTATAACATGACCTTTTGTATGTGCACTATAGGATCTGCATCTGCCGGTGCACAGTTGCGTCCTAAATGGTCTCTGTGCACGTTCATGTTCTTTCTAATTTGCATAAACCACCTGCCAAGAGTAGACCCATGCAGTTACCCAATACTTGTAGACCGCAGTACAACCCTGAGAAAATAGGCCGTAATGCTTCGATGTGTGAAGATATCGTGAACACTACGAGGTAGATTGTCTGATCGAACCATGCAGTGAAAAGGGCAAAGACTCGCGTGATGGCAAGTACCTCAGAGACAAGCCTAGGATTGCGTCCGCTGACCTCGAAATTTCTACTGTTATTAGCCTAGTGCGATCTGGGCGGTACTTGCAGGTCTCGGCCAAAGCGCAAAATCAACTCTTTCCATATTCGCTAGTGTCTTAATCGTCCCACCGAACAGAGCTGTTATATGCTACTGACTCGGCATGTCCCCGTCCTGCTTGTGCAGGTTAATCTCTAGAATCAACAGCATGGGCCAACCAATTTCTCCGTTTTGTCTTCAGGTGATTAGAATGGGATTAACAACCTGTCGGAATTCCAGTCATTGGCCTGTTTGCGAGCCGCCCCACACAAACGCTATGGCAAAGTAGTTTAGTTGACGTTTTTAAATGGTCGATGGCAAACGATTTGTCCGGTAAGACGAAGAACGAAGATATTTCGAGCACTACGTGACGGCCTGTCAGATCGAATCACCCAATGAAACGGACGAGGGCTACTGTGATCGTAGGTAACTCAGGGATAGATTAGGAATCGCGCCAAAGCCATCCCAAGCCTGTACCAACTGCTAGTCTCGAAACTTCTACTGTTATCAGTCTATTGCGATCTGGACGTTCTTACAGGTTTTGGCAAACGTGCAAAACTAACCCCTCAATACCTGAGTGTTTTGACCGTCCCAACAAACACCGCTATTATATGGGGTTCACTTGTTATATTCGGCCAGACAGGCGCACCCTGCGAGCACGTGTCTGCTTCACAAGGAATAGGTCAACCTGGGCACGTTGTAGATGCGCTGGACCAACAGGGAGGCCGTATCGCATTGTGGCGAGTGTTATCAGATGGCGCACCATAACAAAAACCAACATTTAGGGGTGCGGTGGCAAACCCGGTTGACGGTAGACATCGTGCAGCCTGGGACCGCTGCTGCCCACTTAACTGCTGTTAAAAACCTGATCATTTGCTATATGGACAAGGGAATGTGGAGTGGAGTACCAAGGTGCGGGCTCGACCGTGCATCCACCTGTGCCCTCCCCCGTCTCCGGTCTTCTTGACTCTGTCTTGACACCTGGTCCAGGTGGCGAGTGGGGAGGAGAGGGTGCAGTAGGTGCTGCGCAAGCCTAAACTCACTGTAAACTAATTCACGCGCAAGTCACTGTCCCTGCTTCACTCTGCTGTGCCGTACAAAGGTGGGCATCGTCGGAAACGACGGTCGAACTGTCGGGTCAACCTGGGATGGACGGGGTGGTAGCCTATTCCGTCCTTTATTCATAGCAGAACCGGTTAACAATAATGCACTTTTTGCAATACAGATAGCGTGCGCATGTTTCCTGCGCAGACCAATCTTTAGAATCAATCTTACGGGCCAATCACTTTCTCTCATTTGTTTTCGGGGCATTGGGTGGGATTGGCCACCTGCTGGAGTTCTAGCCACTGACCCATTTGCAAGCGGCCCCGCACAAGCTTTATGACAAAGTAGTCTAATTGACGTTTTTTAAAGATCCATAGCAAATTGTCACAAAGGCAAATCACAGTTTTAAGTAATGACACAGGATTTATCCGGTAAAACTAAGTATTAAAAATCTTCATGTGCGTTTAGTCCGAGTCATGCAGAAATTCTCCGACCTAACCACCTAAAACAGGGTGGTGTGGATTCGAGACTCAATAACGCGATAATAGATTCCAAATTGTTATCAAACACTTGCCTGCACGCGAAGTTGCCATTTATTTTAGGCCCGCAAGTCAGGTGCAATTTAAGAAACCGAGATCTTACAACTAGTGTAGGCTGATTTGGGGTTGATTGCAATGGGGTGATACAGTCTGGTTCGGAAAATCAGTACCGATCCTATGCTAGTTAGCTTAACATGTGACTTGCCGACATGCATTGGGGAGGCGGCTTGCTTCGTGACGAACTCAAACCGCTCCTGCGCTGGAACCGATCAAAATACGATCGGTGGATGACTGGTAAGTCGGGGTGAGACTTAAGTTGTTTAGGAAGAATTCCAATTTAGATGGGTATTTCTTGTCTCTTCGACTTTTAAGAAATCCGGATTCGAACCGGACTAGTGATGGTTATTAAAAAGTTCAATTGTCTAAATTCCACTTAATATGAAATTTGCGAAAATGATCGGACGATTCCCCCTTCAAGATTCCAGTTCGTACAGACAAATATCACGGTGGGACCTTCTCAATCCGATTTAGTTCTGTCCATATACTCATCGCCTTCGGTGAGTAAACCTCATTTTGATCGTTTGGCGATGGTGGTCGAGTCGAACTCCCAAGGCTCGTACCAAACGAAAAAAGCATGGTATTAAAACGATGACCTAGCCGGCGAGCATATCGAACTGCCGCACACGTACCAAGCGCTACGAGAGAGAAATTCAACGACACAGCCAAAGGTCACTGTCTGTGGTGGTGGTGGTGGTGGTGGTGGTGGTGGTGGTGGTGGTGGTGGTGGTGGTGGTGAATTTGGCTATGGTCGACCAGAGCAACCAAATTCAAAGCAGAGACTGGCATCTAAAGCCGGGTGTTTGAGAAGACGATCCTCACAGTTCGAGATTAGATTGTCAGCACGGTGAAGGTACCTCGAAAACTAGATTGTAATGCGTAAACAAATCAGGAATAAGAAAAAGCTCGACAAAAGAGCAGATGCCTAGAAAAGACCCTAGTGATAATCCCTGAAAGGCAGTTGCGAAATGTATTGGAGTGCGTAGGTATGTTAGGTGGGCTTGGCAGAGAGCTGGTGGACGAGATCCACAAAAGCGGCAACCTTCTCTGGTTCAACGTCCGGGTAGATGCCGTGGCCGAGGTTGGCGATGTGCGGTGCACCCTCAAAGGAGGTCATCATCTCACGAACGCGGGAGGTGAGATCATCAAGAGGTGAGTAGAGCGCACAGGGATCAAGATTGCCCTAGAAAAAGGAAATAAATTGAGCCATTCAACAGAACTGTTTTATCGGGTACTTTTTTTAGTAGCGTTATGTTCACACAGAATATCCTGCAAAGGGTCGATATAAGTAGCTCTAAGCGTAGTAGAGAGACCTAAAGCCGACCCCGAGGGATGAAAGCTAAGGTTTCGTCAACAGATGATCCGACAATAATCAATCGTCTAATAAGATATTGGGGTAAAGAAATGACAACGTATATAATTCAACCAGGGGTGACGACAGGCATCCCACACCAGGACTTGCGTGACCCGGCCTTCCACCCCTAACCCTTCCTCTCTCCAAAAAAACTCCAATAAACGGTAGCAGTGGCAAGGTCTGGATAATATTACTCAACCCACAGCGCTTCGTAGGCGACTGCGCACACAACCCACCGAAGTTGAGCAATGACTGGAGGGCGAAATCCTTTCTAAAAACTGCACAACCAGTCAGTGCAACTCGCGCCAACAATAACCGACTACACCGGCTGGCCTATCCGTGAGGCGTTTGTACTTCCAACAGCTGCGAATCGGGAGTCCACACACGCTGCAGGTGATGCAGCCGTAACCACTGGTAAGCCTGAGCCCTCACCACCGTCGCGAGTAAAGACGGTCATCAACAACAATGGGGGGGGGATGGTGGTAGACCCACCTACCGGTCCACGTAACGCCGGGGAGGATCCATGCTACCTCCCCACAATTGTTGTTGCTGTTTTGTGAAATCTTGATCAGTGTATGCTGTGGACCAGGGAGTGTGATGGCGCGTCTAGGTGCGGGTTCACGCCGCGCTAGACGCCTGCGCTCTTTCCTGTCTCCCGTCTTCTTGGCTCTGTCTTGGCACCGGATTGAAGTGGAGGAGTAGAGTGCGGCAGATACTGCACAAGTCTACTATTTCTACAAGCTGTAAGTGGGCTGACTCGTGAAATGTCAACCGAAATTCCGAAATACGTCTTCGTTTCGAAAAGATTAATTAAACAGCGTTGTAAAACTAGTCGGCCTGCAACATAACTATGATATTTCAGTTGCCTCAGGATGCCGGCTTTCAAACAATCCTCTTTTCGGCTGTACGCAGGAACTACACTCTGTAAAAAAAATGACTACTCACGTAGCGTGCATTTTTCTCATTGATTGTTGATGCCCCTAAAAGTCCAATTATATTTCGCGGAAAACATGCATAAAAATATTCATTCTATTGATCATTCGGTAGAAAATTACGTCTTCTTCTAATTTTATAATCGAAGGAGGGACATGATTCGGTTTGAAAAAGTTTCCAATTGTGGGACTTAAATACCGAGAAATGGCCGTTCATAAAACGTCATGTTTCTGCATTTTCAATGTGGCTTGTGTAAAGTTAACGATATGGATCAAATCCACTGCTAAATTTTATGAACCCTATATAGTCTCCATTTATTACTGTAGAAAAGTATGTGGTTTTCCGTACGCGAAAAATATACGGCTTGTAGTTTGGGAACCCTGAATATAAGTGTAACAATAGAGCGACTTCAAAATTATTCGGGAATTGAAAACCGAATTATGTCCCTCCTTCGAGGTTAAAATTAGAAGGGAACGTAGTTATCT
This sequence comes from Spirometra erinaceieuropaei, assembly GCA_902702965.1. Lineage (NCBI taxonomy): Eukaryota > Metazoa > Platyhelminthes > Cestoda > Diphyllobothriidea > Diphyllobothriidae > Spirometra > Spirometra erinaceieuropaei. The sequence goes on along the minus strand of CACRXP010000608.1, from coordinate 252,840 downwards.
ACCGGATGAGCAAAATAATGAATACTTTTATGCATGTTTTCCGTGAAATAGAATTGAATGTTTAAGGGCATCGAAAATCAATGATAAAAAATGCATGCTACGTAAGTAATCATTTTTACAGTGTTGTTCCTGCGTACAGCCGAACAGAAGTTTGTTTGAAAACCGGCATCCTGAAGAAACTGAAATATTATAGAATTATGTTGCAGGCTGACTAGTTTTACAACCTTACTTAATTAATCTTTTCGAAGCGAAGACGCATTTCGGAATTTCGGTTGACATTTTATGAGTTAGTCCACCTACTGTAATTCACCTTCAAGTCCCCGTCCCCGCTGTCATTCTGCTGTGGAGCACACGAAATGGACACCGTCGAAATAGACGGCCCATCTGTCATGTGCGTGCCCACAGCAACAGGGGGCACTGGATGTTGTGACAGTGAAAACACTGTTGCTTTTTAATTTCCTCAGAAATTATCTACGAAGTTGGAGTGGGTCAGTTTATCCAACATCTATAGGCTCAAACCGTGTATGGGCCTTTGGCTAATACTTGTACTGTTAGTATGGTATCGCCTTACCCTAAAGTACACTACTAGTTGCCTGTCGGCAGTTAGTGAATATTACGCGGTTATCCGCTGTGGCTGATGGACTTCGGCCCAAATATTCTGATTTACTGATCTACTGCAAGTTCGCACTTAATTTCTAGGGAAATAAAAAAGAAACAATTTCAAAATTGGAGTATCTGCCAGAAAGCAGACAGGAAATGCTGGGGGACCCACTGACGAGCCAAATCCCTTACAGCTGTGTCATGCAGCGGCAGAATATCGGCGAAACACGCGTGCATTGGCTTTTGGCTACTACCTGTGCTGTTAGTATGGAATCACTTTACCCCAAAGAAAGGATGTTTTACAATGGCAATAAGGTCGATGAGCCTCTTCAATTGCACTGAACTTACGTGTGTAGCTACATGAAGTTGTGATCCAAAGATCAGCCACACCCCGGTAATGGCTTCAACTGGTAGGTTAAACCAAATGACGGTAGTCGATGCGGTCTTCCATACACTCTGGGCCTGTGGACGAAGTCCAATTGAGTTGGTGGACTTGTGTCAGTCGTGTTGTGGCACGTATAGACAAATATCTTGTAATTTTAAATGTGTGAAAATCCCCATCACTTGAAAGGTCCCGCAGAGCGGAGGAAATGCAGTCCAGGCTAATTCAGTTCGTTTATCCACTGAACCAAGGTTGTGACCCACAGGAGACCTCAGCAGTCGCTCGAGATGTTTAAGTAATCCTCTTCATGGAAACCCCGAAGAGGTGCAGCCTGTCTGTCTGGGGGCTGGCTGTGGTTCCAAGAGGCTAAGCATGCAGTCCAGAAAACAGGCGAAACAAGGACCCCTGTCTCCACCTCCCTACCCTTCCCGGCAGTGGCCCCGTTTGCTCTGGCCACCTGGATTGTCCGTTCTCTTTTAGGCAGTCCAAATGTCAACTAGCTGGACAGAAGGCTCACGAGAATCGACTTGCTAAAAATGTGGACATCGTCACGCTCAGTGAGACCTGCTCCTCGGAAAAAAGGCAGCTAAACGAGGTCAGTGCACGTTATAACCTCTTCTGGAGTGGCTACCACAAAGAGTCCCGCGATGGTGGAGTAGTCTTCGCCACCAGAAACAACCTCGTCAAGAAGCCACCCTCTACCTCCATGGGATCAACGACTACCATATTAAAACGCCGTGTTTCCCTCCTGACTTACCCTGGTCAGACATCTTCGTACTCACCGCAACAGGAACGTCCCCAGGACAGAAGACGCACCAAACACCATTAGCAACACCACCAGAAAACAACGGTGACAACTCGTCAACATTGCAAGCATACATTCTAGGCACACTCCGGCCTGATCAGTCACCTGTGAGTTGATTGCGTTACGACTGAAGAATCAGTTCCTGGAGCCCCGGCCAACACTTGTCTCTCAGGCCATGCTTGTACAGACTGCACCGCAGGAGTCAATTCGGTCGTATGCGCACACACGACAAGAGTGGTCAAAATGTTCAGATTGGAAAAGTTTAGAGATCCGGGAAGATTATTAGAAGAAGAAAATTGGCTCTCCGGAACCTGTTCCGGAGAGCCAATTTTCTTCTTCTAGTGGTCAAAATGTCCGCAATCACCGAAAGCCCATACCATCCTCACATATGCAGTCATTGCATGAACCTGGTCGGTCATATGTGCAGACATCCACCCCGCATGCATTAGCTCTACGGTGGGCCTTTGCCAATTCTTCTGTCTTCTTTATACAGTAAGTGGGCTAACTCATGAAATGTCAACCGAAATTGAGAAATGCGTTTTCGTTGCAAAAAGATTAATCAAGTAGGGCTGTAGAACTAATCATCTTGCAGCGTAATTCTAAAACAATTCAGTTACCTCAAGATGCCAGCGCTCGAACGAACGTCTTTCCGGTTGCATGCAAAAACTATACTCTGTGAAAAATGACTACATAATGGGCCTGCATTTTTTTCATTGACTTTCGATGCCCTTAGGAATTCAATTATATTTCATGGAAAACACGCATAACAATATTCATTCCCTTATTTAGTAGAAAAGGACGTCTTTTTCCGATTTTCTACTCGAAGGAAGGATATAATTCGGTTTTAAAAAACTTTTCCAAGTCCCGAAAAATTTTGAACCCGACCTGATGTTACACTTGCATTCGGGGTTTCCAAACTACAAGCCGTCTATTTTCCGCGTACGGAAAACCATGCATTCCCCTACGGTATTAATAGGAGACCATATGGGGTTCATAAAATTTGGCAGTCAATTGGAGTCATATTGTTAACTTTACAAGGCACGTTGGTAAATGCAGAGACATGACATTTTATGAACGGCCACTTCACGGTATTAAAAAATCTCACAACTAGAAACTTTTTAAAAAACGAATTATGCCGTTCCTTCGAGTGTAAAATTGGAAAAAGACGTCATTTTCTACCGAATGAGTAGAAGAAGGAATATTTTTATGCGTGTTTTCCATGAAATATAATTGAATTTTTTGGGGCAGTGAAAATCAATGAGAAAAACGCATGCTACCTAAGTAGTCATTTTATACGGAGTATTATTCTTGCATGCAGCCGGAAAGAAGTTCGTTCAAAAGTCAACATCTCAGGGTAACCAAATTGTTTTAGAATTACGCTGCAAGATGATTAGTTTTACAACCCTACTTAAGTAATCTCTTTGAAACGAAAACGCATTTTGCAATTTCGGTTGACATTTCATGAGTTAGCCCACCTACTGTACTGAATAAGGGTTTCAGTACCGAGACTCGCTGAGCACGGAAAAGCACACCTAAGGCAATAAAACTGTCAACGAAACCCGCCACTCTGAACTGCTCAACCAAAACAGCAAATCAGCTATCATTCTGGAAAGAAGGCTTATAATCTCACAAATTGTCATTTCGCAAATTGGAAAAGTTTCTGAAAACCGAATTGTACCCCTCCTTCGACTATAAGATTGGAAGAAGACGTAATTATCTACTGAATGAGCAAAAGAATCAATATTTTTATGCATGTTTGACATGAAATATAATTTAATTTTTTGGGCATTGAAAGTCAATGATAAAAATGCATGCTACTTAAGTAGCCATTTTACACAGAGTATTATTTTCGCATGCAGCCAGAGGAAGTTAATTCGAAAGCCGGCATTCTGAGGTAACCGAAATATTATTGAATTATGTTGCAAGCTGACTAGTTTTACAACCTTACTTGATTAATATTTTTGAAACGAAAACGCACTTTGCAATTTCGGTTGACATTTCATGAGTTAGCCCACCTACTGTACGTGCACCCGCGTAGCATACGATAAGCAAAGACTACGCTACGCCAGACACTGCGTCCAATGTCATTGACAATCGACTAAAAGGCTTAGGGAACTTCCCGGTGTGTGTGTGCAAGAGAGATGGGGAGAGAGCGCCCGATGCCGGCATACTCTTCTTCATGGTAAATCAACGTAATCCTCATTATAGTGAACCTGACGAACTTGTACCTACCAGAACGAACTAAAAGCCGCGGCTAATAAAGTTATCAACTGACGACGTAATTCGGTCGTGTTTTACGGCGCGGTCCAGACTGAAATGACACTCCCACCACGTACAGTCAATGATCGATCTCAAGAAATGTTACCCGAAATCCCTAAGTGTGTTTTCGAGTAGAAGGAATTACTTAAGTGGGATTGTAGTAATGATTACCATGCGGCATAATCCCATGATATTTCGGACTTCCTTTCGGCCGCCTGAAAAAGCGCACTCGGTGAAAAGTGACTACTTAAGCAGTTTGCACTTTTTCCGTCGATTTTTGATATCCTTATAAATTCACACAAATTTTATAGAAAAACATGCACAAAAATGTGCGTCCTTTTACTCGTTTGGTAGTAAATCACGTCGTTTTCCCAAGTTATACTAGAAAGAAGGGTATATTTGGGTTTCGAAAAAATTTTCAATCCCAGAATAATTTTGAGCTAGATCAGTCATCGCGTGAGCGTCAAGCGATTTCAGTTTGCAAGGTGTATACCTTCCGCGTAAGGAAAATCGTATATTCCTCTATTTCTTTTGAAACATATGTATCATGTATAGCTCGTAGTATTTTGCAAGAAATGCGTACTATGTTGTATACTTTACGATGAGCATTAATAAACGGACAGGTACTACGCTGTATGAATAGACATTGCATGGTCCTAAAAATCGCATAATTAGAAACTTCTTTGCAAATTGAAAGGTATCACTTATTCGACTACAAAATCTGAAGAGAACGTAATTTGCTAGCAAAAAGAAGTACTTTTGAAGAAGTTTTCTACAAAATATATTTAAAATTATAAGAGCGTCAAAAATCGACGGGAGAAAATCATGCTACTTAAGTGGTCATTTTTTCACCGAGTCAGGTTCCTACACGCCGAGATATTAGAGGATCATGCCCCATAATAGTAAATAATTCAATAAGTCTGTTTCACACGTAAATCGTGGACAATGACGGCTCTAACAAACAACCGATGTCCGCGGCGAAAATCGAAGCATAAAGGGGCACAGAAAACGTTGGATGCGAAAAAAGAGCGCTAAGAAACACTCATTTAACCAAGTGAGGTAACTAAATGCACTAGGAGACTAACAAGTTGATTGCACTTCGCTACCTGTTTGGTAGGGGAGGGCCGTCATATAAACATCCTAATTATGGGGATAAATTCGAATTTTAGAATAGAAAAAAACGTGGCCGATTTTTTTCCAACAACAACCTCCTATGACGTACTCGCTCGCGAAGGAAGACCACATGTCATGGTCAAAGATCTGGCATCTATTTAAGCAGAGACATATACTGCAATGAGTTCTGGAAAGTTGTGTGCCCTCGTCGGAGTGTCCTCAAACACATTCTTCTGTCGAAAACAACGGCGTGAGAACAAATTTAACGGTGACTTGTGATTTTCATGTTGCAGTAGGTCGCACTTCAGACTCTCGAATTCGCTAAAGACCTTTCGGAGCCCGATAGGTTGCGTCTTTCCGCAAGATCTCATCGACTTAAACCCCTACACGGGGTTCGCACCGAGCTCAGTTGCAAATTGTGCAAATTCCCTCAAAATCCCAGCACCAGGGTAACTTTCGCTTTTACGACTCATTACATCTTGCACAGACAAAAACGTGGAAGGATGAGCAGTAGGGACATTTGGGTCGAATACGCAAAGAGTGGACGAGGTTTGAGACAAAGGTCATGACGCCACCTACCTGGAGAGTGACTTTGTCACCGACAATCTTTCGGACTGCTTTTGGATCGCTGGTCCAGTCCAGTCCGATCACCTCAAACCCCACTGCTGCCAGGGCCTCGAGGGCAAAGTGTCCATCTTTTGCGTACATGACTATGGGCGGACAGGTCTCCTTTGTGAAGCCATACCCAGTCATCAGTTTCTCTCGAGTCTCCTGGTAGATCCGCCTTAAACAAGGCAGCGCAAAGGTGGAGAAGAGGTGGGGCGAAAGGACTCCCGCGTGCGACTCAAAGACCTGAAAGAAGGAGAGGAAGCCGTTGTTCCCACGTTGTTATCAGTGACAAAATATGTCCTGAGGTGGCACTAAACCAGATGCACCAGGCCTCCCTGTTGGTAGTGGCAGTGGTGGTGGTGGTGTTGTGGGTCAGACAGTGGATTTCATAGTTCGTCAGCAGAGTGTAGGCGTCAGGGTTCGCAACCACAAGGCGGGAGGGCTCTTCCCACCAACTCATACACTCGAATCTACATCTTCTAGTAAACCTCACATGAGCCACAACACAGTGGTTGACAGGTTACAGTGAGTGACCAATCTCATGAAATGTTGGCTGAAATTCTGAAATGCGTTTTCGATTAGGAAGGATTACTTAGGCGCGGTTGTAATACTAATTAGCCTGAGTCATAATTCTATAATATTTCCAACTCAGCAGGATGTCAGCATTTGAATACACTGCTTTTCAATCTCCTGTAGAAAGCGTGCTCGGTAAAAAATGACGACTTAAGTAGCATGCATTTTTCCCATTGATTTTGGATGGTCTTGGAAATTCAAATATATTTTATAGAAACCACAAACAAAAATATGCTTTCTTTCAGTCGTTTGATAGAGAATCACGTCATCCTTATATTTTATTCACAGAGGACGTATAATTAAGTTTTTAAAAAGTTTTCTAATTGCCGAATAACTTGGAGCCTGATCAGTTGTTGCATTATCGCTTAGTAATTACAGCCCACAAGGTGTATGCGTTCCGCGTAAAGAAAACCACATATTCTTCTATGATTTTAACAAGATGCCATATGGAGTTCATAAAATTTTGTAATGGATGCGGACCATGTTGTGCATTTCATGAGGAGCAGTGGTAAGCGAACAGGTACGATTCTGTGTGAATGGACACTGTATGATCTTAAAAATCGCGCAATTATAAACTTTTTTAAAACCTGATTATACGCCCTCTTTGAGTATAAAATATAAAGATGACGTGATTCTCTGAAAGAAAGCATACTTTTGTTTGTGGTTTCTATAAAATATATTTGAATTTGCAAAACTACCGAGAATCAGTGTGAACAATGCATGCTAATTAAGTAGTCATTTTTTACCGATACAGTTTCTACAGGAGATTGAAAAGCAATGCATTCAAAAGCTGACATTCTGGCGAGTCCGAAATATTATAGGATTTTGCCGTAAAGTAATCAGTATTACAATCGCGCCTATGCAATCCTTCCTAATCGAAAACGCATTTCAGAATTCCCGCCAACATTTCATGAGGTCGGTCGCTTACTGTATGTTGCCTGCAAGCGAAGAGAAGTACTCTTGCCCCTGGCAGCCTGGCTAATCCTTCCGAGTTTGCTAAATGTATGACAAGGGAAGAGTGTAGGACCAGGCTATAGGAGCTAGATTTAGGAACAAATGCGAAGAGCGCAGACAGTCTGGGGGCATAGGACGAGTGTTAGACAGCACCGAAGCCAGACATGTTGGCACTGACTCACCTGAAGCATTTGGGCTCCCGCAGCAACCTGCTGTACCAAGTGCTCAATCACAACAGTCGTCAGAAGGTCCAAAAGCCGATGACTGCTGGCGGGGTCTGTGTAAAGCCAGCGTTTGGCCTTTGCATGCGTTTTGGAGCCTCCGCCCTCAATCATGTAGGACATGAGAGTCCAGGGAGCCCCCGAGAATCCAATCAGCGGGACCTGGCCCCCCAGCCTGTGTCGTGTCAGCGTGATGGCCTCGTAAACATACTTCAGAGCGGTTGCCACGTCCACGCTGCAATCTAACCGATCCAGATCGTCCCCAGACTGCAGAGGCTCTGGCAGCTGAGGGCCCACACCGGGGGTCATTACAACATTCATACCTAGCGCCTGTAGATTGAAATGAAGTAAACGGTTACCAAAATAAGTAACAGTCAGTCTGTCTAATTTAAAAAAAGGCACCAACAGGCAAGGTTTGTCTGTATGGTTAGCAGAAAATGCGCAAATGTATATCCACGACCCGGATGTATTAGAGCCCTGGATGAGGACGTTGGCGTCATGTCGGTTGCAAAAAGCAACAAGGGCGGTTTTTAACTCCATCAAAATTAAGTCAGCTAGTCCAATTTGGAGTCCTTGATCTCCTACAGTCCTCGTTCAGCACCACTGAGACGCAAGATCTTCGTAGAAATAGGCCCGTAGGCAAATCGATGTAGTTTTTAGGTTGAGGTGGGTATTCTTACAGAGAACCTCGAGTCCTTTAAAGTCTGCTGATACTGAGGTTCTTATTGAAAGCATCGAAAGATGCAGTAGAAGCCTCCCAATAGCTAAGACTCGCATTTGGAAGAACACTCGGTCTCACTCCGCATGTACGGACAAAAATGCCTTGACAGGGAGACAGGACCTGTCTGTTATTCGAGGCACGGACAACTCTGCGCATCAACGGGATGGCCCTCAGTGAAGGCAACTCACAGGTTAGGGTCCTACCCGCACGCCGGACAATACTGGATGTATTGCCTGTGCCCTCCCCCCCTCCCCCCCCATAAATATTTATGATTTGTAACGCGAACAGCAGGATCGACAAAACCGTAATTGACGAAGAAGCCTAACTTGCCCCATGAAATTGCAGACGTCTGGAAAGTACTTCAGTGAACGCCGCTTCTTCCTCCCTTGTTTGTGTATCGTGACTGAAAAAGACCGGCCAATCTAAAAACCGTAGCGACAGTTCGACCGTCGTAATCTACGTAAACCGTGTACCCGAGGGGGCGGGCGCGGCGACGGCGAATTGCCCCTGAATTAGTTTATTGTGAAGCAGACTTGTGCAGTGCCTATCGCACTCTCTCCACCCCCTCCCCCACACAGTGGACTCCGGTCGCAAGACTGTCCAGACGACCGGAGGTGGGCGCGGACGCAGAGGCTGACAAAGTTAGACGAACGTGATAATTTCCATGCGTATCGCATTTGTCACAGTAAGGGGCGCACCGAGGTGCCGTGAATAATACGGATTTTCCGGTGTCGGAGAGACTCTCTCTTCGCTCTTTTATCCACCAACCGACTGTCCGAGCCTATCAATCAGTGAAAAACAGGGATTTGACGCAATGGCTAGCAATGCCAAGCAGTCCGTCTACGCGTGCAACACACACGATCTGGTCCCCACTGCGTGTGTCGGACTGTTGCAAGGGCGGTTCAAATCTCACATTCGTGGGAACGTCATAAAGGCTATCTTACGAACGAGCCACTTTGGCCTGACTGTCAATCCTCCGAAGGACCGCGTTATATCGTGAGTTGGCAAACTTCCCAGTCGCGACTCCTAACGCGTCGTGATAGTTTCGAAACCCGTCAGGTTTAACACAGTGAGGAACACGTAGATGTGCCGTAAAGATGGATTCCCCAGTGTCGATCTCTCTCTCTCTCCTCTCCATCCACCAGTTGGGTGTCCGAGGCTGCCAACCAACGAGTGAAGGGATTGGCAAAGCTAAACAGCCCGTCTACGCGTGCCCCACATATACCAGACTCAATAACTACAACCGACACTATGTGCTAATGCTCTGGGATAGTCTCCTTTTAACAGAACAAGGAGTTGACATGTACAGAAAATTTTAACCCAGTGTAAAAACGGCAAAGCTGTCCGGCCTCAATAAGGCAGATACAGACGGCAACATAGATGACTTGGACGCAAACCGAAAATGAAAAACTAACCTGCGGAATGACAAGAATATCGGAAAAAATGATTGCCGCATCCAGATTGAACCTTTTTACAGGCTGGAGAGTTATCTCACAGGCTAGCTCAGGAGAACGACAAATGTCAAAAAATCCGTGCCTCTGTCTGACAGCCCGAAATTCCGGTAGGTAACGGCCGGCCTGACGCATGATCCAGACCGGAGTGTAGGGAACCTCCAGGCCCCTGGCAGCGCGCAAAACAACGTCATTTTGCAGAGGGGGGAAACACTCCGTTTTGTTCATTAGTCTAGCAAAGAAAAGAATTGCATCAGAACGGCAAGAGGATCAATCTTATTTCGTAACTTTGTGGTTTACCCTCTGTGTAATACCGCGCTATCAGACTGAAAGTGTGGACGAAGTATCCCAGACAGAACTATAAAAAAAATGTTTTCCCAAAGCAACTTTTCGGAGGGGTCGAAAACGGACTGGTTTGCTGGTCTATACAACATGCCCAGCTCTACATATTTCATTGAGAATGCCAATGACCAGCTGTAAGGCCGTCGAATCTCCAGCCGTCGGAAAATCCCAGGCAGCCCGCAGATTGTTAGGGTCGCCTCACATGAGTAGCATACCCTGCCCTACGTGGCGGACAAACATAAAGTCATCTTACACCGCGCGCGCTACCGCTGGAAGATATTCAAGACGCGATGGAGCAGGCCGACCGGTAGATACGCGTTGACACTTCGTCAATCGCGCCTCCAGCCCGACAGTCCCGGAGGAATCGCGTCAACGTGGTAATGCTACAACACCGGTAGATTACGGTAGAAATTTTCCCTCACGACGACTCCAAGCACCGACTCGTTAAAATTATAATCCGTGCGAGTGCCCCCCCTAAGTTCGGGAAAACAACCGTATTCCAACAGGCTGGTGTGTACTCGCAACACGGCATCGTTTTCGGTGGCACCCTTCTACGTAATCGGACATGTTTCATGAGGTTTCTTGGGAATTTCGAATACAGGCGTGTCCACAACAGCCGCTCGGATTGTTTGTTCGAGGTTGTCTCCTCTAGCGCTTTGGCTTAAAAAACCTAACTACAAGGCAGCGGTGGCTAGTAAACTTAATTAATGGCGGTTTACGGTCGCCATGTCACAATGCCGTCATTGGGTTTTGCGGCATTTTATAAGGCTTTCAGCGTGCCAGACTTCAGCCCACCGCACCCTGGTAGCAATGTCGCTGCTGGTCCGCGACTGCTTATTCGTCGGACTTGGGTCTGCTTATTTCGCAGCTAACTTTCACTGAAGGTCGTCCCACTATCCGCCACTTGTGGACGCGCCGGGTAGCCAGCAGCTAGGCTAACGGGCAACCCGTCTTCCCGGCTGCTGCCTAATGGACAGAGTAAGGACGGCATTGTCTCCCGAATCGATGCTGCCCGTTGGGTTTTTTCAAGCCTTCGAAAATGCCTGTGGAACCGACGTGACCTCTCCATCGCCACTAAGATTCGCGTGTACCGTGCATCTGTCCGGTCTGTCCTTCTCTACGGTTGTGAATGCTGGGCTTCGCGCGCGGCGGATGAGCGCAAACTGGAGGTATTGGACCACCACTGCTTGAGGATCATCCTTCGAGTGAAGTTAACCGACTTCGTCTCAAATGAAATAGTCCGCGCTCGCTGCGACGACATCGCAAGGATAACTCAGGCCATCCAAGAGAGACGACTGAGGTGGTTCGGGCATGTTCTTCGTCGTCCACCTCAGGAGCTCAGTGTTACTGCCCTCGATCCGGCACCGTTGCACCATTGGAGGCGTCGAAGAGGGGGTCGGTTCAAAACCTGGCTCGACCCTGTCCGTCAAGACATGGAGGTGGCTCTTGGACCTTCGGTATTCGGTCTCCGTCGTTGGCGAAGGGAATGGGTTGAGCTGTCTAGATCTGCTGCCGCGGATTGTCACGCGTGGAGAGGTACAGTTCGGGATATCACCGAGGCCGGCTAGATCAGACATGATCGCAGCCGTATCAAGTACAAGTAAGTACCCTTCTAAGTTGTGGTCTCAGTGGCCTACCAGTCAGTGAATGCGCTGATATATCCTGGTGTCATAGACTGTCCAGTTGATCTGCATGTGATACCACAACATCTCTATCGAAACATGGCTGGGACATACCTACTACTTGGACAAACCGTGGCAGACGGTCGGTTCCATATCACTAGCCATCCGCATTCCCAATTCCGACGTCGAACACTTTCATAGTAACCCGTCATTTGACGTGAGGTAGTCTCCTAGGCGTAGGTTTTTCAGTACAGGAGGGCTGCAACATCCGCGTAGAACGGTGGGTAATACCATTGAACAGATGTATCGACAGGCCACAAACTGCCCGTTGCCGCTTTTGATGAAGTGGCGGTCTGTGCAGCGAAAGTGACTGCAGTTCAGATTCCTCCGACGGCAACAGATAGCTCAGTCCGCACGTTGGCATGAGACTTCGCAATAAAAACTCAAGTGCCTGTATTGTCCGGGCAAGCAACACGCTAACGCCGATGCTTCATCACGACGCCCGTCCACTCTGGAGGCTGAGAACTGGGACGGCATAATGGGTCAGACCAACGATAGTCTGGTCGGCGAACCGACGTGGTACAATTAGGTTGTTAACCAAGGTGCAGACTCGGACAGCCTTGGCCTTTGACTACCTCATACACGGATGACGCCAGCACAGGAAGACGAATTACATCGATTACCCGAAGAGGCATATATCCTCCGCAACCTGTGGACCCACCTACTTGTCAGTAAAAAAAAATTCTATCGTTCAAAGACGATGCAGCCAAATCATCTCGGTTCATTGCTGATGGTAGTATCGTGCTATCAGCACTTACAGATATACCCAATGAGCTAGCCATGACAAAGGAACCAGGAGGAAAATAACTGTGTGACGATTTTGGTGGCCCCACCTCACCCAGTAGGCCGCCACTTTCTGCAATGCTTGTACAACTAGTAAATCTTTTGAAGCCCCACGAGTGTGCGCACCGCCATGACCTATGCACACACGTTTTTCCGCTCTAACAGCTAGGTCACGACATCGGCTATACCAGCTATGGAGGACCACTTTTCTAAGTGAGATAAAGCGGTACCGTTACTACAAGACGCTTTCACTGAAGGTCGCAGTATTCAATGACTGAATGCTGCTCCGGGGCGCTTGTGTTGATCCGGACCGATTGCGCGGCCGATTCTGACACCGCGATGTCTCAATCAACAAGACAATGGATCTTTTCCATCATTTTGGTGCCCCGTGCTAGACTTCTGCTAGCCGCCCTGATTTGCGGGTTATTAATCTAATTGACTGACCGTGCTTAGCCTTCGCGAGAAAATTATCTGTACTGCCACACTCCTCACCGACGCTTACCTCCATGCACTTTATGTGTTAGGTCTGACGCCCACCTCCAGGACACTCCAGTGTCTCACTTACGACACCACCCTCCAACTAGAGTGAGCATGCAAAATCGATTTCGAATAGGGATCCGACACTTCCTGGCGTGAGTGGTTTGGCAAGGCACTCGACCTCAGCCACGCAGAGCGTACTCGATGCACGCCTACGAACGCAAACTCTATAAAACGAGATGTTGGACAAAACTAACGCACATGTGCAGGGAGGCTAGCCGCGTATCTGGCACCACAAGCGCAATCGCTGCTAACGTGCGTGCGTGTGTGAAATGCTCTCGAGGTTAGGGCGCCGACTGAGCCCCGTATGAACTTGTCGACCCCTCCCTCCTAACTCGCCCAAGAGGGCGCGTAAATTTCCTGCAGTCTGGCACACGAAAGAACTGCTACGCCGACAGTGTCTGCCAAGACTGCAGAAAAGATTCAGGCAATCACATGTGATTGCCTGAATCCTTTCTGGTCGCGAGTTAGTCCTGCAGGGATTGAGAGGTGCGTTTTTATAGAGAAGGACGAAGTATGTTGTCCACCCTCTGCATTGAAACTCATGAACATTCTTCCTGCACAGCCCTCTGAGTGAACTCTCCGTCGTCATTTCATTATGAAATTATTAATGAGTAAGGAAGTAAATTCGATTCCACCCGGGCTTTATGAAAAACATTGTTTTTCCCTGTGCAAAAGTTCTGATTCACAATATATGTATATGCTTAAAAAATTGAGTGCGCAATGATTCACAATAAACCAGACTCACTCCTACCCGAAGAGGTTTACCAGCCTTTCAGTGATAATGTGAACGAGGGAAAGGGGGGATGAACAGTTCGTCCACTCGCGAGTGAAATCTTGTAGGGTCGCCGCGCCTTTACGTTCCCTATTGGCCCTCAAGGCCTGCTCGCTGATTGGTTGATTCTCTTTCCAGATGTTCTTGGAATGCACCGGACTCACAGTAACCTACCCGTCACTAACCCTCTAGGGCAGTTTGTAGCGGCCGATGACGTCAATGGTAGCACACAATCACGTAACAGAACACCGGAAAGAGATCCTGGCTTGCGTTGATCTGAATACGATCGTTAGTAGTTCACGATACTCATCCGTACATAAAGGAAGAAGAAACGACCAGTGGATTTAATTTAATTTTAATTTAATTTATTAAATGCCAGTTTACAGGCATTGTCAAAGGAAGCGATTAAACACAAATCCGAAGGGAATTGGTAAGGTGTATAATGATAGTTAAAAGTACAAACAGGGCTAGTTACAACCATTGGGTGACCTGTCTGGGTGGAGAGTCGCTACCAAAATGCCAGCTAGTAAACCGGCGGGGAACGCGCGCTGTGGGCAACTGCAGGGAGGGGCCGAGGGAGGTGCCGATGTAGCGAGGAGAGCGATCGAACGTTACGTTACGATACGATGCAGGGGAAGGAATCGGCGGAAGACGGAGGAAAGGACACCGGCCATCCTCACCGACACGCGACTGCGCCATCTCCACCCTAGGTCCTCGCACCAAAAAGTGTTTCAGCGCTCAAACAACCCTGCACAGATTAGGGGACGTTAAAGTTTAATGCACCACAAATTCAATGGAGTTGTTTAGATGAGCTGTGGCCACTTTTAGCGCAGATCCTGGATGGGTCTTGTGTGATCGTCATCCTGTGAAGGTGGCCGGTGTTCCTTCTCTCCCCTGCTAGCATCAGTCCAAGCTGGCCCGCTCTGGGCTGATTGGACTGTGTTGGACCATAAGGCTGGGCTACGGCGCGGTAATGCGGATTTGACCCTGTTGACCCCTTACCGAGAAAAATGCGCAGGGAGGATTGCTTCTTTCTGGCACCCTTTTACGACATGGAATCCATCGCCGCTTGCATATCAGCTGCTGCGCCACCACTACTTATAGCCAATCGACCTCTATTCCAATTAGCCTATGGTTCCTCACCCCACCCAACTAACTACACTAACAAAAGCTTGTCAACATAGCCGCCAATATGACAACGTAAGTCAGTTGATCGAAATTAGCGGTAATGGTATCTATTAGAGAATTTTAGAACAATAAAGGTATATAAGGACTTTGTTTAAGATAAAGCTTGTCTGCTTGGAGTAATGATTACTTATCGGTCTCCATGGCAAGTGCCTGTAGACAAAGGAGAAAATTGATTTATGAGTTAAACAGAAAATTTTCACTCTACGTATATAACCCAACAAATTATAGTAATAATCATAGTCTTGCATATGAAGCTTCCTGCATAAGGCCTCTTGACAGTAAAATTCCAAACGTAATCGCCCTGTCCTCCGCCGGAGACAGATTAGGGCAAAGCTCGGTGGCAGCTGTCCCTGGCAGTTTTGGAGCTGGGGGGTTAAATTGATCGAATTACCTTTCTTGTGGCTTTCGGGCGTTCAGATCTCCCGCAGTGCATGTCGCTGACTCCGTAGAACCAGATTATTGCGCTCTTATGAAATGCCACGTTTTGCGGTTTGCTGTAATTTGGATCCATCCTAATGGCGTCTGTGGATGTCAATAAAAAATTGACCTGCCGGAGAGGATAGTATGGAAGAGACAAGCGGAGAATGACCTTCTTCTGTCGATCCCCCCAGCAGGAGCTGAGGCAGAGGCAGGGATCGAGCAGAGTATCTAGTAGATTTTTGAGAAACTCGAGCTCATTTCTTTATCTAACAACGGACAGTTGCTTTGCCTAGAAGCCGTCATAAATGTACCGAAAAATTTGTTTACTTATCACCTCCTGTGCCAAGTTCGTTTCTGAACTTAACCGAGAAGCAAAATCATTGTAATTCTTCTCGGTGCATAGTGACAGATTCGGAAATGTTCTTGTCCGCCTAGCAGGAGTGGTCTTCACCCGCACTGCTCGCAGAACCTCAGTCATGGTTTGTGACTGACTGCTCAACCACATAATCTACTTTTCTCCTGTGTGGTTGTTAACGACATTGTGCATATTCATACCGGAGGCACTCGGCTTAGCGGTGAAGCTGAAAACAGCTATGTTGCTGGGCAGTTTCGGTGGCTTTTTGGCTTGCCACTCGAAACAGTAAAGTGATAAAATATGCTTACTGGGGCTACTGGTGCAGGCTGAATTGGTCCACTCCATGGCAAGGGGGTGCGCTGCTGATTTTCGTCATGTCGTGGCCTGCAAGTCATTTCGGGTAATCAGTCTTACTGGAGGATTGGTGGTGGCGTTGGCCAATAAGCCGCTCTTCGGTCAGACCGCCGTCGATGATGGATGCCTTCTTCATCATCGACCGAACCAGAAGTCAGCCTGCGGGTGCGCCTATGGAAATACGGTAAAAGTATGGGACATGTACTTTATCCTCTTACCTTTGCCCGATTCTGCAGGCTCGTAGCTCGGTAGGTCGCCCGTGTCCTCGGCCCTCCTCGCGAGCAGTCTGGCCCTCTCCACAGCAAGTTTATCGTCCAGCACCCTGACTGTCAGAGGACTCTAGGTTCCTCGTCAGCAGATACTCTCGGTGGCTCCGGCTTTTAGGCCAACATCGATGCCTTCGCCGACGAACAAGGCCTTGGCTACGACAGCCACCGTTTTTTTTAAAGAATCGTATATATTACACCATAGTTCGCAGTTTCGGTCATACACCCAATGAGTAAAAGATTGAAGAACATTGAACGGTCAGAAAACGCTACTATGCACTGTAAGTATGCAAAGGTGGAAAACGGAAAAGTCCGCGAACAAAGTTTGGAGAAACACATTTACATACAATGTCAGATAGAGTAATGATGGTGGGGTACTTGATAAAATGGTAACTTTGAAAATATCCATAGCTTAAGAGGAGGTGACATTTTTAAACAGATCCTTACAATCAACATAAGGGGCGGGGTGTTATTTCGATGGCCGAAAGGGAAGTCAGTACACACGGCCTACGTCCTATAGGCACCACATTGTCGGGCTGCTCTGTGGACAGGACATATCCAAAGTGGAAAATGGCGCAGGACTGAGACGGCCGTGCAATTCCTTCATCGTCGTCCACTAGCACTGGGCCCGTTGGCAACTCGCGAAGGTTTCTTTCCGGAAATCGTTTAAAGACCTGTACCGTAACATTCCTAGGTCGCCTTAGCCTCCTATGAAGAGTTTGCGAAAATGACTCAAAAGGGAACGCAGAAAAGTTCTCTAAAACACCAAAACAAATGACGTCCTCGTGCAGGTGAATAAGGCAGTGAATATCGTGAACTACATCCGTGGGATTATATAGGCCAATAAAACCGGAAACAAAAATACTCAGCGAGGGTTGTGCGAAATCACCAAAAGTTAGATGCGAAGTAGGGTGATCAAAATAAAAACAGCAACGAAAAATGCAAAGTGTTGATAACGGTCGTCGTCAAGAACGAAGGACAAAACTGCCGGTCCAAAATTATGCAAAAATTGCCGATATTCGGCAGCTTTCCAGAATTCCAAGTAATCAACCGATCTGCACTTGTAAAAAAATTTCTCCGGCAAATACCGACTGCATTTTCCGTTAGTGTCATTCACTGAGGCGGACTTGGTAACCTCTAGTCGCTACAAATATAACGACTTCCGCATGACTTCCAGGCACATTAGGTGCATATAGTCGATTTGGAAAGAGATGACCATATCAATGCGCAAATCGTCAAGCGGCGATCTGCCTCTGTGGTGCAAAGTCAGACCTCGTAATCTAAACGACCTGTCGTCTCGCAAGTGACCACTGTACGTTGGAAAGGCTACGCGCTTTGCAACAGCAGTGATTACAGTTATCTCTGTGAAAAAACATACCCTTCGCACCCGTAGTACCCTTTATGAGCCTTCACTAGGCCCACGTAAGAGCGTACAACTGCATTGCAAATTACATTAACCAGATAGACATTCACAACGTCCTGTGCATGTGAGACTCCCAGACTACCAGACAGAGTGTCTTTCAGCTGAATAATGCTATCGTTGTGAAAGTCATCCAACGGTTCGAGTTTGGCATAACCGGAGAAGACTCCAACAACGAACGGTCCCCCAACCACCGAATGGTTAGTATGAGCGAGAACTGGCCAAAGACATTAGCCAGACCCTTTAAATAATTTCATTCCATAAATGTGCAAATGAACGCGCATTTAAGAAATTTTAGTTGGCTGCCGACGGTGGATCTCATCGGGCGGACCCTACTCTAGGCCCAGGTGGACATAGCTCGCTTTACCTAGCTGTTTGCTAGGAGAAGTCCGAGGCGTCTGTAGTAGTGTCCTATGGTCTCTGGGAACCTCCGAATGGTATGGATGTAACATATAAAAAACTGCTTTAATGCGCCCAACGGCATTTGCTCCGTCAAGCAAAACTCTTGCCAATCCGAGAGAAAACATTTGTCGCGAGATGAATCCAGGCCTTCTGTTGCATCTGCAGATTCTACACACTTAATCGACTTATACTCATGAAATGCCTACCCGTTGAAATTTCTGGGGTTAGTTCGAGCCTTTCTAACTCCAGTGACTGTTCTGCCACGTAGGACGTGGAGATAATGTCAGGGTCAGGATTCGCCGTTGCCGCATAATAAACCCGCTCCTGGCGTTGAATGCTGACCTAAACGGAGCTCGGTCTCAGCCGACTGCTCTGAAGCAGCATTAGACCAGCAGCTACTGCGTACCTCCGACAATCTGCTTTTCATCCAACACGTATTGTTTCCAACGAGAGTTCCAGAAGGCCAACAAATGAACTGCCCTGACCTTGTGTGCACCAAGTCGTCCGACAACACTGACGTTAATTGCCTCCTCCTATTGGGTCAGAGTGACCATGTAGTTTTCATGTGGGAGTACACTTTATTCTCCTTGCATTCACAACCGCTAGATTCCCGACCCAATATGTGACGCGGCGATTTCAAACAGATAAAAAAGGATTTTCGTCCTATGGACGGGGCATCCACAATCTCTTGCGACATCAAAGAGGTTTGGTGTCAGTTCAAAGAGATAGCCCGCAGTCCCATCTCTAACCACTTCCCAATCATGCTCAGAAGACTAACAAATAGACCTCGCTGGTTGACTCCGTACTTAAAGAAGGTAGTTAACAAGAAGGGGAAGCTATGGAAAAATCCCTCATTTACCAGACGTCAGAATCCTTAGGCAGTTATAAGTTACTGCGAGACCGGGCCAAAATTCTCATCGCCAGAGATCGGAAGACCTTCGAAAAGGATCTTTTGAACCGTGTCATGGTTAATCCCGAAGTCCTTTACAGTTACATCAGGCAGAGTACACGAAACAAAGACCCCAACCCACTGATTCGGATCTTTCATCCAGAGTTCGACTAACTTTCGACAAGCCCGCTACTGGGCTCTTGGCATCCTTGTCTGTTGCTGAGTATTGGAAATGGGGTTAACGTGTGCGTTTTTACTCAGCCATCGAAAGTAAGCTGTTGCATTATGGACTGCTTCGTATGCACAATATAGACACAATATAGATAGATAGATAGATAATTTTTATTAAAGACCCGTCGGGGTCCCACCAAAGCAAGTTAAAATAAATTTGCATGCGAGTTTTAGACGAGGTAGGCCGAATCTTTACAAAATGCAATTCCTAGTTTCTGAATTAGAAGTCCACTGAGAAACATGATGATTGAGGGGTGAAAAAAAAACTCCTTATAAAAAGTTAAAATGATTGGATTAATTTTACAGGAGAAAAAAAACCCCTCCATAAAAATAATAACCGAAAAAAGCGAGCAGGACTGGCCTGTAGGTGGCGGTATATAACGGAATGTTGTCGGTCATCATCAGGGTAGCAATAAATGACAGCCTTGATGGATACGAATGTGGGACAGACAGGACTGGCTTGCAAATGGCATTGTATACGGGATTCACAATTGAGATCGTCTGGGCCGGATTGGTACGCCGCATGAGACTATTCGCGTCAAAGAGGCCAGACGAGAGTAACCCAGATGCGATCGGCCACAGCACGCTTCTAGCTCAGCCGAGCAGAGGGGAAGGGAGGTACGACCGAACTACTAGTAAACAGTGAAGACTGAGGGTTCCGCCGTGAGTGTCGACAGACCGCATGAGTTCGGAATGCGGGAGATGACATCAAAAACCGCGAAAATTGTCGCTATGGGGGGTAAGGAAAGCGATGGATTTAGAAACCAATTAAAAACAGGGGTTTCTAATGATATAATTAAGAGTTACCACTTAATCTACCACTAAATCCCAGGAGGACCCTTCTCGAAGTCAAGAATCTGAGTGTTCGGGAATGAGACCGTTAACAGTGCCTTTATGCTTTCCGGTGTAAGATGGTTGTGTAATTTCGACTTGAATACCAGTAACTTAGGCGATAATCTAATTTCAGGCGGAAGATTATTCCAAAGGAAGGCACATTTGGAAGCAAAGAAGAGGGAGCGCTTAGATGCAGTACAAAGAGGCGGCGGAATCACCATGCAGGAGTTGCGCGTGGCATAAGACCGATCTCTCGGAGTGAGACTGTCAATGTGCGGAAGACTGGAGCTAGAGTTGATGCGAAAAAGGAAGCAAAGGCCAGCTTCGAGTCTTCTAACCCACAAAAACTTCATGTTCGCCAGCTGACATCTCTGAGTATAAGAAATACTGGACGAAGCTTGAGAGAAAAGTTTCCGGGTGAAAACCCTCTGAACATTTTCGATTTTATTACGGTCGCAGGCGTTCATTAAACCGAAGAAAGGACAGCAATATTCGAGGACTGGAAGAACAAAAATTTGATAAAGTCTTAGCTTCATTTCCGGGAGGAAAAAATTATGCGATATGAATCCACATATCTGCGCGGCTTTGGCAGAGATTCTATCTGCATGAGGTGATAAAGCAAGTTTATTTGTATAACTTAGACCTAGGTCCTTTATGGTGAGGCATTCTGAGAGTGGGTTATTCTGAAAAATTATGGGACCAGGAAGTTTGGTAGGACCAAAAGACATGAAACTACACTTGGATGATGAAAACTCCATCTGCCATGTCGAACCCCATCTGCTTAAGCGTAGTAAATCGGCATTAATTTTTTCAACACAAACATTTGCGGTGTCCTTAGAGTATGAGTAAACACACCTGAGGTCATCGGCATAAATAAAAGTTTGCGAATTTCCGATTTCAGTCGAAATATCATTGATGTACAGAAGGAAGAGAAGCGGACCCGGAACCGTTCCTTGAAGTACGCCACTCGTGATCGAGTGGGGTGCCGAGTAGCTATTACCGACCATGACTTTCTGATATCGGTTAGACAGATAGGACCTGATGAAGTCGAGTAGAGGTGGCCGGATGCCGAGAGCTTCCAATTTTACCAAAAGACGTCAATGGGAACCCTTGCCAAAGGCTTTGTTAAGATCGAAGTAAATAACTACCACTGACTGCCGCTCATTACGAAGAGAAGTGATTAGATTAAGAAAAGCCAAGTGGCATGTTTCGCAGGATCGTTCAGGTAAAAATCCATGCTGACTAGTGCTCAGAAGCCTATTAGCTAGACAGAAGTCAAGAATTTCATTGAAAATAATCCTTTCAAGAAGTTTTGCTAGAGACGGCGTTTTGTGCACGCCCCGATAGTTATTAACATCGGACTGAGATCCTGACTTGAAAACGGGAATGATAATTGACGTTTTCCATGTTTCAGGAAAGAATCCTTTTGAAATATAAACCGAGAATAAATGACTGAGCAATATGGGAAGGCCGGACGCTTGTTTAATAATCGAATTCCAAATCCCGTCCGTTCCTGAGCAGTATGAGTATTTCAAACGGCTTATGTGTTTCTTAATGACATCTGAGGAGACATCAATTGTACTAAGTGTCCTATCTGAAAGTGATCGAAAGAAAGGGACCGGATCGGACTCGGTAGCAAGGTGTTTTGCAAAGAAAGCACTAAACAACTCCGCCTTGTCAGTGACATCGGTGAGGAAGACTTTGTTATCATTTAGCATGGGTGGAAGTTGATGAACACGCTTATAGGAGGACCGATGACGGAAGATGTTAGCGACGGATTTGCCTGTCGCGCGCTTGGCGCATCCTTGAGGCCATCTCAAATATCTCTGTGATTCTAAGATGAACAGATAAGGAACTAGTGGATGGGTCACGCAGTTGTCGCCTCAACATTTTTAGTCTGTTCTGAAGAAAATGAGGAACAAGGGAATCTGAAGAATTAGGCTTGAGATATCTACGCGGCACAAACTCTAGAATGTCCTTGGAAACATTGGACATGACATCACGAAGAATGGTTACATCGCTACAAGTGAGGAAGCCACACCAATCCAAGGGTCTTATATAGTTATTTATTAAGTCGCTATCTACGCAGTCGTAGTTCATGAAAGTCTGAACGGCGCTTGTCTTTTTGGAAAAGCCAAGCGAATAGCAACAATGAATTAATACGTGGTCACTGTCAAAGAGGTCCTTTTTTAAAGCAGCAGAAAGAGGAGCAATGCCGTTGGTAAAGATGAGATCTAAAATGTGATTATCTCTTGTTGGAGAGCGCACCAGTTGGGACCAATTAGAAAAATTGATAATATCTTGAAAGGGCTGGAATCTGGGTGCGCAGCTATTGGAAACCCAGTCTATTTCAGGAAGGTTAAAATCCCCAGTGATTATTTTAACATCGAAAGCAGCTTCCGAAATTAATTTAAAGATTTCACAGAGTTGAGAATCATCACTGGCTAAAGAATTTGGGGGATTTTAGATACAGCCAATAATTGCCTTTCTTTGCGGCGAGAGAATAACAGATGCAAAGCAGAAGTTTCCCGTGAATGAGGAAACATCCAAGTAATAGGGAGAGTGCTTTAGGTAGGATTTAAGATAAAGAAGACAACCATCCCCACGCCTAGTCGTGCGGTCTTGGCGGTAAAAATCGAAGTCATCTATGAGAAGGGCAGAGTCAGGAATTAGAGAATGTGTCCAAGATTCTGTTACACATATAATATCAGGCGTCATTTCCAGAGCAATGGCTCTGATTTGGGCCATCTTGTTTATAACAGACCTGGCATTCAATAATATAATATCTAATGTGTTTCGAACGGCTATGCTATTTTCGACGGTATTTTAAAAAAAATTTGGAGGCGGATATGTAAGCTGTGAATTAATGACACTTGGAGAATAAGTACCAGTTAATTTAGAGTTATTGACGTACGGGGAGTCAGCAAGAGAAGGCTGAGTATGAGACCTAAACGAGGTGGGGATATAGTTTTCAAACATTGGATTGCTAGGGGAGTTAGAACATGGATAGACTTGTTGGTAGTTAAATAATGGAGGAAGGGGAGGAGGAGGAGGGAGGCTAGAAGGAAAGAAGGGGCTAATGGGTGAGGGTAGGCCACTAAAAGAATGAAATGGTGGGAAACCAGGTCTAGATTGGAAGTCAAGGGAGATAGGTTGACGTACCTGAGAGCAATTGGCCTTAAGTTTTGGGAAGCCTGAACTAGGTTGGGGCATAAATGATTTAGGGCAATTCATGTATGAATTATTTGCTGGATATATAGTAGGGGTTTGATAAGTAACCGGTACGCAGGACAGAGAATTTTTCGGGGATATAATTGGAGCTGCGGGGTTTGTAGACGTGCTGGGCTGAACAGACTTGTTAGATCTAAGAGAAGGCGTCGTACCCCTAAACGGAACTGTACTACCTATCTTTTGGGTCGGAGTCTGATTCAATTTTCGAGTCTCACCGTTCTTACGCCAAGCCACGGGTGACTTAGCTGTAGACCTTACAGCACCCAGTTGGACAATAGAAGTTATCGGTCTAGCTGATGTAGACGGATTTTTATGTGTCTCAGCGGGACTATCCGGAGGATAGGAAACGACAAATGGGGTTGCTGCTGCATTACAAAATAACGCCGGAAGTCTTGACACTCTGTGGGCGAGTTAAAAAAGTTCAGATGTGTCTCCGTAACTAGGACAGTGACAGTTTAAGAAGAACATGAAGGTCAGCAGGATTGTATGCGTCATTAAGATCGACATAAACCATGCAAATGGTGGAACCCGAGTCCGTAGATTATGGAAAGGGATCAAGGGATGAGTGTAGAAAGGTGTAACTAACCTCAGTTGAGTCCTGCTTAGCAGGTTGTTATCGGTAAAACGGCACAAAATCCTGTCTTTCTTTAGGAGTTCCGGAATGTTTACTGGTGTCGAAAGTGTGGTCATTGACTAAAAGTCTTTAAGTGATGTACGACGATCGTGCTCGGGGAGAGACCGGACGTTTGATTTCTTACGGAAGCATAGGCGAGCTTCAAGTTCGAGAGCGCAATTGTATACTTTGCACACAAAGGGACGAAATCACTCATTTGCGTCAAACCTTATTGTGCTAACAAGGGAACTACATGGATATCGCCTACGAGACAGTAAAAGACGTGGAGTGTTGTCAAGTACGTTCCAGGGGGCAAAACCAATAGTTTTGATAACGACACCGGTCCAAACTTGTGTTCTGCAACCGAGAGGTCTTATCTCAACCGTCAGGATTTTGGGCAAAATACATGGAAACTCTTATGAGTCATCTTGGTATCTGCTATGGAATTGCTAGAGGCATCTTGAAGGATGAGATTTCGCGTCTTTCTATGAGCCTCCACGGTGCGAGGCTTTGTGACGTTTAACGATTATATTTCAAGAAGATCTAGCCTCGTCAGCCGGCCATTAGTCTGAGACCGATCTCTTGGTCTGCTCAAGAATATGAAAGATTAAAGGCTGGACTGAAATGGCGTTTTCCAGTCGGAAAAATGGAACGGTCTCTGAAGATTTGGCAAGACCATAAAGGAAGAAACACGTTCCAGTAACAGAAAGTATCTCCTATCGGCAAACAAATGGAGACAAGGTAAATACAGAAAGTCATGAATTTATCAGTTAAAAGATATATACTCAAGCTATGGGAGAAATGAATCCATTCGTGAGATTGTGTATGCCTTATCTCCGAGTCTAACTTTAATATATTGGCGTAGTGCAATTTAGGAAGCAAAAACCATCTGGAAAGAAATAACAGATAATTCAGAACTGTGAAAAAGAATGCATATGAACATCAGCGAAATCGTGGCAACATCACAAACACATAACTATCAGGCGTGAACTTTTACTGAGCTATATTTATAATGCGAGGTTAAAGTTTCTTAGGGAAGGAGGGTGCAAGTACTTTGACGTGTAATCTACGTCACAGACTTTCCAGACCAGGACAGTAAGCCGCTTTTACTAATTTTCCATATGAAATGCGATGTTATATCTGTGTCGATTTGTCATGTAAGCTTGATTTTTATTACCGCATTTGTAACCGACACTTGTCGATGAAAAAACAGAGTGTAAATGCTTCACTCGACGTCAAGTCATCATATTTCCACGTTCCTCGTCAAATTTCCTCTGGTAGGGATTTATACAACCTTTGAAAATGGAAACTAATGACCTCGCGCCTAAATTCACTCCTCTTAGGCCATGCGATGACTCGTCTTAAGTACCATATTCTCCGTGTTTTCGCTGCCGACTTCCCTCTCAGTTCTAAAGAAACACGTACGAACTTAGGTCCCTCGCATTTACGATCATTCCCAGAAATGGTAACTAACTTGAGGCCCTTCAAGCCCTCACACAGAAGCCTTTATGTGAATTTTTTTGGTGCCTTAACCACTCCTGTTTCAGATCGTAATTATCAGCGCTAAGGGCATTATCCTGACGCCATTAGGCTCTTAAAAAAACCGTTTGCTTGTCCTTGTTGAAGATGTGTCCTTCCTTCACTAAACGGAATCCATCTAGTTCCCCTGGGAAACTAACACGAGGCCAACTCTCACTGACTACTCATACTGTTTTCTTGAGTGTCCGTCTTTGATAGTTGCGTTCTGGTCCTGTCCATCATAGTAAGGTTTCCTTTTCTCATGTCTTTCTTCGTATGTAGGCGGTTTGGTTAAATTTCGCTGACGTCCTATTTTTAGGTTGCTATGTCAGTTACTTCTGCCGATGAATGTTTCTCGAATGTGGATTCTGTCG
>CACRXP010000608.1:216723-226750 GCA_902702965.1 Spirometra erinaceieuropaei | reverse complement strand
CGGGGTTTGTAGACGTGCTGGGCTGAACAGACTTGTTAGATCTAAGAGAAGGCGTCGTACCCCTAAACGGAACTGTACTACCTATCTTTTGGGTCGGAGTCTGATTCAATTTTCGAGTCTCACCGTTCTGACACCAAGCCACTGGTGACTTAGCTGTAGACCTTACAGCACCCAGTTGGACAATAAAAGTTATCGGTCTAGCTGATGTAGACGGATTTTCATGTGTCTCAGCGGGACTATCCGGAGGATACGAAACGACAAATGGGGTTGCTGCTGCAAGTTTAGGGGCAGGCAAATGCGTCAAGTGGCTTGAGTGAGATGGAGATGTAGGAGAAAGAGGAAGGAGGGAGTCAGATGTCGCAGGAGTAGGAGAAGCTGAATCCTTACGGCCACTTGTATTATGACCGAGTTGGGGAGCATTAGACTGAGAAGCTGTAGGTTTACGTGGGAATAGAGACCCCATTCTACGCTCCATAGGAGTAAGATCATGACAAAGGAAAAATTTTGCCTTCTCTAGGTACGCAGTGACACGCTCTCGATGAGTAAAGATTGTGTCAACTTCGATTGATGAAAACAATTTGACTAAGATGGGTGGATTTGTACTACGGGAGGACAAGCGTTTGGCATCAGCTATTTTATAGTTGAAACCACATGAATACAGAAAACTGGTCGCAACATCAATTGGCCGAGCAGATCGAGGAACAATTTTTTAGCAGGAAGTTGTAAGAACGCTTCTGTCTATCACTAGATTCAGTGGCGATCAGGTGAACAAGTGAGTCGAGACGCCTACATTCTTCAGAGGGAATATCGGAGATGTTCCCGTCGAATAAATGTCCAAGAATTGTCAGCAAAGAGCCAAACTTTAGCATAAATTCATTGCAGTGGTCAAGTGCAGACAGATTAAGCTGCCGACCAATTACAACGGGTGACGACTGACTAGTAATATCATCTGACTTAGATTTAGGTAAAGCTTCTGACTTACGTTTAGTTAGGCCATGTTTACTTACAAGAGCCGATAGCTTACGTCGACCAGTGACTTTTGGTCTCATCTTGTCTCGAGGCAATTTGTGATTAAGAAAACTTCTGGCAGACAAGTTGACTGAATTTCAGCTAGGGGCTAACGATGTAAAAATAAATTACAACAGTTAGAGAGAAATCGGATTCACAAAATGAGAATTGCAAAATGCGATTAGTGAACAACGGCATAGACTAGCAAAACTCGAAAGGAGATGGCAGCGGGCAGTTCTTAGAGAAAAGGCCTGTATTTAAGGAAATTCAAACAAATAAACAGGTACTAAAATCGTTAGATCTCACAGAAAAAACACTTAAAATAATATCCTCCACTTATCTTCAAATTTAAAACCAGCGGCTTGACCTTGTTATTGTTTTGAGCATTATTCCGTTATCTCGAACGCCATGTTCTCTGGGCTGATGGGTTCCATTTATATGCGTTGCTTCAGTAAGATCACTGACCAGGCAGTGCGTTCACGTAGTCCAAAATAGTCAGTTATCCGTCTTTAGCAGCTGACTGCAGCGGCGAATGCTAGCTGCGCCTCTCAATACTTTGCTGATGTCATCGAAGGGGAAAGTGGACCTCGAAGCTAAAAGTACTTTAAAATGTGGCACCAGGGTCATCCTGCATGTTAGCATAAAAATAACGGTGAGAACTTCTTGGAAATCCGCGAAGGAGCACAATGGGAAACAAGATGTTTTGACTATGCGTAAGTGTGGGGTTGCGGGAGAGTTGGATTAAAACTGCATTACTCCAATCGATGACCAACTGTTGTAATACTGAAGAACTATTTCCCATAATAACTGAGAGGTCAGGTATGGTAGCATACTTATATTAAGGCATCATACTGGTCTTATTATCGTTCGTATTTACTTTTCGCATGTGGGATGTTCCTACAGTTATCCGCCTCCCAACGCCCCCCCCCCCTCAGTTTTGTTTTTAACTTACGTTCTGTGACCGCAGAACACATAAAATCTTATTTTTAATGACATTTTTTAAATTATGACAGTCAAGGATGTTTCATTAACTGTAATCACACAAAATAATCTTGTTCCATCTAATGTCAAAAGTCAGAGGGCTATGAAAACAGTTGCGTTCTGTAAATATGACAGGTTATCGTGGGTTGTCTATTTCCTTGTGTCGGAGCAAAGCGGCCGTTTGGGAGAACGCAGTCGTTGATTGTTTCCTTCTCGGGCGGCGCATGTTTGTTGGGGATGTCTAATCGAGTGTTGCACATGTCATTGTTTGGCTGTGGCTCATTACAGCCGAACAAGAGCAGTACCAGCTCAGGTCTCAGGGGTGGTCGCGCACCAGGGGTGCACCTGGACGTTAGCGAGGTTAACGCGGTCAGGGACAAAAGAAAAGACTCCGTGAGACGGTCCAGTTGAACGGCTGTTACAAGATCTTGCAAACTGCTGGAAGGATTCGAATTCGGTTTGGAATTTTCGACCGCGGAATTTGCTTTTTCCGGAATTTCAGCCTACTGGACGCTCTGTGGGCCCATTTGGATTAAGAAATTAAAGCGTAATTATCAATTCCTCGAACGATCTACTCAGAACTCCGACAGAACTTTCTTTGGGACGACCATACTCCTTCGTATCAATTCTCTGCCAACAGCACCGCGGGGTTCTCCAGATCCAGAAGCGGCTGAGCCGTTTGATATTTACTTTAAATAATTAAATATTTAAAGTAAATATTATAATAAATAAATATTTAAATAAACATTTAACTATTTAAATATTTACTTTAATTATTTACTGCTTTAAATACTTGGTCCATATCTAGAATCCCTTGCGTATCGTTTGAATTAATAATGGGAGTCGACAGAACACCATCAGGACAATGTGCGGAAAACTCGCCGCACGTGGGATTCGAACGCAGGTCCAGTCGTGGGGTGATCAGCGAGATGACCGCTAGACTATCGGCACACGGCCAGCAGACTGAAATAAATAAAGGAGTAAACATTATTCGTAGTACAAACGATACTAGGTATGAAGGAAAGTCTATTGAGAAGGCCTTGCCACCTACGATTAGCGCTCGCTCTCTTTATAGTTGCAACTAGGGGCGCGCAAAGCGCGCTAAAAGCGTTATCACAGCAAAACCTGTTAGTTACGAGGACGAGCCGTGCACTGGATGCTCCTTTATTCTGCTGAAAGTCCAAAAACTCGAAAAAGAGCTGACTGCTTTAAGGGAACTCGTGCAAGCGAACGATAGTTTGCAAAACACGGTGAATAGCGCTAAAGTTAGCAAGAAAAAGAGAAAGAGCAAAATTCTAGAACAGCCAAAGAACAAAGCTTGTTGAAAACCTCTGTGCTAGGGCGCCGATACCCAGGACGATGGGCACATAGCGACGGAGTCTCTTGTTTCTATGGAAGACAACCCAGGCGAACCATCAACTTCTCTCAGCCATTCCGCGTGTTCAATAGGACCCTCAGTTGGAAGTGAGGAAACAAGCTCATTGCAAGATGGAAAGGGTAAGCGCCACAACGGGAGTATAGAACCCCAGACAACTCCGGTGGATCATTTGAGACCTTCAGCTGACAAGGTCACCGGAAACAGAACAAATGAACCCCTTGATCGTCAGCACTGCGTAGTCGTCCAGGGCCTATCGGAGTCGGATGCTCCTACCCCGAAGCAGAGGATCTCCGCTGACCTTAATATGTTTCAACACTTACTGAACAAAATGCTTAATCCGAATGAAAAGATAACCATTCGCGCAGCCTTCAAGATCGGAAAGAAGGTGAGCGAACAGTCGGAAATTGTGCGGCCACGACCTCTGAAAATTGTTTTGAACAGTAAAGAGGAGGCTAGCTTACTTCTGTCCAGGAAAAGCAGCATCCGAAACTCTCACAAGGAAGTTTTTTTCAGCCGGACTATTCTCCAGTGGAACGTCTGAAACGCCGCGAATTGGTAACGGAGTTGAAGAGGAGACTTGTAGCGGGAGAGAGCAACTTGGCCATTTTCAAGGGACGAGTGATACAGAGGAACGCGATGTTGTTTTGGAACCAGCCAGTCATCATGATGGCGGAAGCAACATAATATTGGCAAACCCGAGACAAACCAAACGAAGCACTGTCGAATGTTGCAAACTAAAATTCTTTTACACCAATGCTCAGAGTCTGTTTTCCAAGCTTGACGAACTGAGAATACAGGTAGTCGATACTTTTCCCGATGTTATAGCAATAACAGAAACGTGGCTGTCAGAGGACGTTGGCGATTGCGAGGTAGCATTAACAGGATACCATTTGTTTAGGAGAGACAGGAGATGCCGCCGGGGTGGAGGAGTTGCCATGTATATCAAGAGCAACTTAGCAGTGTGTGAGAGGACCGACAAGATTTCTGACGACACAGAGGCAATTTGGATGACTATAAAGGCGCGGGGATCTCAGTCCCTCGAAGTCGTAACTATCTTCCGGCCCCCGCAGGCGGATCCCGACCCAGATACTTGTCTACTGAAAAGCATAAAAGACATCGCCAGCCGACCAGACGTTGTTATCATGGGGGATTTTAATGCACCATGCATTCAATGGAGCGATATGCATGCGAAATGCTCGATGAATACCTTCGATTACCATCTACTAAAGACAACTCTAGAAGCTCTACTCACGCAACATGTCCTGTTTCCAACTAGAGCTCGTGGAGGGCAACAGGCCAATTGTCTGGACCTCGTTTTTACCAAAGATCCTGACAGTATAGACGAGGTGTACTACCTACCCCCGCTCGGTCGAAGTGATCATGCAGTGCTTGTATGCGAGTACTTGCTGTATTCTGAACCGTGTACAAAAGACAATACGAGGCCAAATATATGGAAAGGGGACTTTCGCCAAATGAGAGCTGAGGCATCACAAATAGTCTGGGATGTTCTCTTCTCCGGAAACGTTGACGAGGACTGGAATTTATTCAAGGATCGTTTACTGCATCTAATGAAGAACCACTGTCCTTTATCAAAGCCTAGGATATCCAACCGCCCTCAGTGGCTTACACGAGAACTCAAAAGGGAGATCAAAAAGAAAAGAAGGTTATGGAAGAAATTTCGCGAGAACAACAATAATGGAGCGTTAACAGAATACAAAGTTCAAAGAAATAAGGTGAAAAGTCTGATTTTCAGGAGGCGACGGGATTTTGAGAGTAGTTTGCTCCACCAAGCCGTTAAAAATCCGAAATTGCTCTACAGCTGTTTGTGGAAAAGCACACGAAACAGGAATCCCATTCCGGTTATGAGGGGTGATAACGGCTTGGAGACATCGGACAGTACAAATAAGGCTGCACACTTTCTCAATTTTTCCGATCAGTTTTCACAAGAGAAGCAGAATTTACCCCATCCAATTCTAAAAACATGAGAGATACCACTATCGAAAATATTGTGTTTCGAGAAGAAGCGATTTTCGAAGAACTTAAAAGCTTGAAGGAATGTAAATCTCCCGGTCCGGACGAGATCGTCATGTCCACCTCCGTCGAGGCTTTTAAGCGCAACTTGGACCAGATTGCCACCAATCGTCACAATGCCACCTGACAGATTGTCTAGCATTTCGTTCGAACAGTTTATTAATGTTGTTATATTACTTCCTATATTTCAGTAACGTTTGTTTTTTAATATTGTCCATGTCTGTTAAATGTGTGTTGGCATTCAATTCGTCTCCCTCCGAAACTGAGATAGCACCAACTATCCTTAGACAGACTACTGTACAGCACATTTAGTAACGTTAATGTTTTTAACTCTTGGAACAATTCGTTTATCTGTCTGGCTTACAAAACGTTGCCAATCTGAAGAAACTCTGTAGCCGTTTGATGTTTCAATTTTCAAATTTTTTTTATTGTTCGCCTCCTTGTAACAAATAGGGAGTTCAAAGGTTTAACACCTATATTTCCCTCAAATAAACTGAACTGAAAAAAAGTTGCTTTGCGAGCTTGACCGAGAGCTAGCCAAGCCACTATCCTTTGTGTGCAAGAATCGTTTGATGCTGGAATCCTTCGCACAGACTGGAAGACGGCCCACATAACACCCCTTTGCAAAAGCAATAGTCGTGCTCAGGCGACAAACTACAGACCCGTCAGTTTGACATCAATCTGCTGCAAAGTGATGGAGAAAATCATCAAAAAGGAGTTGATGGTTTACTTGGAAACCCACAACCTCTTGTCCAATACACAATATGGTTTCCGTAGGGGAAGATCATGTGTTACGAACTTGCTATACACAATGCAAAGTTGGACACGAGCACTGGACGCAAAACACACCGTGCATTTTGCCTATATTGATTTTCGGAAGGCGTTTGACGGTGTTCCGCACCAGCGTCTCCTACACAAGCTGAAAATTATGGGCATCAGCAGCAAACTTCTCAAATGGATCGAGAATTTCCTCCCAAATTGTCTGCGTAGAACAACAGCAATCAAGGTGCACATTCATAGAGAATGGGGTCCCACAAGGCTCGGTGCTCGGACCAACCCTCTTTCTCTTGTTCATCAATGATTGTGTAGATGGGTTTGACTGTGATAGTGCTATGTTTGCGGATGGCATAAAAATCTGGAAAGTCATCCAGAATGCTGCCAACGATACCAACTTCCGAGAAAATCTTTGTCGATTGGACGAGTGGTCCCGCAGATGGCTCATGCCCTTCAATTTGAACAAATGCACCATATTGCGCCTCGGTAATCAGATCCCTAGTACGCGGCAATACCATCTGAACGGAATACCACTTCGAGATGCACAAACTGAGAAATATCTCGGAGTCTGGGTTGCGAAGAGCCTAAAGCCTTCTGCACAGTGTTGTTAAGCGGCCAAGGCCGCAAATTCAGTACTACAGGCCATCAAGCGGACATTCGCAGTTTTCGATGAAGACTGCTTCACTAAAGTCTTCGGTACGTTTATAAGGCCCCATCTCGAATATGCAATTCAGGCCTGGAGACCGTGGACGCATCAGGATTACAATCTGCTCGAAAGGGTGCAGAGACGAGCAACAAAATTAATAAGAGGTCAAAGTGCACTGCCATACGAGATCCGCTTAACTAACCTTAATCTCTATCCTCTGAGTTATAGGCAGTTGCGCGGAGACATGATACAAACTTTCCGTATCGTGCGGGGTTTGGATTGTGCCCTTCGGCGCGATGACTTTTTTCCAATTCGCCACTACAACTCACCTCCGGGGACATCCCTTCAAGCTACGTGTGCCACAGGGTAGACTGAATGTGAGAAGATATTTCTTCTCTAACCGTGTCCTGGAACCGTGGAATAACCTGCCCGAGACGGTTGTTATGTCTCAATCTGTGCAGACATTTAAATGTCGCCTTGACAGATATATGCTACAGCAACAAGAGGACTATGTGACTTTTAGCCATGCGATAAGTGACATATGTGAATCGATGTATGCATTCACTTAATGCTGTAATTTCTTCTCATTTTTGCTTGTTGATCGATTTTTTATGTACAAATAGGGAGTTCAAAGGCGTAAGCCTATTTCCCTCAAATACACTGACTGACTGACTGACATGTTTGTCGGCAAAGAATCCAAAAGCGAAATAGAACGTCCGCGCTAGGTATGGAGGGTCATGTGTGATACTCTCCAGAATGCTGGGAATATTTCAACCTTAAATCAGGATTGAGCCTCTTTCTCTATAGAGATGATAATAAATAACTGGCATCAAACTTTGTGAGTTTAATCGGGATGGGATATGAATCAGTGCGCCAGTAGCCGCTCATTGCAATGGTGGAAGACATTAAATCAACGGAGCCCTGGATAAGGGCGTCAGACATGGCCATAGTGGCTGTCGGCAACACCGCTACCAAAAATTTTGAACCGCTAAACATACATATCTGGAGGTGAAGCACGAACTTCGTTCACTTTTGTGCTTCTGTGACAGCAGATTATGGAATGTTTTTATAGTATGTTGGTCACTAGAATACTAGCTGATCAACCTATAAAGGAAGACCTTGGCGATATTTCCATTTCTGGCAATCAACATGCTTTTCAAATCATAGTCATCCGATCTTAAAATACTGTGGATTGAGAGAGAAACCACTTGTTCAAAACGGTAAACGGTGAAGATGAAGTCATATACGTTAGGGTCCTTTGTCTATGGCAAAAATAGATTTAATTGCTTTCGAAACGTACTATAAGGCCTGAACTGTAAAACTGCACCATAAGTGAAGTGCAAACCAGATCGCCAATGAAACCAAAAAATCTGCTTTCGTTTTACATCTATTTTAACTTAGGGGTTATATATCCAAGTTGCTCGATCAAGTAGTTGATAACTCCGTGTAACAAAGTTATCGGTCCAACTCGCCAGTACAGATGGTGTTTGCAAATTTAATAGGAACGCGTGTAAACATGAATCTCTGTAGTTGTCCTATGAGAAAACATCTTTGTCCCTGTAATTTGACCTGTCTGGCATATTATTAATCTAATTTGATTTTGCGGGAGTATGTGAATTAGGAGGTATTGGAAGGTTTTTTTCATCGAACCGTTACAACACACACATACGCAATTTGCTGATTTCAGCCGAGTGTTTTCGTTATCCTCCATATTCTGTGTAGGATATGTGAGCCACACAGTCCAGAAGGGCAATGGTTGGCATGAGCACAGGGGAGTTTCGCAGTCCCAAATCATTTCCATGAAATTTGAATTCCCCACCAGACAATGGTGCATAAATAAACAGTTGTTCGGTGCCGGCTTGGAAGTTTGCTCAATTGATCGCGAATTACAGAGTCAGCACTATTCTCTTCGAAGTGACACCGGGCAAAGTTACTAGAAACCACGAACGAAGTCACACATACATATTTTAACGCCGAACTTCCTCCATGATTTTACGCACCACACAAATGAGACTGTGCGTCGCCTGAACATAGCTTTTTGTACGAGGGAGTATCATGCGCCAGCTTTCGGTCGACAGGAGGTATCGCAGTCTCAAACGGACTTTGAAAAATCCGTGACAGACGTGTTGGATGTTTATTGACGAGTTCGTTAACCTCGACACTGCCAATGACTTTTTTATCTTAGGATATGATCTTCTGAAAAGGAATTATTGTTTATGCTTGGAACTGACGACTATCTGAACATGGAGGGGAGAACTTTGTTTTGTTTGTTTAGGCCGAAAACAGAGTATGTGCAAAATGCTCCACCTTGACTTCACTTTATGTTAGTTAGGCAACGTCAGTAACAGCTTCCGAATTAGCTGCAATTTGGCTACGTTTGTTTTGGGTTTCTGCTTGGTTAGTAGGGCATGAATTAGGAATTTGTTAAAAGTCTTAAAAAACCTTAATTCCATGGCAAAAATCGGAAAAATAGAAATGCATATTATGAGGACTTTGGTCTTATGTTTAGTAATTTTGAAGTCACTTAAATTTAGCCCCTCACAAAACATGAAATAATTTAATTTCGACCAAACATTTAATTGGCCGCGAGCTGATCAGTTTGGATGTGGGTTAGTTACTACTGGCTAGTCCTTCGCCGAAATACCATCTTTTGATAGTTGCTTTAATCTGGTCGCTGCGTTCATTTGTGTTACTGGGATGGCTAGTAATAGCTAATTTTATCAACAATTGAAAAATAGATATATATCAAGAGCATGAAACTTTTAGTGGTAGGCCACAGCCAAAGACACCGGGTATCACATTATTTCTGATAATACGCTCTTTTGGGTGGATTGATCAGTCCAGGCTAGCTTTATTAAGCAAAAGTTAGGCGAAGCATTTGAGCTCCTTGAAAGCTTTTAAACTTTTATATAACTTTATATAGCCTGATATCGACTCAAAATCAAAAAGGGCTTAGCGAGTCTTCGGAAGTCAATAACAATAACACAGCTTGACTAGCTGAGATAAAAACTAAAGAATTTAGCAATCGCGAGATGTTATGATCCACCTAAGGTCCATAAACCGCAAACTCCCCTACGGCCGATTATTTCTCTAAGAGACACCCCAACGTTTGGCCTGGCCAGGTGGCTGTTCCAGCGTTCGAAGTTTCTAACTCAGGATTCTAAAACAAGCATCAACTCGGCCTAAAGATTCACTGAAAAGTTGTAAGA
>CACRXP010000608.1:189804-203446 GCA_902702965.1 Spirometra erinaceieuropaei | reverse complement strand
GACTATGTGACTTTTAGCCATGTGATAAGTGACATATGTGAATCAATGTATGCATTCACTTAATGCTGTAATTTCTTCTCATTTTTGCTTGTTGATCGATTTTTTATGTACAAATAGGGAGTTCAAAGGCGTAAGCCTATTTTCCTCAAATACATTGACTGACTGACTGAAAGAAATTACCCTACTAAGTATTTATGGCAAGTTCGGCCGGACTTTTGCGAACCCAGAGATAGTGTCTACATTCAAAAACTACTGGTACCAAATACAGGACAGGAAGTGCAGTCATTCATGGAGAAAACTGTTTACCGCGCACAGGTCACTACTATACTTCACAGCTTAAAGCCGCCAGTAAACCGATTCTTTGCAAAAACACATAATTTGGCCGGCCGCCAGACTGTCAGGAAGTGTCTGTTAAGGTTAAATCGAGAATTGTAGACATACTTCGTTATATAATACAGATCGACAGAGCCTTTGAAACCCCAATCTTCAGAGAGACTGAAAAATGTACATATTATAGCATTTTTGTCAAGTAAATATATGGCCATCATGTAAATGCCACCAGGCCTTGGTTTAAATATCAAAACGCTTTTCTCCTGAACAACCGAAATAAGGAATTTGTCCCATTCTTCAATCACCCGGTGGGATAAAAGTTGTCCTGAACTTCAAGTTTTGCACAATTTGTCTTCAGTTAACACCGCTCAACTAGCCGATTTGTCCTTCGTGTTGGTTAAAAAATCGACCAATTAAAGTACGCATGTTACTCCGACGACTTTGAAGACCATGATCATATGCAAGCTATATTGCCCGGAAAAGAGAGGAAGAAGCTTAAACCTGCCTAGTCGTTTCTTACAAGGTAGGTAAATGAGTCCACCGACTAGCTTATACGCCTTCATTTAGATCTTCTCTAAAAGGTCTTTGTCGTGCTTCGTCCAGTGCGCCACGCTCGAATGCAGTTTTCAAACATCAGCCGAATAAACATTCCAAACAGTCGGCCAAAAACTCTTTGTCATAATGAATAAAGTATCGCCTGATCGTTCCTAGAATGCCCATAGCCTTATTTGCTTTCTTGCTTCAGTAAGGCAGAGGTTTGAGGATGGGTTTCGTTCACATATCTAGATCCCTTGACTCATTCGTTAGCCTGAGTTGATGGCCTTTGATGATATGCTGACATTCAAATTAGATGACCTTTCTCTTACTGTTGGAATTGATTCTGAGATACCATTCATCACACCACTGTTGCAAACCATTTAAGTTATTTTGCAAGTTCAGACCATTCGCTGGCTTTTTTACTGAATCCCATATCTTCAGACCGTCGACGAAAATAACATCTTCGCGAGTCAGGCAATTAATAAATTTGTAAACACAAACCGAGAACCTAATGCGACTGAAAACGCTCCCTTGTGGAACCTCACTGTAAACGATTTCTCACTCCGATTTGGCTTTACTAATACATACGTGCTGGCGTCTGCCTGTGAGTAAGTCGGCTAATCACTTGGATAGATTGCCAGACACCCATTTGAAGCAGTTTATGTATTAGCCGACTGTGTAGAACCCTATCAAAGGCTTTGGTGAAGTCAATGTAGATTGTATTCACTGACAAACCCATTCCTAGACATCCTTTCTAGCCGTCTATGAATGTCGGCAGGTAAGTAAAACAAGATCGAGAGTTCCTAAATCTGTGTCGATTCCTCAATATGGTCTCCTCAGTGTGCCTCATCCTCTTGGTGTTTACTGCTTTCTCTATTAGTCTGAAAAAATGCTTGTAAGAATGACTGGTCTGTAGCTATTTGGCGAGGTTCACTTGCCACTATTAATATGGAATTCATGTTGGCTAGCTTCCAGACAGCAAGCAGAGTGCCCCTTACATCGAAATTTCGAAGATCTTGGAGAGCGGAGAGGCCGATTGGTCTGCAAGTTAGTTTAGATTTTTATGCGGATATGCCATCCGGATCAGACAATTTGGTGGGTTTTAGCCTTTCCAAGGGTTTCCTTACTGCATCTATTGTGAACGTCACCCTATTAGTTGTATTTTAAGTGGGACAATTTGTCGATGTACTTTCTCACCAGACGACAGTTCCTTGCTTCACACGGACAAGAAGAAATCGGATAAGAATTTTGTCTTGTCTGACTTATCGTTTACCTTATTTCCCTGATAAATCGTCCACCGAGGGATGAAGTCTTGATTGCGTTTTGACTTATTAGTGTACGTGAAAACATTTTCAAATTTATAAGTATTCCATTGATTATCTTTGCCTCGAGTGCTGCTTGTTCTCTCCTCATGCGATCCTGACACCTTTTTTGATGTTCCTTATATTCAGAGAAATTGTTGGACTGTTGATATCTGGCCTATCTCCTACAAAGTATTCTTTCCTTCTTGAGATTCCTTTTTTCCTATGTCACCCATTCCGGCCGGAGGACACACAATCTCCTCTTAAGCGGGCAGCAATTATCTGCCGAGTGCCGAATTAAGTTCTTAATGAGAACCCAGACGGAACTTTGATCAGATACATGTGCAGGGTTCCAAGCTTTCTCACTCAGAATTCTTTCATTTTGGACTAAACCCCTTTTCATACGTTTCTCTCCCCCACTGTTTGAATTTCTGGTATGGAACAATGACTATACTCCCGAACTGGAACGAAATGATCACTGCGGTCCGGAGGCGAATTAAGACTCAATCTGAGGGTACTGTTTTCATCCCCAGTACTGATGAGATCCCACTTAGCCTTTTAAAAGCGGATGCAAGATATTTAATCTCGCGCTTGAAAGTGATGCCTATCCTACTTTGTGAAAGGAATCACACATTTTGCCTATTCCCAAGCGTGGCCAGTCTACGTCACTTGATGACTTTCGGCCAACAAACGTCCTCCCAGCAGTTTCGAAAATCTCATGGACATTTGTCAAAGATAAAATGATGTGCTAATTAAGGAATAATAACCTACTGAACGCTGCACGGCATGGATTCTTCAAATTTTGGTCTTGCGATACCTGTCGGCTCTTTTCCTTTGATTATTTTCTCCGATCCAGGGACAATGGTTTTGCAAATTGCACAGTCTTTTTCGATTTCATTTAGGCTTTTGGTTCTGTTGACCATGCTCTTTATCTCTCGAAAATTTCCACTTTCGGCATAGGCGGCAAACTTCTGGATTTTATATACTTTGCCCAGCGGTGCCGCACATGGCGCCTTCCTCTCTCTTGGCATAAGTGCTCAGTCATGGTGGTTGACTACGACCATCAACCTTAGTAAGTATTGACAGTCACGAAATAAATGTACCAGACGTTATTAGGGATCTGGGTGTACCATACACAAAGAGACTTAATTTTTCGGAGCACCGCGTCCTAATAGTCGCCAAAACACGAAAAAAAATCGGGTTTGTGCTCCGGAATTTTAAAACCAGCGATATAAGATTGCGCCTTTACAACATGTACGTCGGATCTGGCCTGGAATACTGCCCGTTTTTATGTAGCCATATGTGTGCTGCTGAGCGGGGGAAAATGGAATCCGTCCAACATTTTTCACCAGCGGAGTTTTAACCCCGGGACACCGACATTTGTCCTACCAAAAAACTTGCCGACTTGCAGGCCTTGACCCGTGTGGCTCCAACGACTGCAAAAGGGATTTTTTCCTGTTTAAGCTCTTAAACAGTCCTACTTTTAACGTGCTGCTAACTTAAAGACGTCTTATCCACACCCAACATAACAGTCACCGTGAGGTCTTTTTATTTGTTCCTCTGGCATGTACCGTTAAATATCATCGGTTCTTTTATGTGAAAACAACTGCTATTCGAAATAAACTACGCAGGAATGTGAAGGCTCTGCAAAATTAATCTTATTTAAGTGAACTATTACTCTATTTTTGCGTTCAGAAAAGCTTCCTCAAATTTTGGGTGCTAAATCTACTGATCTACTCTACCGTAGCGATGGCGTTTGCGGTCTCTGACCATTATGACCGGTCTCACCAGGGAGAATTTCTTTGGCCAAGAGCGACAGCTGTCCTTCGGGGCTTCCGGTTGGTCCAGTCTCAGCTTCATGAAAAGAGTTGGCGACTGATAATATCCGATGCAGTGCTATTCCTCCCTCTCTTGACTGTCGTCATTTCAAGGGCAGCAGTTTTTTTATTCTGAAACCTACAAACTATACAAAGCCACTACCCTCTTTATTTTTGGTCAGGAGTTTTTTCCTTGACGTTGCCTGTAAACTGACATTGAATAAAATTATGATTATTACTATTATTGTAAATAACTCGACAGCTGCCCACTATAGAGTCGGGTGTCTGTGGAAACGCCTAGAGCAAGGAATTTGTCAGCGATCAACTGAAGAATCATTTGCCCGTATGAATTTTCCGATCGCTTTCACTGCATCTATTTCCAATCATGCCCTCACACTTCAAGACGGGAAAACAGCGGTTTAGGCTTAAGCGTCTGTTTATTGGCTTGAAAATCCTCACCATTAGAATAGTCACGCCCTTATGCATGTCCCATGACCGCCCACGAAACCGGAGATAAAAAACAACCACACAGAAAAGATGCATTCGCATTTACTTTAGCGAAATAGAGGCTTTGTTATTATATCTATGGTCAGCAGTTCGTCCTGCAAGCGGACAACAATTAATTAAAGTTTTGCCTGGGCACAGGTCTCGACGTGCTACAGTACACTCTCAAGAAGACATAGCGATGAGCGCGGTTCTCTAGAATTGTCTTGGTGGTCCAGTATATGCCCACTTAGAATTTCAGAGGTCCTAACGCCTTACTTCGACTAAGTTTAGACAATTCGAATCAAGAAAACGTAGCGGTCACAAGCGGCATTTTCCAGTACGATGCCCCTCTTGCGTGGCTCTTACAGCTGAAAATATCATCATGATCACCATACTAGACCAAATGTTGCGCTTGTTAAAACGGCTTATTCGGGATGGTTGGTCCAAATGTGACAAAGTGCACTCAGCTAAAACCTTTAAAAAGCTGAACGGAACAGTAGAACATCATCGACGACTGTTTTAAAAATTACGTTGAAGTGAACATTCTCGCCACATCATAGTAGCAATTATTTTGTCGTAATTTTCATGCCGGCCATCATGGTAAGATGTGATACTCAAAAATAATATCGGGTATTTTCTGTTGGCAAGTTGGTTGGCACCTCTGCCCCCTCCCAGCGAGGCGTGTTTGCTCATCTGACCGAGCAGCGTTCATGAGGACACATCGCAATGAACGGCGTGATTGTCTTATTAAATCCCCTCTCAAAGCTCTGGGCAACATTTTTGCATGTCAGGTGCAACAAACTTGAAGTCGGTAATGTTTTGCTTTTTCGACATCAGAGGGGTTATCCGCGTTTAATTTGTTCCCCCTGGCACCACAGTCAATAAGCTTTGCTATGTGAAGTTGCTGAGGCCATTACGTGGGTTACTGAGAAAAGAACGACCTGAATTGTGACGACCAGGTGAGTTGCTGTCTCATTATGACAACGCTCCTGCCCACATAGCGTTCAAAATCTATCCGTTTTGATGATCAACGATATGACAATGGCTTATCACTCCCTTACTCGCCGGCCTGGTCCCCGGTGACTTCTTACCAAGAATGAAGAAAAACTTATAGAAAAAGGTCTTGAGAAAGTAGAAGAGTTTAGGAGAAATCGCCGGAGGCACTTAACAGCATCAGTTCAGAAGAATACAAAAATGCTTTAAACAGCGGAAAACCCCTTGGGATAAGAGCATTTCAGCAAATGGAAAAATAGTTCAGTATATATAAGGGTTATAGAGATTGTCTCCGAAGGCCAACTTATAATCGATAGTGTGGCATTCAAGTCCAAATAAACGTGTTATTACATTGTTGTCGGCACCATATGCAGCCAACAAACGGATACGACTGAGCCTCGGCTGAATTTCTGACGAGGAAATTTTGCCAGCATGAGGAGTGACTTATCGGAAACACGAAGAAGCTTGTTTGCTTCGTGAAGCCAATAGATCGGTGTTCTTGCCGAACATCCAGATGTTGATTGCAACACATTCAAAGGAGTTGTAACTGATGTTATACATCGAGACTGTCGACAAAGAGAGTCGAAAAGACTGATAATCTTGCCTGGATTATGCGAGACATAAAGAAAGAGGTAAACCGGAAGAATTAACTACGGAGAAGGTATGCAACAGCAAAAAACCTTCCCATTATGACCAGTCTCACGAAAAGGTAAACGAGGTAAGGTTGACTATCTTCAGGTCGCGGAAGGAATATGAAAAGCGAGTTATGGAACGGGTCGTCGACGAGCCAAAAGTACTCTTCAATTACATTAACAGCAGGTTAAAGAACAAAGAAACGGTCCCAGAGTTTAAGGGAAAATACAATGGGGATATCATCGAAAATGACGCTAAGGCACAACATCTCAGCCGGTTTTTCGCATCAGTTTTCACTGGTGAAACAGACTTTGAAGAGACCAGATTGCCCGTCTGGAACGTCCGACGAAATAATGGAAACATAGACTTCACGGAAGATGTGATGAAGGCATTTCTAGCGCTTATGGAGTGTGTGTCTCGGGGTCCAATTAAATACCAGCAAAAGTTCTAAAGGAGTTGGCTTGCAAACTCGCCAGACTACTTTTGCATATTTCCCAGTCGCGCTTTGACCGAGGCATTCTCCCTGCTGATTGAAAAGTGACGAATGTACACCTCATCCACAAGCGCAGATCTAGAGCAAGTGCATACAACTATCGGCAGGTGAGCCTAACGTGCATTTGTTGAAAATTCATGAAGAGGGTAGTCGAAAAAGCCATTATGAAGTTCCTTGAAAAGCATTTCTTTGATAGTTCCCAACATGGCTTTCGACGAAATCACTCCTGCTAAACTAATATGCTCTATTCAATGAAACAGTGGTCCCGCTCGTTAGACGAAAGAACAAGGTCCGATATCGTTTACATAGATTTCAGGAAAGCCTTTGATAGTGTTCCACGCTGCCGGTTACTTTAGAAGGTGCAAGAGTCTGGGGTCAGGGGGAACATAATAAATTAGATTAAGACCGATCAACGGGGAAAATGATGAATAGACCCTGCAAGAAGGACTGAACCACCTATGCAAATGGTCCAAAAATGGCTGTTAAAGTTGGACCTTGAGGAGTGTGTCGCACGACGACTCAAAACGAACGGAAGAGCTGATAGAGAGAACAACCATTAACTGCCTGGCGGAGGGCGCCTTTTACGTATAACCGCACAAAATGATCTTGGGAACAACATTTGTCGAGACTTAAGCCCTTATTTCTATGTGTTACGACGGCCAAATGGGCGACCGGTGTTCTCTTTGCCATTGAACGAACTTTCACCCACACACACATATATAT
This sequence comes from Spirometra erinaceieuropaei, assembly GCA_902702965.1. Classification (NCBI taxonomy): domain Eukaryota; kingdom Metazoa; phylum Platyhelminthes; class Cestoda; order Diphyllobothriidea; family Diphyllobothriidae; genus Spirometra; species Spirometra erinaceieuropaei. Next base: position 196,133 of record CACRXP010000608.1, on the reverse strand, counting down.
ATATATTAATGGTAGTATACCGTACTCCCGACCTAGGTACTTGCTAAAAGCCCAGACACGTGTTTCGCCGATATTCTGCCGCTGCGTGACACAGCTGCGAGGGGTTCGGCTCTTCAGTGGGACCCCCAGCGTTCTCTAGCGGTTTCCGGTATATGAACTCCAGAGAATAATCAGGTGAATAATTTCAGAAATTAATCAGTGCAGAACTTGGAGTTAAATCTCCGGGACATGACTTTTTAGCAAGTACCTAGCAAGTACCTAGGTCGGGAGTACGGTATACTACCATTACCATATGGAATTCATACTACTCGTAGTACTACTTGTTTGTAGAATGGGCATTACGTGGTTATTCCACAGTAGTTGATTGTCTTCGACTCAAATGTTCATTGACATTTCGGTTCTGACCCTAAAAAGTCATGTCCCGGAGATTTAACTCCAAGTTCTGCATTGATTAATTTCTGAAATTATTCACCNGCGCTGGAGTCTTTTCTGTGGACGCTGGTTGCGAGATTGCCATCAGTCAGTCTTTGTACACTGACGTCAAGAAAAGGGAGGATGTCCCCTGTTGCTTCTTCGCGTGTGAATTGTATGGCGGAGAAAACACCGTTAAGACTCTGGTGCAGTCGTTCAACTTCGCAGTTTTTTATGACTACGAAGGTATCATCTACGTAGCGGAGCCACATTTTTGGTCTGATGGCTTGAATAACAACTTCTTCTAGTCTTTGTAAGACTAGTTCGGCGAGTAGGCCGGATATCGGTGAACCCATGGGGGTGCCCTTTACCTGCTGGTAATACTTGCCATCGAATTGACAATAGTTCTTAAGACAAAGCCCAAGCATGTCTAAAACGTGCTCTGTTGGAATGCCAATCGGAGTTTCCTCTAGGCGTCGAGCTACGCTCTCAATGGCCAAGTTATGCGGTATTGAGGAAAATAGAGCAACTACATCAAACGATAAAATGCATTCATCAGGGCTTACATTAAGTCCTTGGATCCTCTGAAGGAAAGCATGAGAGTTGTTGATGCTGTACTGCCATCCATTCGTGAGGTGCTTTAGGTGCTTGTACAGCCACTTGGCAAGGTTATATGTTGGCGATCCAATGAGCGGTACTATGTTCCTCAACGGGGCACCTGCTTTGTGCACCTTTGGGAGGCCATAAGCACGTGCGATACGGGTGTCGTTGGGAGTCAGAAATTTGGAGTCCGCGGGGTTTATGAGCTTTTTACGAGTGAGCTCGTTCACCTTCTTCTTTATAGATGCGGCCTGCTTTTTCGTCGGATCCTCAGCAATTGGGGTATAGGCCTCTCTGTCATTAAAGGCCTGGTTGGCCTTATTGACATAGTCAGTCTTGTCCATAATGACAGTAGCACCACCTTTGTCAGCAGATACAACAACGATACTGTCGTCTGACCTCAGGGATCGTAATCCCTTCTCCTCTTCCATCGGCAAGGTTTGCTGGTGTCTTCTTTTCCGGAGGAGGCCGGTCGCACAGTTGCGTATGTCCGCACGCATGTCTTCAGGGATGGATGAGGTTAGCAGGAGGGATTCCAGGTTCGCCAAGAAGTTTGTAGGCGCAGCATCGACATGACTGAACCGTATTCCTTTAGACAATAGGCTTGATTCGGCGGGTGTGAGAATCCTTTTCGAAAGGTTGACAACTCTCGTCGAAATGTTACTGTCATTGATAGGACGGAGGAGAGCTTGGAGCTTCTCTTCATATATATATATATATATATATATATATATATGAATAATGAAGGTAGTATGCATTCCGAGGCGATATAATAAAAGGAGAAGGCTCGTCGGAAAATCGATTTTCCGACGAGCCTTCTCCTTTTATTATATATATATATATATATATATATCAGCGAGGAGGGACCACAGAGTATGCGGGTAGATTGATACGGCACTGTTTCGGGCTTATTCTGCCTTCATTCAGCCAATCATAACCCTGACCACCAGCAGCTGAGACCAGAAACACAAACATGCGCACAGACGCACCTGGCGCAGTCGGTCCACCACTGAGGCCTAGCAGGCTGAATGAAGGCAGAATAAGCCCGAAACATTGCTGTATCAATCTACCCGCATTCTCTGTCGTCCCTCTTTGCTGCTATTATGACTTGGCCGACTTCGGCCTGGTAATTGGTTGCCTGTTCGTGACCTTTGTCACACATACGGAGCTTGTTTGCTTTGTGAAGCCAATAGATCGGTTTGCGCCCATTCCTGAATGATATATATATATATATATATATATATATATATGCAGAATAGCATTACCGACAAAGACAAGGGAGACTGGAATGGCCACTTCTGCCTTATTAGCCGTCGTCAGCCAGCCATAGCCAAGCCCGAATTGTGGAACGCCCGAGCCTCGAACTCGCGACCTGTTGATTTAGAAGTCAACGCCTCTACTCACCGGGCCACGAGCCCGTTGCCTTGTCGGTTTTCGATCAGGAATATACAATGATGGGTGGCGCTCACCGATCGTTCATACGGAACTCACTCGTTCCGTTGTGCATTAAGGGCTCTCTCTCGAGCCCAACCAGCAGCCGCACAGCGACGCATGATATGCAGGCAAAATAGCATTATTGACAAAGACAAGGGAGACTGGAATGGCCATTTCTGGCTTATTGGCCGTCATCAGCCAGTCATACCCAACCCCAAGTGTGGATCACTTGAGATTCGAACCCGGGATCTTTGGTCATGGAGTTTGACGCTCTACCATTGAGCCACGGGCCCGTTGTCCTGTCGGTTGTGATCGGGAATATCAATTATGACGGTGGGCGCCCACCGATCCGCTTAGGTTACGGAACATGCTTGTTCCTTTGTGCCTTGGGGCTCATACTAGAACACTCGCAGGCAGTCGCACAGCAGCAGTCGTAAAAATCAGAAGCCATGGGAACTGACTCGGCACAGATCCACCACAGACAGACAAGAACAACTCAACTTCTTTTGGGCTATATTCGAGGTCCCGACTTCCTTGTCATTTAACCCACCGTCCGTAGAAGCCGCAGATGACCACAGTCGCCTGAAAAACTGATATTGGATCCGAGGAGAAAGAGGCCCGACGTTCAATTGTTAAGAGAGAGTAATGCTATGGAAAAAGAGAACGGAATAGTGTCGCGGCTAATACGAAAAGAAAACCTGACCATTCATGGAAAAGCAGGCCAAACCCACTATGAAATGTACGTATGTAATAATTTGGCCAAGCAGTGTGCTCTTTGTCACTGAGCAAACGCGACGCTTTTGCTTACTTGCGGGGCCAGTCAATTGTCGGTCGAACGTTCGAGATCTTCCCTCCAGGTGATTCCCGCGTGAGAAACGGCCAATCCACGACAAGAAATCCACCAGCCAGAGCGTTCTGAAACCCTCGGGAGTTTAGAAGATAGAGCTCGCTCTAGTGGACTGATATCCATGCTTTCGGGGCTGTTGGAATAAATTACCTGTTAACGCAACTCGCCTTCGTCCTCTCATATCCACTCCTCGCAACATAATAGTTGGTTTCTTTAACTAACACACCTGGCATTACTGGTCTTAATTCTTCCTTCCGGTTGGGCGGCTGTTCATCTCAGTCCAGTTTTATTAAGGGAAATATAGGCGAGCGCCTTTAAAATCCCCATTGGTTACAACTCCTTGGAAAAAATACTGATAAATAGAAAAGTAAAAAAGAGATTTTGTATATAATTGCAGACAGTTGTCGGCTAGTGGAAAAAAGAGTAATAAATTAGTATAAATGTATATAAGTTGGTACCGGACTCTGTGAATGGACGTGAGGCTGGTAGTTGGAAAACCTGATACGCGTCAAGTCTACACTTAAAAGAATTCACACAGGGGCAATGTACAGCATCGGTAGACTGGGCATTCTACACTGCAACCACTCAGTTACTGAAAAAGAACTTTCACCCCTTGATCCTTACTTTCCCTGAGCGTATTTTCAGAGGATGACCGATCAGGGTGGGCGTGTTAGCTAAAATGAAGTAATCAGTGGAATCAAAACAATAGTCTGGGCCGTTGATAAGGTTACCACGTAGTTGCCTGTAGGAAAAAGGAAACAGGTTGAGAGTTGACAGTCTGGTTTCATAGGGCAGTGCTCCCAGACCTTTTGTCATTTTAATCGCCTGTTTCTAGGCCTTCTCCAAGGCTGTATAGTCCTTGGCAGTCCAAGGTCTCCACGCCTGTATAGCGCCTTCTAGATGAGGCTGTACGGAGATGTCAAATAAGTTGGAAAAGTAGGCAGTGTCAAATCCCCTAAAGGCTCGCCTAATGAGTTGCAATGTAACCATGGCCGACTTAGCTGCCTTCGCGCAGTTCATTGTTGGTTTGAGTGAAGATGCAATCCACACACCCAAGTCTTTCTAACTGTCAAGTTGTTGCGGTGGCGTGCCGTGTAGGAAGTTAGTGCTTAGGCTGAATGCCCTGAAGTCGACGAGTTGAATGAAGATGCACTTGCTTACATTGAAGGGCATAAGCCATCGCTTCGCCCAGTCCTCGAGCCTGCTCAAGTTTGCATGCAGGTGGTCTGCGTCTGCCACACTGTGAATAACTTTCCACGATTTTATGTCGTTAACAAACAGGATGGCATAACAGTCTAGGCCCCTGACGTAGTCACTTGAGAAAACGAGGAATAACGTGGGGCCTAAGACGGAGTTCTGTGGGACGCCACTCACCATGCTTATCTCTGAGGACTGTTGGCGCCCGACCTGCACTCTTTGAGACGGTCCAGTTAGAAAGCTCTGGATCCATACCAGAAGGCGTCCAAGAATTCCTGCGTTGCACAGTTTGTGCAAGAGACGTTGATGAGGAACGCGATTCAAGGCCTTTTTGAAGTCGATATAGATGCCATGCACCACATTTTCTTTGTCGCGTGCTTTGGTCCAGTGTTCGAGCGAAAAGAGCAGATTCGTGAGACAGGACCTACCACTTCGACAGCCGTGTTGGGCATCCTAGAGGAGGTGGTGTTGCTTAGGGAACTCAATCAAGGCTTTCTTAATGATCTCCATGCTTTTGCAACAGATGGAGGGATACTCGCTGCCTGTTGTTATTTGCAGACGCCCGAATTCCATCCATTAATAAGCGGAGGGCTGGTAGCTGGGTAGGCACCCAGAAACAAATGACGTTTGGAAGATTAAGATTAACGGTTTGGACATTTCGGGAGCTAGCTCCCTCAGCACCTTGGCCGGGATTACATCGTGACCTGGGGAGGTCGATTCCTTCAGGTTTAGCACCTCTTTCTGAACGGTTGTTTCGATGACGAAGACTGCTTCGAAGGTAGGCGTTTTTTCGTCTTCACAATGAGTGAGGTTGCTTCCGTTAGAAGAGGGCATCCTAGCCGACTTATTCGCAAGCCGTTCTGACGCCCGCATGCTGCCCTGTCGATCTGCCTTACGGCGTGTGCACGTTGAGATCGTGCCAGGTACCGGCAGGACTGGAGGGGCGCCCAGCTACTCAGTTGAGTCAGAAGACCAGTCCACAAGCCAACAGGTCAAGGACATGAGCTAACTGGCCCAATTGCTGGACGTCCTTGGACATTCTGTATCTACCCTCTGTCAAAAGATTTCGCTGTTGGGAATTCAGCAATAGACTCGTGTTCTTCACCCTTGCTGAAGAGTTCCTTTTGGGGAATCGATTGCGAGAGTTGTCAACCGGGCCAACAGCTAGGCGTTACGTCTAGAACATAACAACGTCCACGCATTTGCACATCTATATATGGCGATGATTTCAGATTTACAAATGTATATAGCGATGATATGATAACCAACACAAATAAGTCGAGCAGGCCTGATCTATGAAAATGTGGTAAGCAGACCAATCAGTTGTAAATAGCATTCGAATCGACAAATAACATCTCCCGATATTTGGCCCAGAACAACGTCCCTCCATCCATTTTGAAAATCAGGAAATAGGAGTAAAATAATAAATAAATGACTTTGACTTGAATTATGCAAAAACATGCCTTGTATACGACGCAAAACGAATTTCCTCGTAAGCCACTCGCTTATGTGGATTTATATGCAAAAATATCACCTTAAATACGAGGAAGGCACAACTTTATAAAATGAAGGTCCTACATCTTGCAGACTACAATTAAGCTTTCTTTGGCACAATTTCTTTAGAATAAGTAGTTTCACTTCAAGCAAAACTTCCGATTCGCGAACTAACGACACTTAACTAATGGGACGTAAGCGTAGTCGAAAGGGGTGAGTGTGTTGGGGTTTTTTTCATATTTAAGACAGAATGACAGCACTGTAGAGGTGTTAAAATAAAACCATTCTCTTCAACCTTTGTGAGTGCTATCTGAGTAACTACCTTTGTTTTCATTATGTAAAATAC
>CACRXP010000608.1:151869-189618 GCA_902702965.1 Spirometra erinaceieuropaei | reverse complement strand
CAACTTCCATGAAAATTGTTCATGCAAAACTAAATGTTTACAGGTACAGATGGCTCTGGATATCTTTGAATATTCGTGGATTTTGGACATTTTTGGTAAGGTTATTCGCGGGCGTTGGCTTTCTTATCAGATAGACTGTGCGGATAAGTAAATTGTGTTTAACTGGGTTTCTTGATGTTTCTTACAACACACAAATTGTCCAAAAAGTGCGGAAGTGAAATCAAAAGACAAGGCTCCAGCGGGACGTCAAAGACAGTAATCGAGAAGTTATATCCAAGACAAAAGTAGTCCCAGTTGAGATACAGAAGGACACAGTCCTGCAGCCTTGAGCCGATTTCTGCAGTCAATGTGCGTTTGAATATTCATATTTTCCTGGCAGCACAATCAAGCGCTTGGCTTCACAAACGACTACTATCAGAATCATGCGAATTCTAAAGGAAATAAAGGAAGGAAATAAAAGGAAGCGTAAGCCATTGCTCATAATATGAGGTCTTCCCCGTCGGAAGTTCTACTCTTTCGATAAACGTTAAGAAAGACTATGATGCTGGTAGTGCGAGAACTGCTTAAATACGAACGGTGATTGACGATTTTCAGCTCCCGCATGTCAAAAAAACTAGGATTACTACATGACTCTTCAGAATCATCTCCACCGGTTGCAGAAACGGTCTAAATTATGACTGTTACATTTGAGTGTGCAAAAATTTATGCTCCTCTATCTCCGTCTAGTCAACTACAGTTGGACAAAAAAGGCCATATAACCCGAAAGGCGCTCAACTTTCGATACAGTACTCGCAAACAGATCTTAGTGGTTGGATATTGGGCATTCTGAAGCCACCATTGTACTTAATCAAGATTGCAAAAATATCTTGGTGTATCGTAGCTTATCAAAAGACATTTGTAGCTCTCGATGAAGACAACTATGGGAAACATTTCCGTACATTCGTTCGCTTTCGCATACAATTTAGCATACTGACATGTAGACCATGGCTCACAAGGGACAAAGTGAGCCCTGCGAATGTGCGACGTCAGACGATGGTAAGTAAACCGTTTGAAGCATCAGTCGTACTTTGAAAGACAGAATTTCATTTTCTTTCTCTCACTGTACCCCGTCCTATGTAACCGTATTGGCCTGATGAGAAGTTACCGAAAGGAACGTGCGCTCGCCACTGTCTCTTCTGAACACAACTATGGGAATTTTCACAACTTTAATTTCATTAATGTATTCTTTCTGCGTTACAGCCACCAAAGGAGCGGCTTACACTGATTGATAAGGTATGGCCTAGCCCCGATAAGTATTGCGTTTTTAGGATTTGTTTCAGTAGCACTTCTCGCCCCACCCTCGTCTGCACTTAGGGAATCTGTGCGCGCATATATGCTGGCTGCATCTTCGATCTGAACAATGGGGTGATCATCTAAAATCAGTTATGCCGACCACTTCATTGCAGATCTTCAGGAGACATATAAATGAACGCATGTGTCACTTGCTTCGCCTCGGCACACTGAAACTGAATTACAGACTGCACCAAGTCTACGCAGAAATTGACTCCAAAAACAGTACTACTTACTTTACACAAATACTATTGAGATAGTGATAATTTACTCGAAACAGATTCACGACCATTTATAGCAAACCGATGTGTGAATAAGAGGGTTTTCGAAGGTCTTGCCTTTTATACCAAACATGCATGGAAAAGGGATCTCAACAAAGGCAAAGGTAACGGGGGTGGCATGTCTGGTTTACTAACCGTCGTAAACCAGTCAGCACCAAAAGCACAGGTCTGAATGACCCAGGATCCGACCCCGGATTTTTGGTCAAACGCTAAGCCATTGAGTTTGGAGCCCTTTTTCTGTCGGTTGTCCCTCGAAATATTAATTCTTGTTCGAAGAGCACATATAAACATTCACTAGGCGAATACCTGCGAGAGCTCTGGACTGATCACCGATGCACAACGGGACGAGCTCACCCCCGTAACCCGATCGATGAGCGCCCTTCTAACATTCATTGAAATACTCGGTGTACTAACAGACTGCCAATCTAATAAGCAAAATCCCACAAACTGCCCACACTTTAGACAACGAATACGCAAAAACCTTCTTCTTATTTAAGTAAGGTAGCTAAAGCCACAGCTCCGATTTTGTACACAAAAGAGCGGTTATCATGCGTCTAGCAAGACCGCTTCTATAAAGTCGTGGGGAATTCTATAAATTCGTGGAGTTTATACATGGTCTGCGCCTGCAGATCCTCGATGATGCAAGACAATAAGTCAGTCAAAACGTTTTAGGACAATCTGCCAAACTGATCATCGGTCAGAGATTACAGTGCGTGACCGATCTCATAAAATGTTGGCCAACATTCTGGAATGCGGTTCCGATTAGACAGGATCACTTAAGTGGGGTTGTTATCCTGATTATCATACGGCCTAACCCTATACCATTTTAGACTCGGCAGGATGTCAGCTTTTGAATGCAATTCTTTTGACCTCCAGCAGAATCGACAATCGGAAAAAATAGCTACTTAAGTAGCATGCATTTTTCCCATTTATTTTCGATGGTTTTATAAATTCAAATATATTTTATAAAGAACATGCACAAAACATGTTTTCTTTTACTCATGTGGTAGGAACTCACATTCTCTTCATATTTTATGCTCGAAGAAGATTCCCAATTCCCGTATAATTTTTAGCCTGATCTGCCATTGCATCAGCGTTTGGCAATTTCAGTCTACAAGGTGCACGCTTTTCGCGTAAGGAACATCATATATTACCTTACGTCTTAAAGAAGATACCACATAGATTTCATGAAATTTTGCAATGGATCCGGACTGCGTTGTACATTTCATGAGGAGCATTATTAAACGGACATGTGCGGTCTTGCATGCGTGGACATCGCACGGTCTTAAAAATCTTATAATTAGAAACTTTTTAGAACCTAAACAGATTAGCAAAAGTTAAACATCCAATAATAGTCAGTATGAGGGAGAGGGTTGAAAGCCGTTCAGAGCTCATTGGTCAGATTCTAGTTCTGTCTGGGGTTTTGCCTGGGGTAGTATACCCCATCATATCTGATGACACCTCTCATTTCTTCACTACAAAACCGCTATGGGCTCCTTTCCGAACCGCGTGGACCTTGAGGAACGCTGGATGTGGGAAAATATTCTTTGCAAATTGGGTATAGAAACCATTGAATGGCCCGTCCGTGGCGAATTCGATGTCTCAATCTGTGGAAGCCTTGTCTAGGGAACTTGTTATCAGTAGGTATGTTTCTACTGAGTTAGGCAAGTCGCCCGTTTCGGTCTGTCTGTTGGGTTTAGTGAGGGTTAGGACTAGGCGTAGGCTAAGTTTTAGGATAAGGGTTTGCGTTTTAGGGTCAAGTTTCAGTGTTAGGGTTTAGGTTTGCGATTATTGTTTGGCTTTACGGTTGGGGTTCGGCTTTGGGGTTAGGGTTAGAACATTTGGCTTCCGTTTTAGGGTTGAGGTTAGGATTAAGGTTCCGGTTTATGACTTCCGATTTTCGGGTTAGGGTTAGGACGTTAGCGTTAGGGTAAGAGTTTACGATTAGGTTTCTGTATTACGGTTGCGGTTAGGTTTTAGAGTTAGGGCTATGCCTAAGAGCTACGGTAAGTTTTACGATTTCGGTTAGGCTTAGGGTTCGGATTAAGGTTAGAGTTGGGGTTTAGGTTAAGGTTATGGGTAGGGTTAAGGTTAGAGTTAGGGTTAAGATAACGATTAGCTTTAGGGCTAGGACTAGGTTTAGGGTTAAAATTAGGGTTAAGGTTAGCGTTAGGGTTAAGATAAGGGCCAGGGTTAAGGTTGCGGTTAGCGTTAGGGTTAGGATTAGTGTTGGGGTTAAGGTTACGATTGGATTTGATGTTATGGCTAGGGTTCGTTTTGGCGTTGGGTATTATGATTTCGGTTACTTTCGGTTTTCAGGCTTAGGGTTAGGTTTTGCGGTTACGGTCAGTGTTGGATTTAGTGTTATGGTTAGAGTTAGTATTAGGTTTAGTGTGAATTTCTGGTTTCCGTATTACAGTTAGGGTTTGCGATTACGTTTAGGGCTTTAGGGTTACCTTTTTTGGTTTAAGTTTGTGGTCAGGTTATGTTTAGGGGTTGGGGTAGGCTTTATTGTGAAGGCAGGGGCCACGGCTTAGCATTATGTTTAGGGAAACGGCTTAAGTTTAGGGTTAGTTTCAGTGTTAGTGTTACGTTTTAGGATTATAGTTACGGTTGGATTTTGGAGCTTAGGGTTAGGTTTTAGGGTTAAGGTTAGGGTTAGAGTTCAGGTTTGAGGTTAGGGTGAGGACCAGAGTTCGAGTTAACTTTTTCCGGATTAGTCTTAGAGCGGCCGGGTTAGCTTTTGGGTATGAGGTTTCGCTGGGTTTTAGCCTTACGGCTATCGTGTTCCCGATCAGCCTTACAGTGACGTTTCCGGGTTTAGGTCTTAGATTAAGGATTAGAGTTTACGAGTTAGGTCTTACGATTACAGCTTTCTTCAGGGTTTTCCCTATGGCCATTTGCGGTGGCGCATTGGGTTTCAGTTTACCGTTATTTATTCCCGGGAGTTTTTTTAATTCGGCATCCACTCCGGCGACGCCCTCAGTTTCTGCTTTACGGGATCTGCATCCTTACTATTTCTCAGTGCGCTTGCACTACCCTATGAAGTACGGACGGGTGGTTAGCTTGACATCCCAGTTAGCGTTCGTGGCCTATTTGTTTTCCATATGGCGTTCATAGCTACCGCCTCTAGTTTTCAATACCTACCACGAGATTACCATCTACCTTCCGGTTCTATTTACATAAGCGGGACACTTCCCTACCATTCGCTTACGATAACGTTGGATTACGCTGTCCCTACATCCAACGGCTCCCTCCCGAGGAGTAAGACGTATCCGAACCGGCCGTTTTGCTCTTTATTTGCCCGCCGATTCTAACCTTCCACGCCTTCCCTTAGTGTCCGTCCTGTAGCACTTCCCACAGCAGCGACGTCCAGCTACGCTCATTTTCGTCATTGCGTCCGCGTTCAGTTGTCGTGAGCATTTGCCTTCCCTTAAATTACTTTACCTTGACCTTCAGCACCAGCAGCTGCCCGTCTACCGACATCGTTTCTGCCCGACATTGCCGCCGCGGTTTTTCCTAACATCCCCCTACGTTCCCAGCCCGCACGTACGCGCTTACTGTGCGCTTCTGCTTTGCCTTTACGGCTATCTTGTCCGGGTTAGCATACGTGCACATTCGCATCCGCCCTACTTGGGTTCGACGCCGTCATTCAGTAGTTCGCAGGTACCACAGACGTTCAGCCCTACCGGTGGTCCCCTTCGACATCCACCATTCACCTCGCACACACTCCCTCAACTCGTGAACCACGGGATTTAGGACTGCGTCCCCCTTCAGTCCCGGGTGATCCGCGCCTTGCTCTTTTTCACGATTTAGGCGTTGGACCCGACCTCCTTCTGCTTAGTGTGCGGTCCACAGTATTTCCTTTTACGTTTACTGCAGTGCCGACATTTTTACTTGACAATCGCCTTCCTCCCCCCGCGATTGTCCAAGTATTAGCACGCAGGAACGAGTAAGACTACGGCAAGCCCAGCAGTCGAGACTATCCCTTCAAGTGAACATTCATAACCCAAGGCCGGAAAAGTGTGTCATTCCTTTCGTCTTCTGACCGACCACCCACGTGGGCATAGACTCTCCGGGTGGTATTAACGACCGCAGACCAAACAAAGGCATTGTACTTCAGTCGAACAGATTTCGCTATTGCTGTTAGTAGTTCATATAAACACCTACTTTGTCTGTCCGAATTGGGTTGAATGTAGCGCTCTCCTTGGCCAGACCGCTGTTTGGTCCTCTTGGCATTGTTATCGTCCCTGGGTGTCTATACAGCTGAAAAAGTTCTCTTTAGTTACCGGTTCGTGGCTTACCTGCGCGTCTGCGAAGCCTCGCTTTGGTTTTCGCCCTCACTCTCCACGACCGGATAGACTTGGGTCACATGGGTTAGGAATACTTGCCAAGCCTCCGGCAGGTTATTTACCTTCACACCATACCACAGGCGGTATTGGGCTTCATCCACGTGTTCCCAAACTTTTCTTCCTGTGATCGGACCCTTCTCGCGCAATTTTTCCTTTAGTCTGCTCCAGTACGCTTCTATGGAATTCGTATTTCTTCTGCTGACCGGATCAACAAAATTGCCGGAATGATTAACAGTCAGATGGCGATAGCCCTCCTCCGCTAGCGGGGCATACGCTTTCCATTGGTCCATGACTATCACACTGCCTGGGGCCACCCATTTCTTTATTACGGCCTTCAGGGAAGACCAGCTGCGGTTGTTTACTTGCTCGAACACAGCCTTCCTTCTGTTCATATCGTGTATGCCTAGGAATGGTTAATTAAGTGGATTATGTTACCCAAAATTCAGTTCTGTTTCCTCAGGCGACCGACGCTGCACTTGCGTCTAGGTAGCAATGTTTCGTCCACTCGGACTTCAACGTTTTCACCACCCAGCTGCCTCATTTCCTTGAGCAGGACTTTCGTGCAGACATCTCTTCAGATTCCATACCACTCCAGCGACGTATTGGAACTGATCCTCACAGATGCTGCACATCCATTTGCCCCTGTTCCTTCTAGAAAAGCAAGGGCTTTATTCACTGCCTTCAGTAATGTTAGGTGGCTTCGCTCAAACACTGGAGTCATTCTCAGTGGGCTTTTAGTTCCGTATTTGCTACATCAGCAGAGCACATGCTACTAATTTTTAGCCTTACCTGAGGGCAAAACCGTCCGTGCGTTGCCGCTGTACTCGCAACCGCATAAGCACGCGGCATCGACACATTACTTGTGAGGCCAGCAGCCTCTTAGCTTACAAATACTGCACAAGTTTAGACGACTGAATCACATCCTGCATTTTGCCAAATTTCATTGGCTGACTGATTTGCGAAGCTGCCTTCCTCGGTTTTCTTGCAGTCCGCGGTCTAAAAGAGGACAAAAATACGCCGATGGTAAACCATGACGGTTGCCCTGCTTTACTCTTTTTTTCGGAACTTCCACGGTTGCCAGTTACGTCATTCTCTTTTTATTACGCCAACTCGTACGCCACCTGATGCCGCACCTCCTCCGCCGCATATTTTTGTTTACTTCTCAATGATCCGCACACTCACCGTAATTGGGCTTCGCTATCCTTATTTCTACTTCCGCTCGCCACTTCACTGACATACATGATACCGTCCGCGGTTTTCGGATACGCTATGCGGACTGACCCAGCCATCCGCCGGCTACCTCTCATTGGTTGCTAGGCGGCTACGGTGCGTTTAACCTATCACTATTTACCTCTGCCATTTTCCGAAGACCGTGCTGATTTCCACGGGATTTTTTTAATTTTCTGCCATTATTCCACCTGGTTAAGACTTCTAAACACCTTCTCTTGTAACTTTACTTTTTCCCAGAAATTCCCGCAGTCTTCTACCAGCCCTTTCATTTACCCCACCCGTATAACCCCCTTTCCCACCATTTCTGTAAGACGGGGACCTCTTCATCCATTTCTCCCTTCCTGGCTGCCAACTGCGATTTAACCAAATTTCCTCTTAAATTCAACGGACGTGACACCCTCTTACCTTCAAAATGACTGCTTTTAGTACCTACATCGACTTACCTAAAAGGTAGCAAACCGTTCCAGCCTGATTTCTGGAGTGACAGAAGATCGAAATAGAGACCCTAGTAGTAGCATAAGACCCCATCCTGAAGGCGGGCGGTTTTCCATCATCTACTTTTAACAGAACTGATTAATAAGACTGCATGAATGCGTTTCATGCATAGAACACCCTGTACGATTCTATCTGCAGGGTGACTCAGGCAAGAAGAGCGCCAATGATATCTAAAATACAAAATAAGTTGCTGGATTATTAGTCAGTTTTTCTAGAAATAAATGACAGAAGACCCCTTGGACTGGGTCACAAAGCCCTCCAAATCTGTCCGAAAACGTCCTTGGGATAGGATCATGTATGAACAGGAGAACATCGGGTCTTGCTTATTATCCAGAAAAGGATAAAGTTTTTTTTACTGTTTCCCCTTTTACCCCAATCGACTTTCCTTAGTTTTACGGCCACTCTGAAGGACTTCCGAGCGAAAATTTTGATCATTCGGAAATTAAAGTTTTCCTTTCCACCTTTCATTTCTACTTCTTTAAACTACACCTAAATATTCCTGAACATGGAAATTATATCCCTATTGAGCTATTGATTTTTAATTGCTTCGAGGCGGTTACATATCTTGCGTCTTTATTGGCAGTGTTTGCAGTATTGTTGCAGTGTTTGCTTAACTGTGTTTTCTTTTCCGATTCGAAAGGTTTTTGGTGGCCCTGCTTTGTCCTCTTGTTTTCGTAAACGTCTGGAACAAACGGTTAATTCCGAGTTGATCGATAAAATTTTACAGTGAAATTCATGAATTAGCTGCGTGTGTGCCGAGTTCATAGTTTTAATCCGCTTTTGCATAGCGACCCACCAAAGCCACCAAGGCTCCTGCAATCTCATCCTTCAGTTTTGGTTACGTGCCCACACAGTCCTTCTTAGGTTATAGTCAAGGCCAAACATTCATTCATGAAGATGTGGTCTGACTACGGAATGAATGTGTCCGTTGTGTGCCGCGACAACTAGGAGCATCTGCGGCGTTCCGTTATGTCCTAGATCAACTTCAAGACCAGTCTAGACATAGAATCCGGCGACAAAGCTATTCCGTACGTGGGAACCGCGGCCGACCAGGGAATCTTTGCTGCCGGTAGTCCAACACTGTAGGAGCACTTAAAACGGCACACAAAAACTGCCATATAAAAACTTCTTCTGGATTTGCCCTTTCAAAAATCTAACGAAAGAAACTTTCTAAGTCTGCTATTTAGCCGCTAAGCCGGTGCCATCGAAGTAGTGCTCGCAGCTGCTTCTAAGGCTCGAATCCCACGTTTACGTTTTCAGCGTTTCCGCCATCTACTACAATAAAACCCTTGGGGGCTATATTTGGCTATGAGCGAACGTTGCTCAGGCGGTAGATCACATTCTTTGCCACCACTTTCGATGACTGGCTCGGTGTGGTGGTTAGTTAATGTTCCTGGCCCGCTACCATGGCAAAAGCTGTGCAATTAGTTCTGTCTGATTTTGAATAGCGGACCATACTGTCGCATTTTGTTAGGCCCCAGATGTTTCAGTCCAATGCTAAAACATCATTTTAGTAACTTATTTGACTTTTACCAGACATAGTTACCTTTATTTTCCCAACTAAAGAGTAAATAAGCACTTCCTAATAGGTACAGCTGTGAATGTCTTCAATTAGTGACCGTGAAGACACTACCAATAACTTTTTCTGCCTACGAGCCTCCTTTCTCGGTAGAGGATTCGTGAAGGCAACTCAACAAGGTCTTGGCAAACTGATCGGACAGGGAAATCTCAACCCCTACCCTACAGGCGGCGTCACATTAAATCCCAGGGAGGGTGCCTATTCTCGTGTTCTAACTTTAACCCTAGCCTTAACAAAAACCCCCATTACTCTCCTAGCCATAGCTAAGATCCAATCCTCGTCCCAGCTGTAGTACGGAGGAGTCCATATTCCCGTACCCAACCGACAGATTGAACATTGCAATGATATACAACTCTGGAAAACCCTTCATAATCTCCAGAAACCGGGTTTCGCTATTTGGAGGAACAAGGGCTGGACTGTTTGCCAACAGAGACATGGTCATGGTGATGGTTATCTCCATAGCTAAAAGGTAGACTACAGGCGAAATTATGACTGGTAGTTACTTTCGCCTAATCATGTCTTCGTCCTTGCAAAAGTCAAAACTCTGAAGCTGTTTTAAACTAGATAAACAGAAGACGTATGTATAAATGCGCCAATCGGGCGTAGGTCTGAGATGCTCCCAGGATGGAACAGATTCTTTCGATGGTATTCTTCAATCCTGTGAAGAAAAAGATGCTCCGAGGTGAACCGATGACCGTACTTATTAACAACTCTGATTGGTGTTTTGGACGACAGAAGAATTACGGCAACGACTTTATAAAACTAGTTTGTTTTGCTTGCTACCCGTTCAGTCACTTGGATTTACATTCAGTAATCGAAGGGAGATTTTCTCCAAGTACCCCATTCGAAAGATCTGAGCTAATCCTGCCTTCATGTAATCAAAAAGAAATAAAGAATCGAGGAGAGATTTTTCGTCTTTTTCAAAGCACAAATTATTTTCGACAGGAGTGTTTTGAATTTGCGACAAGGGGAAGAGCAATTAATAGCACAATCTCTTTCGACGCATTCGAAGTGCAGGTCCATGCTTAAAATGTCGGCGGCTTTTGCGGAAGTTTGGAAAGTGCGTAAAACACAAACCACGTTTAGACTCCGAAGGGCATACTTTAGACCAGACTACCGCGTGTTCGGGTACTGATCCCGAAAGTGGACACTGCACACTTTCATGATCAGTTGGAAGTTGTTTTCGTATGTCTAAATATTGTGTCAAACACTCGAATTAACCCAATTAAATCAGGTAACCTCATCATGGCATAAATACTGTTGATGCCCCTTTTCTCCAGGATCTTAATGTAGGGGACTCTTTCCGGCCGCTTCATGTCCATTATTCTTTGAAAACAGTTAACATAGAAATGATCTAGTCTTCCTGTTTGACTTGCAGACACTGCCTACGACTTCGCCCTCTCCGGGAGACTTGCCAGGAAACATCCCTGACGACGGCTAATAAGTCAGAAAAGGCCATTCCAGTCTCCCTTGTCTTTGTCGGTAATGACACAATCCCTACACATCCTCAGTTTTGTGTTGAGAGGATGCCCCAACGGTTTCAGACGAGGGCCTTGACCGGGCGAAGGCTTATCTGGCCTTAGAGATCTGAATTGCGACCACGTCATCGACCTCGATGTTTCTAAATATTCCCAGTGAATTTGCCCACTATTACGGGATAAACTTCATTGATAATGGCAGGGGTACTAAGTAAGCAACACTTTGTATCGGCCGGTCGGTGCATGACCGCTGTCATTCGAATTTGGGGCAGCCGAAAACATGCCCTTTTCCCTTGTGACGTCTAATGTGCAGTATCCGCAGACAATATTTCGCGGACATCGGCCTTGGAAACCCTCGATGGAGATTTCAGGCGACAGAAATTGAGCAGTTTTCTGTCGCTTCGGTACTTTACGGCAATTTCGGGACGCTTCCCATCAGCATAGCGGAGAATGTGAGTCTACATAGGACGAGGATGGACACATAGCCCTTCGATACTCAGCTGGCCACCGTGATGCTTCAAAGTTTGTCCCCTTTACCAAAACGTGCGCCACGAAAGAGGCTGAGGCGATCAATAGTTCCTGTGTCAATGAGCCAAATTACAGAGTACTCGTCACGCTCTGGTCTTGGAAGATACGTCTGAGCGGAATAATGTTGTGGACTTTGGGCACGTGAGCACTTCCAACAAGACTGTATTCCGTATGTTTGTAAAGGTAGTAAGCACCAAGACGTCAGTAGTATAGTGATAATTGTGCCCTTCTAGAAAACACAACCAGTGTCTACGCGGCACTGAGACGCAGAAGAGTATCTACACCTTCAAAACTTGTTTTCACCCACCGCTTCGTCATGGGTCGGCAGTCCATCAAAGAACCTAGCTCAAAATTGGGATACTCCACTGCTAGCGTAATCCTCGAACCTCAATGACTGCATAGACATATAAACGACTATCTGCGCAAAAAGTAGAGTTTGAAGGTACTGTCAATCGTTATATGTGGCTGCAAGTTCATTCGGGGAAAAGTACTTCGTTTTGGAGTTCATATCATGTTGGTGTACACTATAGAAGGTAGTAAAACGTTGACATACAAGAGGCATTATTCCTTTTTCTGCGCTTGGACTCCTGCATATGCATTAACCGTGGGATGTGCTGCTTAGAACATTGTCCATAATTTGGCCTAATTGAAAACTTAGGTTACCTTCGGCCAGAACAGTTAGGGTTTTGGGGTCTCTAACACTTTTCAGGTTTGTAACGAATTTGGGATTCGCTGAGTAGATAAACAAAACGTGTAAGAAGAAATAACCGTACGGGTAGGTAGTGATTTTGCGACCATGTTCAACACGAACCGCGTAAAGTTGACGTCACCCAGGAAGACATTCGCAATTTCAGTCACCATGTTCATCTCAAGGACAATCCCAAGTGTTCATGACTGGAGATTAGAAATGGTACAGTGTATGGCGGGGCATTTGGCAATTGTCTGTGAAATCCAACTCGTGCCACTTTCCATCTCTAATGCAACTAGAACCCAAGTCTGTGGATATTTAGACACACCAGGGTTTATGTACAGGCTCCTTTAGAAAGCATAGGTAGTCCACAAATCTCACAGTCAGACACAGAAAATGCAGAAACTTGACATATGTTTCTTTAAGTCTGCAACTATGCTTTAATTTAGAAAGTATTGCCTGAGTGATAGTTGGATACAAACCGAATGAAACCCTGGCTCTGGCAGATGGACAAAGGGCGGCACGTGGACTTTCGACCGCGAATATTGAGAGAGAATCAACCCCTGATTAGAAATAAACACATTTTTTCTGGCGAAAAGTGTAGATCTGATTCCTACTGAACTGCAAAGTCATTATGAACAAATAACCTTCTTGGAGGGTGTGACGCCGTAGTCAGTAGACGGTGTCATCAAGTAGTCCAAATAACCAATGAGAAAAATTTTTTTATCCAGTCAAGCGTCCGTTTTCTATGCTTAGGGAGATTAAAACACACCTGTGGCTCAGTCGCAACCAAAAGAACTTTAATCGTCTTTGTTGCCTTAGCCTCACGCGGACTGTACTTCTTGAAAAAGTTACGATGACGGAGCATGGAATTCGAGTATACTTGGAACATACTGCCTTGGAAACGTCATATGGGAGTGCCGTATGCCGACTCGGTTGGCACCCTTCACTGCTAGCTGTTAAAATCTCCCAGGTCACTCGAGGACAAACACACTCGTAATATGGGCCTGTCTAGTAATGGACACCAAGTGACACCATCATCACCGTCCTGAGGCGATTCAACCATAAAGTCTGTTGGAAACCGTGGCCAGGCGAAACTAAAAATTCGCTTGGATGCTGCCCGGATGGACTGGTATTTGAAGGTTTAAAGTGTACAGAATTGAATATTGTTTTGCTGGTACTCTGACCAGCGACTAAGTTCAATTCGCCTAACATCGAATGACCCAGGAACAAACCGCCTTGACTTTGATTTCATCAACTGCCGTTGGAAAGTGAGCACTATGTCTAGCGGAAAGTCGCTATTTAATATATTACACCAAAAGGTCTCATAATGGTTTGCCTCTAATCTCGACCTTGTTTAAATCTAATTTTGCATATATTATCTAATCCGTTCGAAATAGCAATTGACTCCCTCTTTGCTATCCGCATGCAAAGTTGTTTATTTCAATACTTGCTCTTCTTTCAGTACCATCCATCATGCTATAAAAGCTTCCATCACCCCACCATTTCTTAACATCTGAAATAGATTTTCACAAACGTCCTTGCCTTAGTGATTTCGTTCGCTCTTATTTCCAGCACATCAGATATTTTACCATTTAAAAATAATCAATGCAAGGCCTGGAACTGCGAAACACACCTAGTCGGATACCTTGCGTCCTGACTTTGGAAAGTTGTGCACAAATTTCGTGTCGAAATCTTCCCAATCTGCTTACAAATTATATGTACGTGAGCAGTGCGCGGCATTTGAAGTGGAGCCTTTCTTGAGCAATGAATACCTACTGTACCAATAAGATGTGGTTGAATATGTGTAGGTATAAAATATCAATATTTGAGTAAGCTTTTGCCGGCAAGTATAGCTTCGGAAAAATTCTGGAAAGATGCGAGTTCAAAGTCTATCATTCTAGTGTGTATAAAGGACCTTGGATTATTTTGCCTGCCAATTAACACTGCAACATTAATTAAGTAAATTGTTTGACCGAACAATATTTAACAACTTCTGTCTATTTTTCCATGTATTTCAGCACTTAATACGCACATGTCTTGCGTTTAGTCATCAAAATCCAAATAATCGTGCGAAGTTTATTGCAACCAATCTCTTCGTAGATTTCCTCTCGATTAATGAGTCTGAAGCCAGTTGTAACAGTATAACAGCAATCAACACAGTTTGAAGCATTTTGCGAACTATATTCATTCCCTTCATGCACTGTACGCAGCACAGACCAGGTAACATTGAGCGCGACCCTTAGATGTCCTCTTACTTGCGCCTCAATATCCTTGCTTTCCAATCGCCGAGCTCAATCAAGCTGGGAAAACCTCCGCCTACATGAAATGCGTTATTATGTCGGCTTACGATTCTTGTGTACGATGAATCACATAGCACTAATAATAATGGCAACAAAGAATATTTGAAAATCGATCTGTGGAGCTTTACGTCTTCTAAGGAAGTGTTTATTTCTTTTTCAAACATTTACGATTATGAGCTGTTTTAGGGGGCGCTTGCGTGATTTTTTGTGCAGGCTTACATCCGCAGGCTTAACGTGTCTGCATTTAGAGTAAATTTCCCTTGATCTCCTTTGTACTACGTTGTGATACCCGGCTGGCTATCTGGTCGCACACATGAATATGGACTCCCCAGTACCACGAATGGCCCTGGGTTAACTTCCAAGGAATTCCTATTCCCGTGTCCCGATGTTAGTCCTAACTCTATCATTAACCTAAACCCTTACCTTCCTAGAATTTATTGTGTGGCCACCTGTAATACTGAGATCCATATGTCCCTCCCCAACCGGTTGGCTTTTATAAATTTGAGGATCGTTATAAACCGAGGATTCGGAGCGGTACGTACACGAGCGTTCTTACTTGACATTCGATAAAGCTTCGCTTGAACCAGTATCCGTTGGTCTTAAGTTCTACATACCTCGTCCAAGAGTTAATCAATTAAAATTAAAAATCCAGTTCGAGAATCTCTGGAATGCAGCTTACGATCTAAAGTTCAATACTTTAAATCAGCATTGGTGAATTGCAGTTATTAATACTGGAACTGAGGACGAAACGGTCGGGGATTGTTGACAAAAACTCACGTATGGAAGTCAAACCAGCTTTGACAGACCAAAGATATCTTAGTATATAGGCTAGAGAAAGGAACGAGCGTCGTTATAATGAACGGATCGGGCTACGTGACGAAGGTGCAGCTATTATTGGGACAGACTAGAAGAAATTAGGGAAAGTAGACAAGAAAAATAATTGCCCGGATAAAGTACAGGTATAAATGACCGACCGCCTAAGAAGACTGCACACAGTGGGGTTTTGTAATCAACCGTGACCTGGAAAACCCCGGTCAGTCGGCACATGGACGACTTACTAATGCATCCGACTATTGACATACGTAACTTTCGTTTCATTCTATAGGTAAGTGGTTGGCAGAGGAACTCAGACCCGTAAGTATCAACTAGCACTATGTAGCTATTGAGATATCTTTGAATTCATGAACGACGTAGAAAATCTGGACCTAAACGGAATGGCGATGTTTCCTCTAGACGTCTTATCATTCTTTAAAGAACGCCCCGGTCACAGAGACAGACGGTTTCGTCAAAGAGTGCCTATCGACCAATCAGCATAAACTATGAAAACCGACAAACATTCAAGGAAATATTACTAAGCTTCTCACTGAATGTACAGGTACCTTTTGACAACCAACTATCTAAACAAACAGATGGCACTGCTATGGACTCGTCGCTTGATTCCCTTTTAGTCGACGTTTTCATGGGCAAAGCGGAGAAAATTCAACTAAACGGCCAGCTTGGTAGGCTAAGACGTTACGGTCGTTAGACTGATGACATCTTCGCAATCACCAATCCAGAAACCGACATAGCTGTCCTCTTAGATGCTGTAAATAAGACACATCCGTCGGTAAAGTTCACGATGGGAGTGAAAACGGCAGGTGTGACCTCTTGTTAGATGTCCCTCTAGGCGAAAATAGTTAATGGTAGCTTTTGACGCAGCGTCTATTGGAAGAAAAACATGGTATAGACAGTATGCAAACTATTGCAACTTCGTACCCGTTCAACAGAAACGCGGCATAGTCCCCTGTTTGGCTCGAAAACCACGATGAATCTATTCTGTAGACAGAATCGACTAGGAACTTAGAAATATCCAGGACCTGTTTCGCGAGAACCGGTATCCTGACGGATATATTGCAAGGAATCTTTCCAAGACAACAGTGAAACTCAACCCATTTATGGCAGAAAAGTGTACTCTGTTCCTTAACGTTCAATTTTAATGGAACACGGCCAATGAACTCCTGAGATGACGCCAAGGTCAGACTGTTTTAAGAGCATTCCCAGCACTAGAGTTCGGTTATTGTTCCCGGTCAACCCTTTTTGACACGGAGAAGGTAAGGATAGGCCCCCAACTCACCACCTCCATATGCACTTTTTTAATTGCTCCTGTGGAGCAGGTGATATTGATGGCACGAGTAGGCGCCGATCCAAAAGAATAAGGGAACATCTGCCGGTATGGTTGAGAATAGGCGAAGTCAAAAGCATACATGACGTTATTCTCGAACACATTTTTGATTCCGGACAGCATGTGGGCATCAACTGAGCCTTCCTTGTGATTTACAAGGTTTCACTGAACTACCCCGTGCCATTGGGTCAGTGTCTGCTGACGACAGCAGGGAGAACTGCCATTAAGTTAGAAAAGCCGGTTTTGTGCGCGCAGAAAAGCCTGGTATAAGCTGTACGCTGAGCATGCCCAAACGTTGGTTATATGCATACACTCATCCGAGCCCTGTTCCTTGATCCTCACAGCCTCCTAGCTCAATTTCACTTATTACTCCCCTCCCCATATTCCCACGTCCCACTTGTATTGGATGACGAAATGCAATCAATTTTTCTTATCACTCACATGTTTTACTCGTATTCCATATAAATGGACTGGTCTGACGAGAATTTGTCAAAAGCACATGTATGGTCTTTAGCCGTTCTTCTAAAATAATACTGCTTATGTTGCAAACTTCAAAAAGTTGAAAACCTCTTCCTCTTTTCAGCCCGCCCTTCTGTCTCGTGGATACCTATAAACCTGCGTAATTTTAAAACACTTCCTATAAATCGGTGGATAGAGAACCACTGGAGGACCAAGGAAATTTCCATACGTACAAAGCCTTTCATGCCAAAATAAATCTTTTTTTCTAGTGGAATATTTCATGAAACTTCGTGTCACTATGAATGAGGCTACCTGGAGGATGACAGACAACCATTTTCTCATTTCAGAGACAGACCGATAGGTGCTACCTCCCCAATACATTTATACGCGGGTGGTGGAGGATAAGGAACCCGGCGGAACGGAGAATGCTTGCTGCTGAACCGCATCAGCCCAGGAATCGCCTTAAATTGTGTCGCATGCTTTACCTCGGCAATAATGTTATCACATCACGTAGTAAGTAATCGATATTCCACTGCTTCCGAGTCGCTCACAAAATATCCTGCGCCAAACATTATCATGTACTAAAATTACAACAGATCACTACGTCCGATGCTTTAAGAATAGGAAACCAGTTCTTGTTCTCACCCCAGTTTTATAAGAACGCACCACAATATGGTGACCATTGAAGTCTTCGGTTGCCATGCGTCTCACAGATTCTCAGATTACCCCGACAGTGCCTCCACAATTACGTCCGTCCATTCACTCGAAAGTCTTTCACCGATATAATTCTACCTGATCCTGCAACTCTGTAAAATTACGAACAACTATGATGCAAAAGAGCGCAAAGCCCAGTGGGTGGGAGAGCTATGAGCAGTCCTCGTATACGACTTCATTCGCCGCCAAAGGGGTAATTTCCCTGCACTAAGCGCCTCTGCTAACGCTTTTAATAGTGCAGTTACTGCGGCCAACTCGTTCGAGGTTGACCTCTGGCGTGAATTCTTCAAGCGTTGCCTCAACTATAACGAATGACCGCGGGGGAGGGGTGTTTCGTTCTCCCATAAGCGATACGGTATCTCATTCCTCAAAATCCCGGGAAACAACATATGAGACTGCAAAAGGATACACAAGGAGTACACCAAACCTGCGGAAGTCTGCACGTTTTTGATTGTCACAGGTACGTTGGCCCCCCTGTGGCTACTGATCAGGCCTATGGCCATAGGATAATGTATACTTATTGAAACGCTGTCATTCCTACACTTGCCTTCGCGATGGGCGAAAATACCAAGTATACGAACAGCTGGGACAAAAGCCCACCAGCACTCTCACAATGGCCTTCTCTGGCGTGGTGTAGGAGCAGTATCAGAATGTGTCTGATAGGAGAACGAAATTCCGCCCATTTGGGACATTCAAATGAGAAATGGGTGCGCCAAACAAATCGTTGAGTTGCAATGACCACAAACAGTTAACAGCTACGTACCTCGGTGACGGCCTTTCATTCTGTCCATCGGGAAACAGCGAGTTTAGTAATTTATATGCAAGATGTTTCGCGAAACATTCCACTTTAATAGAGATCTGCTGACATACAAACGCTACCATGTCAATATGCACGCACAATGCTTTTTCTTTTCTGTTATAAGTACCATGGGTTGCTTTTAAAGAACCACGAAAATTCCTACTTTCTGAAGTGTTTGGTTATCAAATGGCTCTTTTCGGAAGAAAAAAAAAGAGTCTTGCATAGTAGTTAAGTTATGGACAGTCTGAGAAGTCGAGTCGCATACATGGGGATGTCAATATTCACGCATACACATTTCGATGAATTTAATGAAATTATTAGTTGCTCCAAGTGTCCTCCAATATCTTGTAATTGGCCATAAACTTGTAGTTTTCGAAATATGAACAGACTTTTAGGGTGCAGAACATACAAGTATTTTTAGACTCCTGAGGAAATACGTCATAGATGGTTTTCAAAATGATTAAAATCGCTACTTTTTTAATATTAACTCGCTTTCAGATGATCCGGTTAACCTAGTTTACCTTGTTACCATTACAGAGAAGTGAAACTCGTGATAGGGGTCGTTTAAAGACGAGCGATTCGATTAATATTCAGCAGAGACATGACGCATCACAATGCACGCTTACTCTTCCAGTTATGTCAGACTCCTACTAGCAGCGCAAATCTAACCAAATCCTATTTTTTATTCCACGTCCCATTCGGGAATTCGGTGTCTTCTCATTCAGGCAGGTGTAATTCTAGTAACAAGTCAACTGATGATGGCAAACCGTGTACACGGGCCACTTTATCAAACGGTTTGGTGCCAATGCAGGATTTTGCGTACTCCCAATAATCTGGAATGCATGTAGAATACTAGTCCGTTTTTTGTTTATAACTAAGTATTTGGCCATTTAGATGGGCTGTCAAAGCCTAATGTTGCTATCTGCAAACATAAATTTTCTGTTTGGCTGCATTCAGCAAAATGTTTTCACCACCCGCGCGGGTCCAAAATGCGTTATTATTGTGTTGACGTGATCTCATTCATAACTGTTCATAGCAAAGTTCTTATTGGGATCCAAATCTTTCACAAAGCGGGATACAAATTGGCAGCCACAGATGCACCACGCTGTTCTACTTACTGCCAATCCCCACTATATTATCATCTTTTGTCGTCTTGTAAAAAATCAAGCAGACGTAAACGGTCAGTCATTACAATGGGCAATAAATTCATGCGTCAATCTCCTGCGCTCTGGTCATATTCACCTAAAAACAGAGGCCTGTGTATTATTTGAAATAAAATCAACCTTGGTTTAAAGTGACTGAACACAGTTGACCGCACATATGGTGTGTTGATTCCAATCCTAATTACGCTGGGCAATATGGAGGCCAGCCTGCCCGGTTGAAGTGGTCGATTACTCATCCGACACGTTATTAATGCCCGTCTGGACATCTGGGTGCTTCAGAATTGTTGTGTGTGTGTGCGATCGCTGGACCTTAATGGCTGCAAGCAAACGTGCATAAATAGCCCAGAGCAGCGAAGAATTAAATTTGCTCGGAACTTGCAAATTAGTTAACACAGCTCAAAAGTGAAGGTCTTTTTCAAGAATACTACCCGACAGTATTCTCTCTAATGGTTTACCGGATCCAACATTATTAACTAATAAGCACTTTGAAATGGTCATCCTTTGTGCGCACTTATGTCCAAAATTATGATTAAACCTTTGATTGCCCAAATTTATAAATATTTGCAACATTTAATAATACTTCTAGTGTATTGGGAGCCTTGCTTAATTATTTATTTCAAGAAATACAATCCTGCATTGAGACTTCGTCTAATGAGTTCAGAATTTAATTTTCTGTTAATAGTTTGGTGTTTCTAAAAGCTGCTCGAAATGGTGAGACATATAGTCGGTGAGCGATCTCATGAAATATTGACCGAAATTATGAAATGTGCATTCGTCTAAGAAGGGTTACTAAGTGACGTTGTAATATTTATTTTCATGCCGTTTAATATAGTTATATTTCAGACATGCCAGGATGTTGGTTTTCAAATTCATTTATTTTTGGCCTCCTGCCAACAGTGCATTCGGTAAAATCGACTACTTTATTTGTAGGCGTTATTTCTATCATTTGTCGATGGACATATAAGTTCAAATATATTTTGTAGAAAGCATGCACGCCACTTTCCTGGTTTCAGTGTTAAACATCGAACATGCACTCAAGCCGGAGTCAGTTAGCTCCATTCACTGCTTCATGTCGGAATAAATTTCGTTTTTTCGTAAACCCCCCTTCAACAGGCTGTCAGATTACTCTTCTGACAGTCATTTTAAAATGGATTAGGACAAATAAGTAACTGTAAAGAATGCAGTTACCTCATTTTAGTTTACTTTGAAGGCTTTGAGAACCTTTCAGAGACCTGACGCATTTGTCCTTATACCCAAGTTCAAAATTATATTTTGACTCGTTTAAAGAGTTATTTGGTCAGACATTTTGCCTGTGCGGCCGGAATGCAGGCTCAAAACAACAACTGCAACTGGCTTTTATATGTGGTATCTTCTCTTTGCCTTTACCCTCCCTAACTAGTCCTCCTGAATGTGGTTTCATTGTGGTTTGTCTAGTGTCTGATTGCAGTCATTCTAAACGGTTTTGAACGAACCAGATGAGAATTATTGCCATCTTTGCTTGCCTGTTTTTAGCGCCCAACCTAACTCCAAATTCAGTATCCCAAAAAGCAGGTTTTAAACTCAAGTATTGTCAAGTCAAGGGAAAACTTGGTTTGAAGACTACTTACGCCAATAATGCTTACTACATTCCGTCTTGTGTCTGTCTGTAATAGTTCTCTATTAGCGGGTGCTCGTGATTATGTAATCGCCAGCTCGGGCTTTAAACGAGAACAGCCAGTTAAAACGGATCCTGCTTAGCCCTGCGATCATAAAACATCCGTGAAAGTCACTCAGGTTTAACCAGCAAATAAACTTGACCGATCTTCTGTCTCTCGTGTGAGGGCACAGCTATTAACTGTGTGCTCAATCACACGCGCAGATTCTACCGCATGGACGCGCGGATGCGTTAGTAATGCAGTTTAGTTCAGATAACACGGTTTCGGAGTAGGCTTTCCAACTTGGAGGAGGTAGGCATTAGGGATTTTCAGCTTTTTAATTTCTTCAGCAAATAACCGCTAACTTGGGGTAAATCAGTCTATTCGAAACTCATAGGCTCAGACTGAATTTTGATAAAAATACTTAGGCCGAATTTCATCAGTCACTGCGGAATAATCGCGTTATATTCATAACTGCCAGCAGCCAGCCAGTAGTGTGTACTGAGATAGCACGATATACCATACTGGCAGCACGGGTACCAGCTAAGAGCCCAGACACGTTTCCGCCGATATTCTGTCGCTGCATGACACAGCTGTAGGGAGTCGGCTCATCAGTGGGTCCCCGGCGTTCCCTGTGTATTTTCTGGTAGGTGCTCCAGACTACTCACGTGTCAACCCAAGTTCGGTAATATGAGACAACCTGAAATGGCATCCGACTGATTTGCTTCATCATCCAACAGCCCCGTTTCCTGTGGTCGTCCATGATGGAGGGCAGAAAGTCGGTATCCCAATTTGTTGTACACGGACTTGACCATAGAATGAACTCACGATCGCATCTCTGAACGCCCGTGTGTCCTCCAGGAAACTTTATTTTGGTGGCAGACATTTAGCTTACGTACATGTCAGAACACATTTTAATAAACGGTTTTAGCGCTCGATCGAATACTACATGACTCCGGAACATCATTTAGCAAAGTCTGGTTTAAAACAGCAATCGATAACATGATGTAGCTTACGAACAACTTTTTGCTCGACAATCCTAGGACTAGAAATTTGAAACTGACAGCATTTGATGCAGTGCGAGGGGTAGGATTAAATACTTGAAGAGGCAGTTTTTGAGTCTTTACAAATGTATTCTGTTTTCTCAAGCTAACTTTCGTCACCGAATTTCCACAACTTTCGTCGTTGTCATTGTGCATTCTGGCGGGGATTAGGTATATTTAGTGCCATAACAGATGAATGCCAGTCCACCCCGGGCCAAAATGATTTATAGTTCCTAATGTGGCAGCGACTGTTTGCCAAATGGTAAACTCTTGAGCCAGGCGCGGTCCTCACTTTCGCCCTGCTTATCGGGGCTGCGGGATGTCCCAACATTCTTTTTCAAACACAGGCGTCACTTTCCAAAATTAACCTACTCTGCGCGAGTGTGTAACGAGGGCAAAACTGGCGAGGAGTGCCTTAAATTATTTAGTCCGTTGGGTATTCGGATCATCGCTAGAAAAAGAACGGTTCATTTTCTCTCAAATGGAAGTGCCTCAAGAAGACACAATGCAAAGCCTACCTATCCACACGCGTTGCGTTTTCTCGCCTGACATAAAGATGGCGGTTACCGACAGTTTCTATTAGCTCATTAACTAAGAATTCTTCTGCGTGGTGTCCGTCTTATTTCAAAAAAACTTCTTGTCTTGAACGTTTCATAACTAGTAGGGATTAAATAAATGTCTTATATACTTCTTTGTAAACGGATCAGTTGGTTTCTCCCTGGCAGTAGTTAAGTCTGTTTACAAGTGAGAAAATCGTGGCAACACTTCTGAAGAAAACTTTGGATCACCCGCCTAGCCGGGGAATTAAAAGTCGGGAATACCGACACGAAAACCCCCCTTTCGGGGATTCCAGACGGTAGGCAGACTAGGTACGACAGTTACTAGTTGGCAGTTGAGCGGATGCTTACTTCTTATCTAGTGAGGAGGCAGGTAGTGGCAGAGCGGCTGTGTTAGAAAGGGAAATATTCGTTTGCTACAATCTGTCGGAGCAGTGGGGCGTACTGATAGTCGACGGACAGCGTTACTCACTCTGAGATCCTCCGGAAACCAGATGAGGGACAAGCTTCTCCGGTCTGGTCGAGCTGTTAATACGAACAGCAGAGTTCCTGACTAAGTGAAACATTTCTGAAGAGCAATTACATGTGATCAGGCATGGTATGCTCAATTGTCCATGGAAAGTGGACTGCGGATAAACCATTCGCTTCTTTTTCATGAAGCGGGTCCATAAATAAGAACATGCCAGTCAGACGGCATGTAGGGAATTGGGATTTTCGACACTCATATTAGGCAAAAAATCAGGACTCGTAAATTTTTAGTGGCGATAATGAGAGACAGCTAGAAGTGGTTTATGATATCTTTTAGGTGAATCTTATGGCAATAGTCCACTCATAAATAGGACGACCGGAAGTACTGAAACATCTACGTAGAATGTTCTAGACAACTGTCCTAGGAGCGATTATAGGGGAGAGGTTTACCAAACAACAGGAAAGGAAATATAATGGTCGTTTATGGGTCACTTATCGTTGACGGAGGCTGCGCCTACCGATCGCGTTACGGGCCACACACTACTAGCCGCTGAGCAACTGCTGGCGGGGATCGAAATTGGGACCCAAGACACAAGACGGGGCGAATGTGTCCCGTATCGCGGTCGGTCAACGTCCCTCTACCATTGTATGTGCACGATAGCAACCGACAGAGCAACGAGCCCGTGGCTCAGTGGTTAGGTCATTTGACTTCTAACCAGCAGGTCGCGGAATCAAGCATTAGGTGTTGCAAAACCTGGGGTTGGGTATGGCTGGTCAATGACGACTAATAACTTGGAACAATATTTCCTCGGGATGAGTTTGAAGCAAGCATAGACAGCAGAAGTTGTTGGAACCAATAAATTCCGTGACGGCCTGCAGCCTGTCGTTGCATAGCAGAGATAAAAAATGAGAAAGATACATAAATTTGAACTTCTACAGATAAAATTAGTATAAAACAGCAAGGTCATCGTAGACTGCACGCAGACTAATCAATAAAAGGGTAAATTGAAAGCCCGTCTTAGGAAAGAAAACAGGGAAGTTAGCACGCAGAGGAGGTGTGCAAATCAAATGCTGAGGTTTACCAGGGAAACTTTAAGTTGACAATGTGATCTGACTGGTTGCAAAATTCGAGTTTCTCCCGCCGTATGTAGGCTGCCTTAAGTAGCGAAGTATCCGAGCTGTTCGCGTCTTAACTAATACTAAAAAATATGTTTTAGGGTCAACGGAATGATAGTAATCTAGGAGGTGCTTTGTGATGGAAGACCGTAGAATTTTATTCTCCTGCTATAGAAGCCATTTAGGCAGATGCTCAAATGACCTGGCTGCCAATGGCCTTTGCGTTCGCCCAATGTACTTGCATCAACAAGTGCACGTGAATTCGTAAACACAATCTGACGTGGCGTGCAATGGCAAGGCATCCTTTGTCCGTGGAAGTGGGATGACCTTAGTGGGACTGTAGAATATGTGTTCAGCTGTATTGTATGTGCTTTCAGTGACGCATCTCAATAGCCGCTTAGTGGTATTTGAAATGCTGTCACCCTTAAAAGGAAAAGATATTACATCGGGCTTTTTTTGAACTGAGTTCCCCGTCAATTTTGGCCTTAAGGTATTATTGTAATTTTGGATGAAACTTATTTTATATCCACGTTTAAGTAGGCCTGCTTTGATGCAAGAAGTTCCAGTAGCCAGTGCTTCAATAGGGCAAGCGTTTCTCGCTATGCAGAAAGGAGGATAAACCAGATTTCGCTTTCCTTGTATTGGCATAAAGCTTAGGAAGTGTAGGTCTTGACCCTTCCATGTATCCTTTTGGAAAACCGATCGGCTTATTGAACCATCTTCTTGCCTCGTCATGAGAGCATCCAGGAAAGATAGCTTGTTACACTGCTCCTTTTTCATTGTGAACTTGAACTTCTGATGGGGACTACTTATGGTAACAAGTGGATCTTCGGCTTCCTCGTTCTTATTAACAATAGTAAAATATCATCCACATATCGTTTGTATGGCGCGTTCATATTCAACTTGGAGGACAACTTTTCTTCTAAGGGACCCATAAAAATGTCGGCAAGGGTTTAAATGTGGGGATAAACCCATTAGTTGGGCACAGTGAGTAGGCTATCCAGGAAACGAAGATAACAGTATTGCAACAGTTACAAACTAGTAAATAAGGACAAAGTCGTCAACAGGTAAAAATGCACGTGCTTGTTCTATGTCTCATCCAAAGTTGTGTCAAGTTCTTTAAAAAGCGTACTGTAACTGATTAAAACTAAACGGACTTAAATGTCACTACAATACTCTCCCTCCTAGGATGACGGAGTTCAAAAAAATTATTGTTAATAGAAGGAGAAGGTGGGAGTGTTATGCATATTGTACAAGTTGGTAATGGTCGGGAGAACGGACATGACGACCGTTGCGCGTAAGGGGAGGAGTCTGTGGGGTAAGGGAAATCGCGAAAAGCTGAAACTTTGGCATCTATGAGATGACAACCAAAAGCATCTACGCGATGTCGTATGGAAAACAGCTACTGCACACTAAAAACGCATTCGGAAATACTAGTGAAAACGCCAAATTGGCTCAATCGTTCAAAAATGAGACGTAAATTTTGTAGGTGTTTGTGTTCACTGAAACTTGCTACCAGAACATCGTCGACATAGACAAAGACGAAAGGCAAGTCGCGGAGGCTTTCGTTGATGAAACGTTGAAAATTTTGAACGGAGTTGCGTAGCCAAATAGGTAACCTGACAAACTCGAACATATCAAATGGTGTTGTAATCGCCGTTTTGGGAACGTCTTATGGAGCAACAGGTACCTGATGGAAAGCTTTGACTAAGTCAATCTTGGAACATATGGTTGCTCCGGCTAGGCTAGATGAAAAGTCGTGGAGATGGGGAGGTGGGTACCTGTCAGGCACAGTGCAGGTGTTTAACCGCCGGTAATCCCCGCATGGGCGTCAGTCAACGAGAGACCTTTTGTACACCATTATATGTAGAGGTGCAGCCCGTGGACTAGTGGAAGGCCCGACTATGCCTAGGTCCATCATGTGACTGAATCCAGCCTTGGCTATGGCTAACTTATCGGCGGCTAAACGACAGGGACGGCTAAACACGGGTGGTCCAGTAGTTAAATATAATGTGCAATAGAATGCTTGATAGGTTGGTTAGGGGGGTCATGTAAGGGTCACGTGATAGATGGGAATTCCGCAAGTAAACGATGATAGGGAGTAGACGAAGGGATTGCTTAAATGCGCGGATTAGGTGTTGAAAGGGTACGAGTGGAGCGTTTAGACTGTAAAGAAGTCTAAGGATCAAATAATTTATTGGACTTGATGTCAACAAGGAGACCGAAAAGGATATAAAATCAGCACCGCGAATGGTACTATGAACATCAGCGATAGTAAAAAGCCAACGAAATGAACGTCTTAGACCCAAATTTAGCGCTAGGGATCGTTGACCAAAAGTTTTAATAGAAGTCTTGTTGGCTGCTGGGAGGAAAAATGAAGAGTTTACTGACTTACGCTCAGTCAAGGTGGGTGGGATTAGACTGATCTCCGCACCAGTATCCATGAGAAAATTACGACAGGAAATCCTGTAATAGATGTGGAGAAAGCGACTGGGAGAGGATGTGCCGATCAAGTACGTCGCCCTTACTGGTCGGCAGGGGAGCTTTCCAACGCAGGTGTCTTGTACTTGTACGGAGAGGGACAGCGATGATACCAACAGAAGCCATCGACTGTGGGTTGGTTTCGAGTGGGAGATCTCGGGCGGCGAGTAACTGCAGGACTACGAGGGTTATAGACACGAGTGGCCTGGAGCTGGGAAACTTCGAGTGAGGGCATCCAGGCGTTTGATGGCATCCTCGATTGTGGGGCAATTGTGTTTCGACTAGCAACGTTTACCGTAACAGGAGGCTGGTAGTACTCGAGTATGCGGTCAACAGTCTCTGTGAGCCTCTGAACAGTCGAAGAAGGAATGCTAGGCGCAAGGATGGCTTGCACAGAAGGAGGTAACCGTTGGAGAAAAAGTTGCTTGAACATGGTGACATCCAGCTTTTGTCCGTCTGCCAACTGCTCCAAACGCTTAAGAAGCTGCGTAAGCTTCCTGCCACCGAGGTCCTCCTCAGAAATTAAACGTTGCAGACGTTTTTGCCTTGACAGGGATATGCGGCAAATGAGAGCCTCCTTTAGGGCAGTATTAGGGGCTTCCGTGGGCGAGCAATCTATGATGTCGCGAAGGTCGGTGGCGATATCCATTGGGAGTGCTGTCACAACATAGTGAATTTTCGTATCTTCTCCTGTAATCTGACGGAGGACAAAACGGGACTCTACAACGCGCAGCCACAACGCGATGTCACCAAGCCACACGGTTGGCAGGTCAAAAGTGTGAATGCCGGCTACCGGTTGGCTGGTAGAATCTTTGGACATAATTAGCCGATTTCGGTCGGAGGTCAGATAATTGGGGTAGATGACTGGCGCGTTGACAGTGAGATTGAAGGGTAGCGCTCGTATTGGATGAAAATGTGAGACAGCGCGAATATCAAATAAGGGTTAGATAAATAATCTGATCAATAAAAAGTAGAGTGGGAATTAGTCCGAATGGAAATACTTATGCATAGAAATGAAACAGAAAGATCTATGCACTATACAGGGTCACCATTGTAAGCGATAAACCTATTAGTAGGGCATAGTGATCAGGCTATCCAGGAAACGAAGATAGCAGTATCGCAACAGTTACAAACTGGTAAATAAGAACAAAGTCATCAGCAAGTAAAAATGCATGTGCTTGTTCTATGTCTCATCCAAATTTGTGTCAAGTTCTTTGAAAAGCGTATTGTTACTGATTATAAAACGGACTTAAATGTCACTACAGGACCGTGTGGACTTCCCACTGTTACTCCATCAATTTGTCTGTATAGCTGTCCAGTAAACAGAAATTGAACGTTTTTCGTAAAAATTTTCAACAGGTCACGTAGAATTTTGGGTGAAAGACGGGTTTCAGACGCATAGGCGCATATGACATCTACTGTCTCAGCAAGTGGTACATTTGTGATATTGATATGAAGTCCAAGGACATCACGCACTTTTTATAAATGTCCCGATGCGTAATTTTTTCAACAAACTGGAAACTTTCTTTTATCGCGTAAGTCGAAAATCGGTGTCGTATTGGTTCTAATTTGTTAAGCGGCCACTGTGCTAATTGGTGTTGGAGTGGATTAAAAATAGACAGAATGGGTCTTGGGGTACGTCCTTTTTATGCGTTTATAGCAATCCATATAACCTGTGAATACATGTCCCCCTCGATTTCAGGGATAGCGCGGTTTTAGCATCAGTCAGATTTTTGCCCAATAACTGTCTAATTATTTTCCAGGCGGAGCCTTCCAGTGCCTTGGTTTCATCTTTCCCTGGGTTTTCGAGATTAAATTTATTTGGATCTTTTTAAATGGATTCCATTTTGGTTACATAGTCTCTCCGATTAAGAATAAAAACACCTTGGCCTTTGTTTGGCTTACAAACTACTATTTGTTCACGGCGTTTCAATGCGGCTTGGACAGCTGTGTCCACTAGTTATTGGTGTTGGTTGCGTTATTGAAGCTCTACGATACTGATGACAAATGTCCACAAGTTTAGCTTTCAGCCAACCTATGTCATCAGCGGATCTGGGTATAAGGCCAGATGGTTGAGAATTTAAGTCTTCGAATAGGGCCTCAATTTCAACCGGGTTAATTCATCTGTTCGGCACAAAAAAGTCAAGTCCTGGGGATAAAACCTCTGCTTATAGCTTATCAATTTTGGGTTTCGGATATATTAAGAATAAGCCCATTGGAGTTCAGGGGAAAATTATCGTCCGTAGGCTTCCTTTTTACTGACTTCATTGATAAGCCGTCGAGAAATTTGTTGGTTCCAACAAATTCTGCTGTCTGTGATGGTTGATAAGTCAAAAGCGGCCATTATAGTCTCCTCTGACTTTGTCGATAATGTTATTTCACCCATCGATATTAGACGGTCTTCAACTAACAGAGAACCCAACGCTTCCGCCCTCTATCTTAAGAGACGCGTTTTCAGGCCGACTAAATATGTGTTTCAGTAATTCACGGTTCCCACAATTGGTTGGCTTGCAGATGCGCTGACCCATAGGCGAGCCGGACTGATGCACGACGAGCAGTAATCGAGCCGCACCGACTTTGCTCAAGATCAGAACTACTGCTGTGCATGCGAGTGGTGACACCTAAGTCTTAACGCCACGCCAGCTACTGCATCCAATGCAATCACTCGTCGGTTGACAGGCTCGGGGCATGGGAGAGCAAAGAGAGCCTTTGGGGAGCCCATCCTCACAGAACATCAGCGCATTCCCTGCTAGAGCAGATCCGTTGCGCCAAGACTCGCGGCTCGGAAGCTTGCCGACTAAGGGGATAACTTGGTCCTTCTCCTTACGGAGAGTCAGGCTGAAATGTTACTCTCACGTGCATGCACTGAGGACCATAGCGCTGGGGAGGCATGATAGTTTATTTAACTTTGTCAGTTACTGTGCCTGCATTAACCTTCGGTCGTCTTAACATTGTCTTGCCATAGAACGAATGTGATCGATGAAAGGGGTAGTGGGTAGATGTTGCGCAGGTATAAACTAATTCGCGTGCAAGTCATCGCTGCCGTGCTCACGCTGTGGGACACAAGCTGGACGTTGACATTCGCAACGATCAAATTGCCATACATCGGTGACCGAGTAGACCCATATGTAGCCAGAACCTATGTGCGAATTGGGAGAAGACCTGGGCTGTGCCGATCCACTCTAGGTTTTCTTGAATGCGCAAGTGATCAGCTAGACCCATGCGGTGGGCGAATGTCCCTAGGCAGTGTGAGCAGGCAAGGCGTACGGAATCGGTGAATGTTAGTACTGCAGATGCGCGTGGCGGGTAAATGCACAGGTATATTGCGCTGACTGGTAGTGTGTGTACGAGTGTTTTTTGGTGTCTCCGGACACACAAAGTAGTAACTAGGTCGTGTGTAACGCACGCAGACTAGACGTTCAGTCTTGTCTGCTAGCAAGTCCTATTCAGTCGGCAGCTAACTGACAAGCTAGAGCAGTCGACTGGGGCATGAGCGAAGGAAGAGTGAGAAAAAAAACTGACGCTGGGGAATTCATACTATGCCAAATCTTCAAATTTGACACGCATGAATCTACGACGATTCGTTAAAAGCCGCGGTTTGAAGCCTGCACACTGACAGGATAAAGCGGTCCTCCCAGATCTCAGAGTTGGGTCGCAATGGCCTCTTCCCAATATTGCCTCCATAGAACTCTCATGCATGTGAGTTCCGAGCCGCACCCCGCGGGAGTCTGGAGCACGAAATAAGGACAAGGGCGTGCTTGGCGCGCGCAGACGGACCAGTAGGATTTGCCGGCCAGTGCATTTGCGCCAACCTTCGGTCGTCTTGACATTGTATTGATATCGAACTAAGATGGGTAGGTGCTGCACAAGTCTATCCCACCACAAACTAATCCGCGCGAAGGTCAACGGTGCTGCGCACACCCCGTGGACCACACGGTGGATGTCGTTGCTGGCGACGGTTGGCCTCTTATGTCACCTGCTTTGGCAGTCAGACACCGAGACGGTGTGCTCCTTCTGTTCGCAGCATTCCGACTAGCTACCATGAGGACATCGATGTAGACCCGCACAAACAGCAGGAAACCTGTGGCTAGATCTATAAGTAAGTGAAGAAGCGGAGTCGAACACCGGAACATTTTGTTTATTGTCCTGAGCTTTCAGTCTCGTTCAGGAGTCCATCGTCAGAGGTAGTAGCAGCAACAGAACATGCGACAGTTTTAAGGGAATGTAGGCCAATTATCGACCGACGGCGGAAGACTGGAGGTGACTGCGCAGGGCTCTGTACGCCGGCGCCAGATAGATAAATCGAGTTTTCATCCGACGCCTGGGTTTCAATCTATTCTCGGCCTGTTTTGTTTCCGGCGTGGGCTACTATTTTGATGGCTGCGAAGTTAAACTCGTGACCCAT
The DNA here is from genome assembly GCA_902702965.1 of Spirometra erinaceieuropaei. NCBI lineage: Eukaryota > Metazoa > Platyhelminthes > Cestoda > Diphyllobothriidea > Diphyllobothriidae > Spirometra > Spirometra erinaceieuropaei. The sequence goes on along the minus strand of CACRXP010000608.1, from coordinate 158,355 downwards.
TTCGCATATGTGGGCGGCTACCTGTGATAGTGCGTCGCCTCGTCGCACAGCCAGCTTATGTTCGTATATGTCCGATCCGAGCATGAGTCCAGTCTGCCCTGTGTAGTTAGAAGAACAGTTTTGACATGGGATGCGATACACTACTTCAGATTGCTCTTCATGCTTTAACAGGTCTTTAATTTTCATGACCCTATTACGCATGGTGGCTTTGAGGCGGTGTGCAATTCTAACACCTGGCTTCGCAGCAATGCACTCGGTCGCATCTGAAACGCTTTTGATGTATGGCAGAGAATGCCATATCGTCGGTGGTATTGATGTTTGAGTCCTCTGGGGACGACCGAGTAGGCAGCGACTTATGAATGCCCTCTGATAGCCATTTTGCACAAACAGGTGGTTGAGATCTATGGACCTCTAGGGCGTCGGAATGATTTCATGAATGCCGATGGAAATGTGAATGACTTCATATAGGCCGAACGAGATAGTGACAATAATTTTGGAGTTGCGTCGGGCGACCGATATTTGATGGACGATCTTCGAGTGCACCGTGTTGCGGAAAAAGAGACCTTGAAGCGCCTAAGGTAAGGCACTAGATACGGATCGGGTATTGTGACGTTGTCGAATGTTCGATGGCTGCCGCAACGTCTCCGACGATAGATATACCTTTGGGCACCAAGTAAAGAAGTGACTCTCGGGAACTGTTGGATGGTGAATGAATGCGAGTTGCAGTATACATTCAAACACCGCCCTCACGGCCTGCAAGCGGGCCGGCCTTAGCATCTAGGCCGAGCGAACCTAGAAAAGCGTAAGGTGCGAATATGATTCAGAAGGTTTTGCTGGATCTCGCAGATGCGGAATTAGTGGTTAGCAAATTGAGGTTCTTGAAAAATGAGCTCTTTATATGGGAAAGTTGTCTTTACCCAGAACATATATGTTGCATGAAGTTGTAGAGACTTAAACCGCAAACTGACAGGCCAGCTGTAACATCGAGTAACAGTGGACATTGGCCGTCCACAAGAATATTGAACTCAGACAAGATGCCCGAGCCAAGGATTACATTGGTGATGCCAGTAGTGCGGAAACGGTAACGAACGACGAAGGTCTACAGTAGGAATGGAGGGATAACTACCAAACAGGGGGCTGCAGAAACTGTTGACAGCCGGCGACTGAATGTCAGGCATGAGGCAGCGACGGTCAGAGGGGCCACACAGATCTAAACACCGGTGTCTAAAAGGAAATGTCCACGAAAGTTCCGAGTGCGAACAGGGGCAGAATGGCCAGCAAAAGTGATCGCCTCTGTTTTCCGGTTGACTTGTTTCTCTAAGGAAGTGGAAGGTACAGAAAGAAGAGCACTGACGGGCCTTAACACCCAAGTATGATACGAACACGTGTCGGCTGATTAAGGACGAGACTGAGGGCGGCTGAACAACCTACAATAGGTGAGACGTGCAGGCTGGAGTTTTGCGCAGGCAATTTCTTTCGCTACAGTTGCCGTTTGCGTGCAGATTTGATTGTCCGCAGTCGGTACTGGTTGGGAGGACTGTTGGGTAATAAAGGGCGGCTGAAACCGCTGCAACCCAATCATCCCGTCCGCCATCACTGATGGCTATGAGAGAGAGAGAGAGAGATCGCCAGGGCCAAAAGCCAAGGCTCTTTAGACATCTGCGAACAGTTCGTCTAACATCACCTCTTTGAAGAGTTTATCACCAAGTTGTAAATCACCGCGCAGCGCCTAAGTCCTTCTCCAAAACTGCAGGTCTTCGAGGCCACGCCCAGTGGGACGTGCAGTCAACCCGGTCACTTTTGATGGCAAACTATCGTAATCTAGCCAGGTTACATGCCGAAATTCTAGCTTACTTCTCGATGCGATCACATGCTGTCGATCAATGACTCTATCGCGAAGGACTCCTTTTCTTTTCGATATCATTTCGCTCGATTTAGGACGGATTTCCGCAGTATTTATGTCCTCAATCAAGTTGCGGTCCTCCCACCTGTCATGGTATATAAGTCCTCGTTCTACGTCCAACAGTAGTCATAAGCATTAAAAACAACTTTATAATGTGAACTTCCTCCGGAGCATCCTCTCAAAAGCAGAAGGTTGACTGTGATGTTCCCAAGAGCCGGTGTATACCATACAAAGGCTACTTTTACTTGCCAACAGCCACGACGATACTACGATATTAAAATAAATGGGAGCTATCTGGATGGGAAATTTTCGGTCTAAATAATTCGAAACTCCGTCACTTTCCTCCCGGCTCGGTGCGCCTACAGATCGAAAGTACGGTCTGTCCAGAGTTGAGGCCGAATATTGCGTCAGCGGCTGGATCGGACAGGAACTGCATTGGGGATGGGCAGGGACGTACACCGACGACTACTTTCCCCTTTCTCGAACGACATGACGCAAAATTAGCACGTCCGAGCTGTGTGGCCCCAGCAACCTTGCGCCCGCGCAGGCCGGGGGCAACAGGCTGGAGTTAATCCAGGTCATTGAGGCAAACCCGTGGGGCGGCCACGGGTTCGCGTCCCTTCTCGGCTCTGCAGACGCCGCACACAGTTTCCCACCGTCTGAAAGCGACCAATGAGAGACGAGTCTGCGACCAGCCCAACACACACGCACACACACACCCCATCATCCTCATTATCAGCAGCATCAGTGCGAACGCTGTCGACATGGTGCTTGCGTGCAAAGTAGCACACAGGCATGTGTGCCCCACCGGGAAGACATTCACGAACACATTGCCCAGCATCTTTCGTGTGCGTATAAGTGTGTGTGCACAAACATGCACTCTCGGACAGACAGGCGGAGTAGGAGGTGGGGAAGACCACAGGTGCGACAAGGCGCCTGGGACTACTCCCACAACGAAGACGTCACTGTTGCCGACTGTCCCGAGAAATCGACAGACTAGCAGCATTAGAATTGTCCGGGACTGCTTACAAGAGGATCGCTTATCCGAGCTCCTCCTTAAGATCCTTCTAACTTCCAGTGGTCACCGCCATAAGAAGTAGGAGAACTTTATTGAGTGCGTAAATGTTGCCTGTGGATTGGGCATAATATTCCCACATACTTGCTAAGCTCCACCGTTGACCAGTCACCCATTTGGGAAAAGATGACAGTGTTGCCGCCGTCGGTTGAGGTCCTGTGCCGTCAGTTACCAGGCAACTATACCGTCAACTGCTTCCGTCGACATTTGCGAGTGTTTTGGGTTCCTCCGGAGGAGAGGAAGGGTCATTTTCTCCGCGCAGTGCCAACTTTTCGAAAGGTGAGGAGGGTAGTGTTACTTGACACTATGTTTTCATTTAAGTTTCTCTTGAAGGCTTCATTGTGAATGCATTTTTGAAAAGAAGCATTCTTTCCTCAAGGAACCTTAATCAAAAGATGGGGCTAGGTGAACATCCATCTACCACAGTAACAACCTGTTCGAAATTCGCAAAATTGAACAGGATATGTTATTGAAACCAAAATTTAAATTACACATCCTGTCGTTTTGGCCCAGTTTAGTTCCTTACCGACAGTCATCTTCCTTATGCATTCATTAGGAGTTTAGTATATGATAGACAGAACACACTTAGTGTCACTTATCCTACAGTGGCTGCCGCTTAAACATTTTCGACAACTGTTCAAATGTAAACATGCATATAAGCGGGGTTGCGTAACAGATTAACGAGCAGAAAATACGAACCATTTACTGCACTGCAAAATGCTCGTTTTTGAGTGAGCACTTATCCATTCATCCGCACAAGTCCTATTAAAAAATTATTTTTAAAGTTAGCGTGTGTTTTTGCCATTGATTTTCGATCTTGTATTCATTCACTCATGTCTCCCGAAAGCAATGCAAAAAACACCCATTTGTGCACTCATTTTATGCAAGATTAATTTGTGCACAGATTTTATGCCTAAAATAAGAAACTATTTCGGCTGTTAAGGAGACTGTAACTCTGAGAATGTTTTAGCCGTTCGCATAAGTATCTGGGTAGCCTACTATCCCCAGGTTGCTAATACCACTCCCAAGTCACATGATGAGAGACGACTTTATAAGATTAACATGATCATGGGAATATGCTTTGGAGGAGATACATACTACGTAGTTCTGAAACCTTTAGAAAAAAGGTAATGCAACTAGCTTGTTCTCGTAAATATTCCCATTTGCAAGCAGCAACTTCAAAACGAGCATTGTCTTTTGAAAATAAGCAAATTACATATGTACTTGAAAAGCGCTTTCATTACTTTATAATTGCCTAGGAGTGACATTTGCATAGATGGCAACCTCGCCTAAATAACGTTATTTCTTTGAATACGTTTTCGACGTATTCAGTCAATGCCAAATAAGTCTTTACATTCAGTATCACATTTTGGGATATCAGTCCTACCCCGTTAGCAGAAACAAAGATCCGCCTTCATGGCTTTCGTCGGTTATAGTTTAGTATTTTCTGATGTGTAAGAAATTCATAAATATTTTCAAGTGTAAGGTTTATAAAGGAAAATATTTTCACTGGAATGTTTGTTAAACACGACGTGCACGCTATGATTTCCGTCCACCATCATGGGGAACTGATGTGTCCAGCTCGTAGCCGCGGAAATGTCAACCGAGCAATACTGTACAATCCGGCAAATTATTGGATAGTCCATAGCCCTGTTAAAACCAGCAGCGGACGGACAGACAGAGTGATGGAGAAAATTGTTTAGTCAGGACCGTGGACCAAACATATCAGTCTTTCATCATGAACCATCGAACCTGATGTTTGCAATTCCAGGCAGCTAGCAAACATCTTCCCTTACATCCTCTATTTGCCTTTCATGTTTTGATATTTTCCGAATTTTTTGTCAAAGGATGCATTGTAAATGCCTTATTAATTGGTTGAGATAATATAACAAAAAGTCGTCAGACGCCCTTGGTGGCAAGGCGAGTGTGATAATCTGAAACGAAACCGGTGCTGACAATTTCATGGCAGTGTGTGAGTCAATTCCCTCGGCACTTTGGGAATCTACAGGTCCGTAAGCTGCTAAATCACAAAAGGCACCTTGTTGTTTCTAAAGTGGAGGGCTCAGTAAGCAAAATGTTTGTCCTTGTCTAAACAATTTTCCGAAAATCCCCAACCCGGGTCACCAAAGGAGGTATTACTGCGAGTAGCTAGTATCAAGGGCATTCTGCCGCTTGCAACAAATAGTTGAACATATCTGCACTTTTAAATTGTCAAGTTTTCTTCAGTTCCCAGACTTCATCTTGTTTTAGGTGATAAGGATAGGTTGTGTAACCCCATTGGGTTTAGCAATTATAGTTAAATACTATACTATATTACTATTAGCAACGACTACGCTTGTTTTAGGAGACCTTGTTTTTTATTGGCCTATAGCTACAGGAAGGCTCTTTGTATGTTTTATCTAACACTTTGATATAACCGCATGCGCCGAGTTGTTTTAACATGACCCCTTTAGTGATACATTATTTCGCATGATAATCACGCTCCCCTTCCCGTAATCCCTTTGTCTTACCTCAATTTTCTGGTTATCTCAGTGTACTTGTATTGTCTTTTATTGTCGATCCCGTACGCCGTGAGTTACTTATTACGGTCGGATGTGGTTTTGTAGCCCCACCTGATGTAAACAAACCCCAGTCACCTCTAATACGGGAACGGTGGTAATAGGGGGTTTTACAGGTGGAGCAGGGAACGCACAGGCGACGAGGTCGAGCAGTTATATGCAAAAGAAAAGCTATTCGGAGTGCATGGTTGTACTTTCAATGGTTTAGAAATAGTTGCGCTAACCGCTAATCCTAACCACAACCCCTAACTATAACGTCCAATCCTAAACTCTAACCCCTAACCCTAGCCTTTAAGGATAACCCCTAACCCTAACCCCTAACTGTGACCCATAACCCTTAACCCCAACCCCGGCAGTACTGTGCCCGTCAGGCGGGCTACCAAACCACATGTTGCCCTTATTTCCTCCGAAAGAGTAGTTAGCCCTTTTTGTGTTATTTCGATACTCACCATACGATGCGTTCTGCAAAGATCGTCGACTGTGTTTTGGTTGACTTTGACTCGGTTAGAACACAAACGTTCCGCTTCCTTGCTATCTCTGAACGGTCTCTGTTGTCGAAGGCGTACGCCCGACTTATTAACTTTTCTAAGAAGACTCATGCATAGTCCCTCTCATAAACAATAATAAGACCATTAAATTTAATTGAGAGATGCAGGTACCAAACTTACCGTTATCCTTTAAGTGCAGCAGCCTAAAATGATCTGGCTATTCTTTTTTCTCAGCAGGACTTACACAATGCTTACGCAAATGTGATCAGTTTGTCAGAATGACAGTCGTCCGACGTGCCAGACCGCACAAACTTATTATAGCCCTGTGTCGTAGATGAATTCACGACGTCGTGTTAGTTACTGGCGACAACTCGGCAACAACCTCGACCAGCTGAAGAAACCAGTCACACTCTCCCCGCCAGATCTAGCGGACTGGTTTTTCGAATTCTGTTCTGTTGCCGC
>CACRXP010000608.1:122245-151601 GCA_902702965.1 Spirometra erinaceieuropaei | reverse complement strand
TTGGGTCCCAATACTTTCACGAAACCTCTTTGAGTTCATTTTCTTCTTAAATACGAGCGTTTTGACGGCAGAAATCACGGTTGCGAAAACAGTTACCAGTGTTTATTTTGATAACGTTCGGGTGAAACACGTGTTTACTAATCAAAGCAGTTAGATTGGTAAACGTGGCGACCATAATAAATCTTTCGTCATGAAACCGCTTAAGAATCAGGTGGATCACACTGACGTGAGGGTCTTTCAGGAGCAAACAAGACAAGTTTGTAGGTTGAAAGGCGGTCTTTGTAGTACTATATGTTGTAGTCAATGCATTCATTAACGAAGGTCTATGAGATCACTGATTTTTTCGTGCCTCGGGACTACAACTTCCATTTTTTCACGGTTTTCTTCATAAGAAAACTGAGAGCTGATGTTGCCAAATCAACCTGTAAAAGAATATTAAGCGACGTGAGGATATTATATTTCCGGTTGGCAAGGTACGTCCTAAAATTGTTAACAGGCTTAGTATTCGTTTATTCCAACCCGTAGTATAGACCAAAGAGAAATTGCGACTTCCGAACATTTAAAATGACTTAAAGTGCAGCCATATGCATGCACAACCTGAAGTCAGTCCCCTATGAGACCAACTTTGGGGCCACAAATGTCACATTACGGAGTATCCACTCGAGTTGCCTTTTTAAACCCCGGACGATCATAAACGCAAGAGGTGTGCATGTGTGTGTGTGCTTCTTCTAAGTGCCGAATGGAGTGGAATGCCAGCAAGTGGCAGTTGACACAGAAGAATCCACATAAACGTCAAAGCTGCCTACCGGAGGCTTAGAAAGAGTTGTGATTTGCGAACTGGATATTTTTTAAGGAGAACCTACTGTAAGTGAGGAAAAGGCAGGAAGCACAGACCCCTTTCCTTGAAAAGTGTCCTTATTCTTTCTGACTGCTTAATCTAAATTAATTCTAACTAGGACGTATTTCTACGCTAGCATCTATAACGTCTTTGCAATCTGACTATTAAGTTTTTTAAAAATGTACTTGAATTTTATGTTTCAAATACATAATTGTTATATGTTTGAAAACGTGGAGGTTAAAGGCGCTGAAGTTGACGTTTAGTAGTGAAATTTTATACTTTCCTTCGAAGTCTCCGGGTTTCTGTTTGCCGCTTGCCTTTGTTTATGATGCCTTGCAGCAGTGACAAAGCACTATAAATATGGCTCAAAATAGAGCGAACGTGTGGATGAGGTTGCGGTACAAGAGGACATAAAATGTGCTACCAAGTTAGGCCCTAGATTCTAGTTTGATGGTTTCCGAATGAAATATGTCTCACCCAATTTTGGTGACTTGCATAGCAGAAATCATTACTTTAGTAGGCTGCAACAATCTCCATTTATTCGCATAGCTTATGCAAAATGAAACTTGCGCTTGCGACTAGAGGACGGAATGCATATTTATTATAAGCTTTATACGGGTGCTATGTGCGAGATGCAGATATTTCCTTTCGAACTTTTTAACGAATAAGTTATTTGCAGACTTATATTCGAAATTATGCCTGTATTACGCTAATCTTTACAGCTACATGCATACGGTATCTGGCCTATATAACGCAGTTTTAATCAAACATGGTTGTAAGACTGATCGTCTTGCAGCATGATTCTAAAATATTTCGCTCACTTCGGGATGTTACCTTTTGAATGAGCTTTTTTCCGGTCGCCTGCACAAACCCCACCCGGTAAAAAATAACTACATTAGTAAATGTATTTTCTCACTAACTGTCGATGTTCATATTAATTCAAAAATGTTGAATAGAAAATATGCACAAGGAAGTTCACTCTTGGGTGTTATGGCAGATTTTGAATAATTCACTTTGACACAACTGTGAAAAACTCGGTGCCTCGGTAGGATTCGAACGCACAACAGCAAGTGGAGGTTTTAGCACAGCCAACACTCTAGCTACCTGAGCTACGAGGTCTCACCGAACGACGCGAGTTTATTGTCACTTTTTAATTTCCTGAGAAATTTTGTGCGAAGTAGGAGTAGATCAGTATATTCAAGGTCTATAGGCACAGACCGAGAATTTTATACATGAATATTTGGGCCAAAGTCCATCAGCCACAGCGGGTAACCGCGTAATATTCATTAACTGCCTACAGGCAGCTAGTAGTATAATCTAGGGTAAGGTGACACCATACTAACAGCACAGGTACTAGCCAAAAGCCCATACACGCGTGTTTCGCCGATGTTTTGCCGCTGCATGGCGCAGCTGCGAGGGGTTCGGCTCGTCAGTGGGTCCCCCAGCATTCCCCGTGTGTTTTCTGGTAGATACTCCAATTTAGAAATTGTCACTTTTTAATTTCCTGAGAAATTTTGTGCGAAGTAGGAGTAGATCAGTATATTCAAGGTCTATAGGCACAGACCGAGAATTTTATACATGAATATTTGGGCCAAAGTCCATCAGCCACAGCGGGTAACCGCGTAANATTTCTAAATTGGAGTATCTACCAGAAAACACACGGGGAATGCTGGGGGACCCACTGACGAGCCGAACCCCTCGCAGCTGCGCCATGCAGCGGCAAAACATCGGCGAAACACGCGTGTATGGGCTTTTGGCTAGTACCTGTGCTGTTAGTATGGTGTCACCTTACCCTAGATTATACTACTAGCTGCCTGTAGGCAGTTAATGAATATTACGCGGTTACCCGCTGTGGCTGATGGACTTTGGCCCAAATATTCATGTATAAAATTCTCGGTCTGTGCCTATAGACCTTGAATATACTGATCTACTCCTACTTCGCACAAAATTTCTCAGGAAATTAAAAAGTGACAATTTCTAAATTGGAGTATCTACCAGAAAACACACGGGGAATGCTGGGGGACCCACTGACGAGCCGAACCCCTCGCAGCTGCGCCATGCAGTTGCAAAACATCGGCGAAACACGCGTGTATGGGCTTTTGGCTAGTACCTGTGCTGTTAGTATGGTGTCACCTTACCCTAGACGCGAGTTTAATCACATTTGGGTCAAGTTACCCGCCCATCCTACTGCAAGGTCTGGAATCCACCAAATCTGATACAGTAAGTTGACTGCCCAAGCAGGATTTCCTAAGTAATTCACCTAGAATCCACCAGATGACCACCAGGCTTACGTAATTCATAGATGTTTTTGCAGATTTTGAATAATTCATATTGGCCCAACTGTGAAAACTCGGTGCCTCGGTTGGAATTCGAATACACAACAGCAAGTGGAGGTTTTAGCACAGCAAACGCTCTAACCACCTCAGCTTCGAGGCCCCACCGGACGGCGCGATTTTAAGCACAATTTGGTCAAATTTACTCGTCCGATCTACTGCAACATCTGGATCCAACAAATCTGATATAGTAAGCTAACTGCCCAAGCGGGATTTCCTATGCAACACATCCAGAATCCACCAGATGACCCAAATGTGATTAAACCGGCGTCGTCTGGATGAGGCCTCTTAGCTCAGGAGGCCATAGCGTTGTCTGAACTAAAACCTCCCCTTGCTGTCTTGGGTTCGAATCCCATCGAGGCACCGAGTTTTCCACAACTAGATCGAAGCGAGTGTTCATTCTCTTACTTATTTGGCATCGAATAAAGACTTTTTAACTGTTGCATCCTCAGAAAGGTTATCTTTTGGTTTGAAAGTTTTCTGTTTAAGAGATTTTCTAAGACTGCGAAATGTCCACTCACAGAACATCCTATCTGTTCATTTATTCATGCTGCATATGAAGTATTCAACAGGGTCTACAACCAATACATAATTCCGAACCTGACATGACGTCTACTTAATAGCGTAGACAAATGTATGCTTTTGCTTTGCAGAAAGTGTACACCATGTAGTTTGGAAACTCTAAACTCAAGTGCAACTGTGGGTCAAGTTCCAAGTTACTCCGAAATTAGGACGTTGTTTTTAGAATTAAGTAAAATATTTAAAGAAGACATAATTTGCAGTCAGACAAATACAATAGCGAGCATTTTAAACATATTCTCTGTTTACTATATTTGTATTTATAATGCCATCGAAGGACATTGTCGATATGCATACTACATGAGGCGTCATTTTTGTCGCACATACCATTTTGCAGGTGGCCGAAAAGAAACTCATTCAAAAGCCGACATCATGGCGTGTCCGAAATATCGCGGATTACGCTGCATGTTAGTCGATACAACCACCCCCTTCACCTAAACAATCTTTCCAAACTGTTGTTAGCACTTCCTGTGATATGCCAGCTACTGTACTGATGCTCTAGACGTGTGCGGAGACCTCACTATGACTGCAGGAAAAGAACGACTGCAATATTTGCGGACACCGTACATACAAGATTATTAATGACGGAAATAACACATAAAACTGAGGATATTGGTTTCAAATGCCTAAAGAATCAGATTTTGAATAAAAGCAAATACCTTTAACTTCATATAGTACATTACCAAGACATTACTTTCCTTGCAGTTGATCATGTAGTATATACCGGTTGTTGAAAACACTTTCAGAAATTGATTTATTTTACACATATTGAGATGCAACGGAAAGCGTACAAATTACCGGAGTCACAGTTGCTTCCACAATCATACTTGGCGTAGGTTGCCGAAATATTCAGAAGCCCCTGCCTCAGTTTTAGATTGAGCTCTATGCCCAGCAGAATGAGCGTATCGCTCAGGTGCTCTTTCACTCGAACGGCGCATTTTAATTTTCCATTTCAAGCGTTTCCAAAATATGGTTGGTAAGATGCTGACATTCAGCCATTAACCGCTCAGGCACTGTGTCCACACAGTTAGCCGTATGTTCTGACTTCCTGACTCCACTTATATCCTAGCCTCCTGAGCCCTTTACTGGTCCCAATACTGTCTCTCCTTCTATGAACTCTCACCTTAGGTGAAGAAATAGCATACGACAGTTTAACCGTCCTGACCGACAAGGTTCCCCTTGTGAGAACAGGGATGTTGACATGTGCGTGGTTTCTTTTATAACGACAGTGGACTTTCGAAGCATCTACCTCACCCTCACCTCCTCTGCCACCTGGATCTGGTGTCAAGGGAGAGAGCCAAGAAGACCGGAGGCGGGAGAAGCTGGCATGGCGAGAGACCGCACCCAGACATACCACCACATCCTGCTCCGCCATCAGGATTTTGTATACCAGAAAAGCGGAGGAACGACACGGATTCCATTTGGCGCGACGCAAGCCGGTAACTGGGTCAGCCGCTACACCCCAAATGTTGGCATTTGCTATGGCTGCGCATTTCCAATAACGCCTGTCGACCCCGACATAGCCCTTGTGTTTATCCGGCGCGCCAATCGTATGGGCCTCTTTAGGGGCAAATGTGTGGTAGAGGGGCACTCAGTGATTGCGTTATGGGTACGCACTCGTCCCGTTGTGCATCGAAGCTCGATTTAGAACTCTCACATGCGGTTTCACTTTGACCAAGTAATTGTGCGAAAGTGGCAGTACCGACTAAGACAGTGACGGCTAATAAGCCAATAAACGGTATTTCAGTTCCCTTTCCCATTGTCCTGCTTAACTACGTTTCCTTATAAGGTTGCCTGCGATGGTCTGGGTGGAGTCCCAAGACACGATGGGGCGGGCACATCCCATAGCACACACTAATAATTTGACTACATATGTGCGTTTTGGGAGAAAAAGAAGGAGAATGTTTAGTGGTTGAAATAGAAGTAGGTCGTATGCATTTTATAAATCATGTCAAAACATACAATCAAGTAACGCAAGTGATCAGGGTGCAAAACTTATTGGTCTGATGATTACAAAGACCGTCCTCCAATCCAGCTAAGGAGATGTGTTTAGTTTCCGGACTTGGGTTCTCGCAGAGACGTTTTGTCAGACGGAACGTACTATGGATGCACCGCCAGTATGTGCTCTCGCAGACTCACGCTGACTGCAAGAATTTCTCAGCACTGTTTGCTTTGTTTGCTTTAGTTGGTCATTGTGTTTGACGGGGCAATTTTCATATGCTGAAACAATTATTTTTTGCTGATTTTATACGCTTATCAGCTTACATTTGAGCCACATTGTTTCAGTCCAATTTTTCCTGCGATTAAAACTTGGTTTTGGAAACTTCCCTCACGATAAGGTTTTTGGATTTCTGTCGGTTTTCTCCCGCTTGATATTTCATATGTTATTCTCTCCTTGGACCTAATAAAGTTGGGTAAATCAAGTGGATCTTACACGTGGTAACATGACTGATACACTACGCTGAAATATGCGGAAAAATCTAAACAAACAGAAACCGTTGCCGCCGGCATTAAGGGAGTGTTCAACTAAAAGCAGCACTTTTGGAAGTCGAAATTGTTAAAAATTCGGGTGTCTTTTTCGAGCATCCATGCATGTTTATGCGTGTATATGTACATGCGGCAACTCAACAAGTGTGGCAGTTTGTGACACTGCATTTTAATAATGCTTAATTGGCAAGGGTTAGGTATATGTGCGGGATAAGGAAAGTCCATGGAGAACTACATAAAATATTTTTAAAAGTTGGTGTTGTTCGGTAGAGTTTTTGTTGGTCCTACGTCGGCAGGATGACATTCAATGACCTGCACCGCCTCAAAAAGTCGGTGCTGCTGAAATATCTGCATTGGTTCATTGTTTTGCACCTCCCCACACATAATTCTTTAGTAAGAGGAAAGCTCATTTGAAAAAAGTTCGGCGCGGAGAAAAGTCGAGTAGTGAAATATACTCCGAATATTGTTAGATATAATGCATACCTTTGCCAGTAAAGCATGAGCGTTAAAACGCTGATGACTTTGTTAAATAACAGGTGGCATTTCCTTACTGCGTTCATATACGTAATCCTTGTCGCTTAATCTTAAGGTCCTACAATGATCTGCATACTATTTACTGCGATCATTAAACAATCGGCACATGGTAATCAGTTTTTCTTGTCTAAATTAAATTTGGGCTTAAGGGTGTAATGTATTGTTTGGGGTGTTGCTAAGCAGTAGAAGGACATTTTGTTGAAATTTCTGGCGTGAGAGATAGCAGAAATGTGTGTTTTTGCAGCATCTCCTTCTTAGTTGCTGGCAATCGACTACGCCTGGGAATACGTTCGAGGAAAATCGTCATAAACGTACTGCTTGCGATGCATAAACATACTTCTTTCTGTTCAGATTGGCAAAGTTGAGATATCCGGGTTGAGTATTTGAAAACGAAGACAGGCTCTCCGGGAGAGGTTTATTTAAGTGCTAATGTTTCAAAGAGCTGGGTCGGATCTTCATTGTCAAAGCGTAAAATACACTTTTTCGATCAGAAATTTAATTTAAAGTGCATTTTACGCCTTGACAATGAAGAGCCGACCCAGCTCTTTGAAACGTCAGCACATAAATAAACCTCTTCCGGAGAGCCTGTCTTCGTCTTCAAATACTTCTTTCTAATAAAAATGATGCTTTTATTCTGACAATGCCGAAGAATGATTTTTTTATATCTCAGAAGTTCAGTTGGCATCGCTATTTTTAGTTGCTTTAATCAATTTCCGAAAATATTGTTTCTTATTTGGCATTATAAGCAAACAAGCAGAACAATTTTGAAACCTCGCTACCAATGCAAGTTTTTATAGACAGTTAGTCTTCTCCAGATAATGCTTTAGAAGACAGTTATGACACAAGACAGTTATGACACATCGCCAGGGTTAACTGACTCTCGCGATGAAGGCCGTGTATTATAATAGGCTTACTGATACAAAGTGGTCTTGTTTGATGTCTGTTAAACGAGAAATCAGGAGGAAAAATAACAGTCACCTCTTACCTCCGGCTGCCGTATTCACAGTGATGCTTTTACGCACCGAGCGAAAAGGTCCTGTCAACATAAATGCCTGAAACCTTTTTGAATATGAATCTTAATGATACGAAGGCAGTGAGGCTTGGAACACTTACTAGTGTCATAAATTTCGCGATCCTTCATTCAACTGTTAGCGGTCATTGAATATTTATACAACAGGCTGTTCGATGAGATAAAAAGCGAATGTTTTAAATTTTTTAGCATATCACAAGTCATGCAGCCATTTCGAAAGGTTGATTTTGTCTATTTGAAGTCCCCTTTGCTTTTGGTTGAGGGATAACCAAAATGAGGACGCACACGGGGAGTCACAATTCTAGATGTTTCTATATTAATGGGCTCTTTCCAGCACAGAAGATTGTTCTCGACAACAATCCCGTGGTATAGAGTAAACGGTGACAATCGGTTTTTTAAACGCCAGAGAAAATTTGGAAATTTGTACTTCCTCTCGCACAAACACGAAGTAGCGTCTCGATCCAAGCTGTTTATTGGTTTGCTGAGTCGGCATACTAGGCAAAAAATCGCTTTATAAATGTGATTAGGCATACGATCTCCGAATGACACGAATGTGGCAAGACAACAGTCAGGTGTTTCATACCACGCCTTTGGCATGGGTTCCGATACCTTCAACACAAAAAACTAACGCCCTCACCTTACTGGACCTGCCTGGCAGTTGATTTCTAGAGTAGTACACGGTAACAAAAGACGTGCAGTAGGAAATTTAAAAAACAACGGCTCAAAACAGGCACAGTTTGTAATTTCTGTTTGTTAGTAAACCAGAAAGAAAGTATGTGGAAAGCTAGTCTTGTCATTTTTGTCGGCCAGCGCCATGCGGGTTGCAATTAGGAGTGTGCACTGTGCCTTGAGAATAACGTCCCAAAATGTCACACAAGGCTCCACGTGTCCGATATGACTGGGTGACATCAACGAAGGCAGTCACGGTCATCTTACTTTCCATGATCTCTGTCAATGCCTGCTGTCAATTCTCAGTGCACATTCATAAACGACCGCATGCCAGGCTTCTTTCGCTAAGCTTCACGGAAAAAATACCCACGTTCTCACACGCAGTAGGGCAGTATCCGCGAACGGCACCTAGATATGCCGACTAATACTTCCACTAACAACCAACATATCATTTGACGTTCGACGCTCTAGTATGAATTCAAATTGCAGCTCTGTCTGGCATGGGTAAGTCCCAGCTCGTCCAGTCACCCGTAATGTTGTCATTGAACTTCCGTAAAGGGGATCCCCAGAATTTTTGATTATTAAAAACTCGGTTCTGTGAGATGATCTCAAAATGCAGACTCTAGGCATTCGCGCTGATTGCTCTACATGTACCCAGTTCAGAAATGTTTGCTGACCTGCACGAATTACGTGATGTCCTCGGATCGATCTCCTGGATAATTACAGCAGGAGTTGTTGCTCAGATGACTTTTAGACGCATTAACTTCTTCAAAAAAACGTAGAATTATACTCGAGTTAGAGTACTTATGGAGGATACTACTCTTTCGTACCAGCCCTTATGAGTGATGACTTCATTTGGCCCAGTCTTCCAGATATTTACCCACATTAAAAAATTAATTCCGAACTTTGCTTTTAGCCTCCATATAACTGCAGTCTGGTGGAGCGACCTTCTGCTCTATTTCAAGTCAGAATAGTTTACGTCAAATTAACTGCACAAAAATAAACACGGAGGCATGATTTTACTTTATTTTGCAGTTTGGTAGTCGATTAACACCTGGTGTCCTTGGACGCCTGTTAAGGGATTCCAGCCGTTTGTCTGAATCCATCCGTCGGGGGTTAAATAACTTTTACGTCGGCTAGTGAGTTTTAAGTGGGTAGACGAAATCGCCACTGCAATTGCTACATTGATGAGTCTTTTGTCTATCGACGACTACCACGCATGTATGGTAATACTTAAATTGCTTTGAACTAAGACCCATTTAATGACGACTCACGTTTTTTCCTCCATCAATTTCAACAGAGTCGTACAGTAGTTAAACTCTCTTAACACTTGAAGGAGACACGATCGCCGGGACAAGAGCTTTATTAGCCTGACGTTTCGGATTCCTACTCGAATCCATCATCAGAGACAAAAGAGCAGAAACGGGTGGTTGTTGCACAAGGGGCTGCGGTATTTATAGGATGCAGTAGCCATGCTACCGCATACCTATGAACGTTCACGGCTCCCCCCTTCATCCGGGATTGTCGCACTTGGTGTGATCATTGCTTGATGGCCGACATTCGAGTCGATAATTGCTGCAATTTCATCACGTGCGTTGGATGTTGGCGTGATGATTGCTCGACCATCTGACGCATCGACCTCGGTGTTGGGAAGAGTGTTCACCTCTGCGCCCCCCGCATGGCTTGTTACCCCGCCTAGGCGAAGTTTCAGTACGGAGTATGGAATGGGAAGATCGTTGCACTTGTTGATGGACTGGGGGCCAGTAAACCATGATTCCAGTAGCTCCCGGCTCACTCGGTTGTCACCTCTTGCGAGAATTTCGGCCTCATCGAATTTAAATGTGTGGCCGGATCTCGTTGAATGAGCTGCAACTTGAGAGCTGGCGTCATTTCTGCGCACCGCTGCCGCGTGTTCAGCCATTCTCGTTCGGAGCTGTCTTCCTGTTTCTCCGACGTAGTTGCTTTGTCCGCAACTGCACCAGATCCGATAAACGACTCCAGACGTTTCTAGCCGTGGCAGTGGGTCTTTCGGTTTCATTAACTGATGCCCGATGGTTGCCTCCGGTCTGTGTGCAACTCCAACCCCTAGTGATGCGAGAAGGCGGCCGACAGCTTCCGAAACGTTCTTGACATACGGAGATGCCCGCCAAGACTTGGTGTCCGTGCGGTTAGGCCTTTCGTCCCTTTTGCGTATGCACCGATCGACGAAGTTGCGCAGGTAGCCATTGGCTTTGAAGACCCGTCGGAGGTATTGTAGTTCAGCAATTTTGTCTTCCGGCTCACTGCAGTGCGTTTCGACACGCCGATAGAGCGTCCTTACACAACTGCGTTTGTGGCTGATTGGGTGGTTACTGTTGAAGTTCAGTACTTGCATCGTATTTGTCGCTTTCCTGAACGCTTTCGTCTTTAGTCCACCACAATCCTTGCGGCATACAAGGACATCTAGGAAGGCTAGCTGGTTGTTCTCTTCCTCCTCCATCGTAAATTGAATGTCCGGGAAGACGGCGTTGAGATGTTCTTGGAATGTCAACACCTGATCCCGTTCGATGACGACGAAGGTATCATCCACATACCGGGCCCAGAATTTCGGTATGTGGTGTTGGAAGACCAGCGACTCTAACCGTTGCAGGACCGCCTCGGCGATGAATCCCGAAATCGGCGAACCCATTGGTGTGCCCTTCACCTGTTCGTAGATTGTCCCGTCGAACGTGAAGTACGTCCTGAGACAGAGCTTCAAGAGCTGAAGGACTTGGGCGTGTCCAAGGCGGTTCTCCGTTTCATCGTATTTGCTTTGTAGTAGCAGCTCAATCTACGTCTTACCACTGGCCGGTAATGCATACCCCATGCCTAAAGACTGTGCTCCGGGTCCCGAATGTCTCATATGAAACTCCTCCAGCTCATTATATGCTAATTCATAAATCAAGGCATACAAGGCCTCTCCGTTTTACATACAGCCATACGAGATGGTGCCGCTCTTCATAGACTTTTTCGTCAACCCCAGTAGAGCCTTTTATCCTTTACCATATCTAAGCACAGACTGAAAGTCGAAGATTCACGTGAAAAATAACACTTTATTAATGTTCGTTTTGTTAAGATTTGCAAAAATATGTATTTCTCTACCAGATTCTTGCAGAAGAAACTACCTTTATGATGCATTTTGGAACTGTGTAACCAAGCATTCTGTAAGTTACTTGACTACTGTTTCTGAATAAACAAACAACAGTAAGTTATGGAACTGGTGGCTAGTCTCAGATTTCAGAATAAATGTTCGACTTTGACTGTCTCGTGAACTCAAAGCGTTTATGCACATGATCAAAAGATTTGTGGTAATTACCCTTTACAATACTGCTTACTATGGCTAGTAAAATTTAGAATGCTTCAATGCCCATTTGCACCGTATTATTGCAAGATTTCGCCTAAGTTGACTGTATACAAGTTGGAAAGTCTGAAGATAAAAACATTTCATTTAAAATCCCGAATCTTCATATTGTCAGCTGTCTGTCTTGTCGTATTTTTGCACTCAACACTGCCGTGTGGGAGAAATGAAAGATCGTGATGATGAAACGCAAAAGGTTGCTCTACACTCGAAATCCCCAGTAGCGTATCGCAGCCATAAATGCTCTATTGGACTCTTTACTTTTGCATTTTACCAGACCAAACGTAGTCATGCAAAAACGCATAATTTAAAAGGAGTATGTCTGTAGTCAGTTTTTCAGAAATTTTTACGAAGGGTTTTAGACGGCGTTTTATGTGTTTACATTTGATGGCTCCCTCTCGGCGCATCGTCCAAAATTAATTTTTACTATTTGAAAAGACATGATCCCTTATATTTCAAGGCGTTTTCAAGTGTCCATTACCTTTGAATTTTTAATTTCAGTCTGGAAACGCCCACTTTGTATCTTTTGCCGATCAACTCCGTCCACCCGAATCTCAGGGGCGAGAATACACTCACAATGAGACGCTCCCAAACACAGAGTATGAATTTGGCCTGAATCATCTCACTGGAGAGGGGGTCGTTTCGGTTCCTGACAGAAATGCCGAAAATTATGAGCCTTGTATTTGCAAAACGCCACGTGAGTGGATCTTAGCTTTTTCGTAAGACACACTTTGTTTTTATTGCCATAAGGAAATGAGATGTTCGTACTCGCAAACCTGCCTGAGGGAATTGGGGCCTTCGAAATTTTGCCACGAGAATACCATACAAATCCCAGCTGTGTTAATTCGGCTAATTATATACGCAAAAATATGTTAGTTAAGGCAAATCTGCGACGACCTACCGGTGATGTGTAGGGCCCTAAGGTCTCCAGGTTGCTGAAACTTTTCAGTTCTCCTAGGAAATGTAGGCAATTTTAAGATACCGGAACTATTGCAGGCAGATGGCTGTTTAACCGTTTTTTGCATATGTAGTTTCGATTAAAGTTTAATCATTTTCAGTTTCCTGCGATAACGCGATAGCATTTTGTCAGACTCATACTATAAATTTTCACCAATAGGTCAGGAGTGCATACCAAATCATGAGGGATCCGGTGGGTTCGAAGCATCTATTTTTAAAGTCGACGTATAAGTAATTGAGAAGCGTTAACGAAAAAAAAACAAAGCAAAGTGGGATTAGTCCGCTCTTTATTATTGCCCACATTCCGCCGTGCAGTCCCTTAAAAGGGCTCAGCTCAAAGAGAAAACAGAACCGCCCGCGTAATGTACTGTAACCAAGGGGCAGGCAGCGAATTTCATTTGCATGAGGTTTTAAGGTTATCCAGACTTAAATGAGCTGCTCTGATTGGGTCCTGGGGTCTAGGAGGACTGATGAGCATATTGTCGATTTTCACAAAAAATGTAAACCAAGTCATGTGATTCGTTCGACGTTGTACTTTTTAGCGGACGTTCCTGAAACACCAAGAGACCTCAACTGCCACTACTTGCATGGACAGGAGTTCATGTGTGAATGGAGTCTAGGCGAGGACAATGGCAGCCGGATCCAGAAACATAACCTACAATATAGGTTTGTTGGAACATCAGATTTACATTTTTGTCATTTCTCTTTGTCTTTAAGAATGAAAGCTGTGCACGGTAGCAGTAATGGTCGGGAATACATGCAGTAAGTGGGCTAACTCATGAAATCTTAATAGCAATTCCGAAGTGAGTTTTCGTTTCGAAAAGATAAATTAAGTAGGGTTGTGAAAACAATCATCTTGCGACATAATTCTATAATAATTCAGTTACTCCAGGAAGCCGGCTTTCGAGCAAACCTCTTTTTTGCTGCATCCAAAAAGCATATTCCGCAAAAATGGACTACTTAAGTTGCATGCATTTTTCATTAATTTTCAATGCCCTTAAAAATTCAATTATATTTCATGGAAAACATGCATACAAATATTCATTCTTTTTCTCATTCAGTAGGAAATTACGTCCCCTTTCAATTTTACACTCGAACGAAGGGTAAAATTTGGTTTTATACAACTTTTCTAATTCTTGAATAATTTTGAATCCGATTTGCCGTTACACTTGCATTCAGGGTTCCCAAACTACAAGCCGTATGATTTCCGCGTACGGAAAACCATGAATTTCTCTATAGTATTAAGAGGAGACCATATGGCATTCATAAAATTAAATGGTGGATTTGAAGCACATTGTTACCTTTACAAGCCACGTTGCTAAATGCAGAGACATGACGTCTTATGAAGGGCCATTTCACGGTACAAAAAAATCTCACAATTATAAACTTTTTGAAAACCGAATTATACCCTTCCTTCGCGAACAAAATTGGAAGAAGACGTAATTTCCTTCTGAACGAGCAGAGGAATAAACATTTCTATGCATGTTTTCCATGAAATATAAAAATATATAAAAAAATCTCCCATGCCCACCTCGCCATGCGGGTGGCATGGGAAAGACGATCGTTAGTAGCCCCTGAGTCACTGATAAACCCTGTGAACTTCTCATATTTTTAACTTCAACGTGACTCTATTGTAATGATCAGTTGCTTAACGCGTATGTTTTCTAAATTTACTATTATCGATGACTTTCGCATTGCCGTTTCTGACTGCAATGCAAAAATAATGGACAGGTGCAACAGAAAAATCCGAACAAGTTCAGTGATGCAGGGCTATGTTGGCGACAGTAGTCATGCAGTTGTACTGCCTGAAGGCATCTTTCAACTGGACAGTTGTGACTGACGCGCTGGTATTCAGATCTCCTCTTACATGGGACTTTACGTTGTCAATTTTACAGCGGAAAATTAAGCTTTAGACAAAAATTAGTAGACGCGGTCACCGGAACAAGGACTTTATTCGCCTGATGCATCACATTCATGCTCAAACACATCCTCAGATATGGGCGCATGGTGTATCGGAGGCTACTGTATTTATAGAAGGCGTTTACTATGCAACCAAATGCCCCGAGTTTACATTTATTTTGCTGTATTTAAGCCGAATGTTCCCAGTCAAACCTCCTCGTGCCTCTCTCGTTCACTTGTGATAGTATCGGTAGCAGGAGGCGGTCAGGAAGATATCGCTGTATCCTACATTTCTTGTGTCGTTCAAAATGCATGTTTTCATTGAGTAGAAATGCTATCCCACTTTGCCGGTCAGTTAACCTACCTAGTTTCGAGCACACTTTCCATTTTCATTCCTAGGCGTGTTCTCGCTGGTTGACAAAAGTTCTAGTTAAAAGAATAGATGTGGGGCTTCTGTGTCTCTGTTATTTTTAATATCGTCGCCCCAATGACTTTTTACTTAATGCAGCGTGTTGGCTAGAACTCTATCACAGTGGTAAAATTGGGCAACAATCACAATAATAATGAATAAGGTAGCGGAGTCCGATGTGAAACGTTTACTTAACAGTAAATCAAAACACAAATATAACAAGTTAAGTCAATGGTTCTATTTCGCAGACTCGCGAGTTATCTTTGAGGTGGCGGTAAGCGGAGTGGTCACAGGCGCAACGTAAGACACGCAACAATGTTTGACTGGAAGCTTCTAGTTTTTCCTCTCCTCACAACGATCTCAAACAGACACAATAACACTTTTCCTTCACAAGGTGATAAAGATCTTTTGTTCAGAAGTCGTAAAAAGTTTCCTTTATACATGTTAGACCTCATTTTTGACTGAAGGATTTCCTCTGTATTAGGATCATCTGCGAATTTTTTTGTCAGCTTCAACGCTTTGACATGTTAGACAAAATTGTTCAGTAATATGTTTTACAGATTCCCATTTCCCAAGGAAAGTTTAGGCTTGACGAAAAGTAGGCTGGCGCTTTAGAAACCTGATCTTAGGTGAAAAAAATTATGTTCAACCGGCTTCCACTAAGAAATATATTACATAATTTCTTGATTATGGCGGTCTTTAAAATACTTAGTGACATTCTGAAGCCCGCTTGAAATAACTGGCATCGCGATGTTACCAATAATTCCGACGGATTATACCAATATGTGCGAGATTGGCTACAGTTCTTTTAATGTGCCGCACAGCCATCTGGTGTTTTTGTGCCGCGATCAAATGGAAAGGACGGTAGCCAGTCTCTTCCGGGTGAGGGACGGAATATGAGCGATTTTTGCTTCGTTCTTAACATTCTTGTCTTGTCGGATGACGGATCATAAGGTCTTGCTCGTTTTATTACAAGTTTTCAGTAACTTCTTCGTGGTTAATAAATAGTTTTTCTACTATGTGGGGATATTTTGGAAGAGGTAACAGAGTGACATACTACTGCAGTGGAAATGCCAAATAACGTCCAATTACGCCTCTGGTGGTTGATAGGATTCGTGCTCTTGTACTGTTGACAACCCCTGTGTCATGTGACTCTGGCTAGCGTCCGCGAAGGCTGGCGCGAATTCCGCCCACAGGTCCGTTAGTTGGACCTCCGGCTCAATGGCCATCTCCATCCAAAGCTGGAATCTGGGGACCTTCTGACTTAAATTAAGGAAGGGCTAGCCAAAAAAGTCAAATAAGTCAGAACTTAGCTGCTGCTCCTCCTATTAATTTTTGTTCATAACTACGCGATGACCCTAGAACAGAGCTCTAAAACAACAATGAACAGGCACTTTCTGCCTCTCACTCCGAACGAACCGATAAATGCCACTGTTTCGTGATTTTAACCATTTAAGTGCGTACCCGGCAGGGCATTAGGCCGCATTGCAGCCGTCAGGACCTTATGACTGAACTTGGGGCCTTTTCGATCTGAGTTTAAGGTATAATTCGCATACGATGACAGACGAATCATCAACGATCGCTCAGGCCTTGCTCGTCTTCATGAATAATGTTTCTGGAGCATTTGTGAATGTCCTCTGAGCATCACGGCTCATTTGGATGTCTATTTCTTGTGTTCCTTTCGTTCCATTTTCCTGGTGTGTAGTTCGGATATTGGCCTGGCTTTTTTCCCACTGAAGCAATAAACCTTCTTGTTTTTCTGAGCTTTTACTTTATTACTATGCTGAACTTTCGGAAAAGTTTCGTCGTTTATAATAGAACAAAGCTTGTTTCTGCTAAGAGGAGCCCATCTGGGCGTGTTTGTGTGTATACTTTACCCACCCCAGACGGCCAGCCGACAAAACTGCAGGTAGCCTTGACTGGCAAGTCGGTATGTCTGGCGGGTTTGGGAAACTGAGGCGCGGTTTCGCGGTGTAAACGCTCGTAATGGATGCGTTTGACCTTGGAATGTCTAGTCATGCGTCCGCTTGCAGAAACAAAAAATGGGAGTTGTGCTGTGGCGTGGTTACCACACTCCCGCCGTTTATTCGTCCAACCTGAGAGATGGGCTGATACTTTCGAATTCTTCCGCTGTCGGTTTTTGTGTTCACCAGTCTCCCACTAGATTCCGGTTGGAGGATCAGGGATAGCATCCGAAAAATGTTAGCTGTATGCTTCTTCTGATGTGAAAACAACTGATGATAAGTTTTTACAAATAAACTCTCAGTTTCCAATGTAGCTTAGTATTAAGTAGTGAGTGGTATACATTTTCAACATTGACCTGCCTCGCCTGAGGAGGACTGGTAACTTGCTGATCACAGTACGTTCTTAATTTTTTTACTAAGGCACATTCAAATATCCAGGGGACAGAATATTTTGATGAATTATTCTGATGAATTACTATTTGGCATTCATCGAGAAGGCACGTTAAATGATTGCGTCTTACCTACTTCCAGTACATATGCGGCGTCTCACAATTTCTACTATATTAATGCATTAACATGGAGAGAATCGTCTGGGACATTACTTATTAGGTTTGTATTCAGCAGTTATGGACGTATTTCAGTTGTAGATTATTCTTTAAACAGATGCCCTTGCAAGTTTACTAGGTGTGGACTTTATGCACTTTGAGGAGTCTCCCCATGTCTCAGCCGCGAAAGCTAATCAAACACTTGAACCGATGTTTTGCTGTTTCTCTTATGCTGTCTGATGAACCTCGGGGGTATGGGGATTTATGTAGCACGTACTTTATGGCTTAACTCATCAGATGGGTGTAAATTCCCAAAAGGTTATTATAGAGCCCAAGAACCCAACCATAGTCATCGATCAAAACACCCAAGCAATAATCCAAAACTCTTGGGTGATTTCAAATACAAAATGAACAATAACGCTAAATTTGCAAAAATAACTATTTTAAAAGATGCGGAACTTTATGTAAAAATTCGAAATCGTAGTATGTGCAAGTATATAATGCATGTCATTAAAGAAAACTTACTGAGACTTCTTAAGAAAAATGCCGTCCTAAAAATCCCTCTTAAAACATCTCCAGACTAACTCTTTTTCAAGGAGTGGTGTTATGAATAGTGCGCAGTCAGTAAACCGTTCGCTGTGTAGTGACGGGAATCAAAAGGTGTGGTAAATTTTTTTACTCTGAACCCTCGGAGATATAATTGAACCCGAAAAAGGTAAACATTTCCGCTTCTCTCGATAGTGGCATGTCAGGAATCGAGGATTTCACAAGATATGTCTCGAATAGCTGATTGATGGCTAATATTGGAATACATTTACTGACTACAATCGTAAGTTTAACATTTTTGTGTATTAACGTAACTTGTCTCCGTAATACCGAGCTGTGCACCCTGTCGGCGGCGGAATCACCTGGATCTTAAGGCGTCCTCGTAATACCGAGGAAGACTTTGTAATGTCCTGGTGTCATACTAGAATGGATAAAAATCTAATCATGTGGCTAGCAAAACTTTCAAAAACAAATCAAGAAGGCTTCTGGGTAAGATCGCAGTTGGTAGCCAGGAATGAGGAAGCGGACGGCGACCTTAACCCTAATTTGACTCTAAACCGAACCCTAACTTCAAACTTAAGGACTAACCATTAGCTTTAACGGCAACCCTAACCCTAACCGAAATCGTAAACGTAACCGTAGCCCTTAGACATAGCCGTAACTGGAAAACCTAACCGTAATACTGAAACCTAATCATACGATCAAACCCTAACCGTAACCCGAAAGCCTAAGCCTAAAAGCATAACCCTAACCCGAAAATCGGAACCCATTAACCGGTATCCTATGCCTAACCTCAGACGTAAAACGGAAGCCGAATTGGTCAGATGTGTTTATGGAACCCCAAAAAGTAGCCCAGTAAACAAACCCTTCAGCCACCTGTAACAAGGGGCCTGGCTATCAACTGCGGTCTAGCCGGCTTCTGCCTTATAGCGAGTTCTTGAGAGTTGATTCTCCTCTAGAAGTATGTATAGTATTATACACAAAATAACGAGGTCCAGCTATACTATGGCGTTCATTATCTCCCGAGGAAAATCAAGAAGACAAATCGAGTTCACAGACCTCATATCTTCACACAGCTTGCTTTAGGCTACGTGCGCACATTTCTCCGCTCTGCACGCAGACGGGAGACCTTTGCGAAGCGAGTTATCCGCCTAGGCTCGGTTGAAGTTCCCATGCCGATGTCTTGATGAGAACGCCTTGTTAAAAGGCTTCACGTACGGACCACTTAGAACCACTGTTCTCTACCGACGGATGGTGGCAGATTTCAAGAAGAGAATCCTCAAGGTGTTGACACGATACTGTCAAGTTCATATTCGCACCTGCTGCCGCATGATAGAGCAGCACTTGGCACGGGTTGTTATCCCTGTTGGCAGCAATCCTTAGCAGCGTCAACTGAGAGCTGCACGATAATCAATTGTTTGAGAAATTAAAGAAAATTGACTTACCTCGGATGAGGTATTGGTTCAATATCTGTTCTCCCATCGTCCCACGCAACAGCAGCTGGAAGTCTATTCTGCGCAATAAGTGGTTCTTTGGAGCAGCACTCCACGATTTTGAGACAAATGGGGAGATCAAAAACGCCACGCGGCTGCAAGTAGTAACTTTACGCCTCTTGCACAAATTCCCTGATAGCAGTTTTCGCAGCAAAAGACCCTAGACTTCTGGAAATAAGTTAGATGAAAAATTTCACTAATCGGCCCGCCAACAAAGGTCGCTGGATTATTGCCATAAAGAGGGCCAACTACCCGACGAACCTACAAAACCTGTTGGTGACAAAGGGACTCGATGCATCTACGGATGTCAATGAGTTTAAAACCATCTAACATTAGGCGCCTTCTCCACTTCAAAGGCAATCTCCTCGCAAATCGCAAACGCGATTGTGTCAGGACCCACTTCGTACACGTTCAAACACACTGTGTCGATGATAATCAGAGGAAGAAAGTGAAACTTTTCCTACTTCTGCTACCGTCTGGCTGTTATTCAAAGTCCTCCGCACGCAAGTGCCCTGCAAAGTCAGACAGTGAGTACTCGACTGGTGAAAACCCGAAATCCTCGACCGTCTTTCGGGAGTATCGACAAAAATACTAGGACCTATTCGGATTCGTAGGTCTCACTGACCGGGATTCATCGTCAGACAGCAAATCATAAGGTCCAAAGACAGTTACCAGAGATCGAACGAACAGCACTTGTCTAGACCATATCGTGCCCAAATTGCTCCGCGCGGTATGTTCATGAGGTGAGCGAACATCTCGGCAAAAGAGTGCACGAGTACTTATTGACAGACAATCGAGAAGGCGAATCTGCACTGGTTTTTGGTCAAGTACAACAGTGAAACTACAATTTCGTTAGGGTCAACTACAGAGCCAACAAGAATTTGGTTAGTCTGGTGCTTGAAAGCTCGTCCCCGATTGACACAATTATCCCATCCAGGGACCCGCACCCTGCCTACCGGGGGCTACGCACATGGTTCGGGACAGGGCCAATAATGCAGCCAAGCACAGTCACGAGGCCAACTAATTACGCCAGTGGAGGATGGGCAAAAGGCCAACCGGCAGTCACGTGGTCAGCGCGGAGCACCGCCCTACGTACATTCCCGAGATGTCAATGGAAATTCGCATGAGCAACAATAACTGATCAGTCAGAAAGGTGTTGAGCAGAGGCCTGTGGGTGTGCAGACGTTTGCCGCAAATACGATGGGCGCAAAGAGGACAAATGTCACGCGAGACCACCAGTGATCAGCCACGACGATGTGAAAGCTAGTCAAGATCAGATGGAAGGCTCGAGGTCAGTGCGTCGAGTACGGTTAAAATATGAGCTATCCAGCAAAGCTGAATAATCCAAGACCAGAAGAAACATCCACCGCAACACTCTGATGGTTGAAACGAAGAGGCGTTCCGAGACGTCAGTGCTTATGCAGTTCAGTCGGTGTAATGGTCCCCGCCGTCCTCTTCTGAATGAATTAGACGTATAAATATATATAATGATACTGGGGGCGCTCACCGATCGCGCTAAGGAACTCACTGGGCCCTTTTTGCCTTGAGGGCTCTCTCTCGAGTCCCACCAGCAGCCGCACGGCGGCGCGTAATATAGGCAAAAAAGCACTACCGTCAAAGACAATGGAGACTGGAATAGCCATTTCTGGCTTTTTAGTCATCGTCAGCCGACCATACCCAGCCATGAGCTCTGCAAACCCCGGTGCGCGAATCTGGTTAGAATAAGGGTACAACAGCGGATGGGGGTATGTTGATACAGTACTGCTTCGGACTTATTTCGCCTCAATTTAGCCAACCGTTATCCTGACCGGAAGCTGAAACCAAAAACATAAACATACACTCGTACACAACCCAGATGGTCCATTGACGTCAGAGTGATGCGGTGGATATTTACCCTGGACTTAGTTTATTTCGATTCGTTGGGTAACTCACATTATAACCGTGCACGACCACTGGCGTTACATTTATCCCCTTTGTGCCCATCGTAGTTTCGGCGAAAGTCGGCACACCCACAGCTCTCCTTCCAACACCTTGCTGACTGATCAGTAGTCGCTGCTCATGCGAATTCGGCTTGGCCTCTCGGCAGTGTACGTAGGGCGGTGCTCCATGCTGACCGCGTGGCTGCCGGCTGGCTTTTTGCCTGTCCTCCACTAGCGTGATCAAACGGCCTCGTGACTTTGCTTGCATTTATTATTGGCCCTGTCCGATTTGATCCGAACCATGTGCGTAGCCCCCGGTAGGCAGGGTGCGGGTCCGTGTATCGGATAATTGTGCCAATCGGGGACGAGCTTTCAAACACCAGCCTAAACACATTCTCATCATTTGAAAGAAGGCAGAATAAATCCGCAACAGTGCTGTATTAATCTACCTGCAGTTTTTGTCGTGCCTCTCCCCCACTATTATAACTTAACCGACTTCGGTCTGGTAGTTTATTTTCTGCTTGCGTTTTTTGCAACCCATGCGGATATTATTTGTTTCCGGAAACCAATTGATCAGTGTGCGTATATTGCTTCCTGAATATGTATATACATATGTACGTGCCGTTATCTATTTTTCTTTTCTTAAAATTGCCTTATGGCTTCCGACCATTCCAGACTAGCCACGGTACGCCAGGATATTTGCTTGTATTTGCCCCTGTGCCTTTTCCTGGTTGCAAATACATTTACGAGGTGTATCAGTCGACTACGCAGTTTCCTGGAAGTAATTCCACAAGTGTTGCTCGCATACTGCGCAGTTTGCCATCCCTTGTATAATCGACTTTTTAATGAACCTCGCATTTACGAGTACCAAAGCTCCATTTAAATTTTTCTTTTGCTGGGTCTCTGTGTTTAGCTTCTAATTGAAACTGGGTTCAAATTGCAGTTTGATAAAACCCTTTGACTGACGGCAGTTACGAGATTCATGAGACACCCATCTCGTCCAAATAAGGTGAAACGCACTTCGCAGTGTTTTCTTATATTCTTAAATTCGTCCTCTTATCTAGGGCATGAAACGTTTATCAATAAATATTCAAAACAAGAAAGAAGCTCCGAAAGCGTCCAACGAATGACTATTTTAAACGACTTTTCAATCGACCTGTAAAATTCTGGATTTCCTATTCAAATCATCATTTAAAGACATAACGTCCTTTCAGTTTTTCTTAAGTTTTGCATATTAAAACTTAATCCTTTACAAAATTATCTTATTTAGATCCTTGTCAGCCGAAGACAACTCGACAACAGAATGGGCAGACCTTCTGACGCATGTGGACCCCGACCCAAGGGTCAATTTTACTCTGCCCGTACGTGGCCCGACGGAAATCAGTCTCCGTGCCGTCAATTCTGTTGGCGAAAGCGACCCAACATTCAAACTTATCAAGCCTCCGCTCACCGCAATAAATGGTGGGTTCCATTCGAAGATTCTAACGTATAATCACCATATACTTAATTATTTTCTCTGAAATGGAAGGTTAAGTAATAATCTTGTTAACCAGATGTTTACTGAATCCTTCAGTGCTACTCTCAGTTCCCCAATAGTTGAAGCACGCATTGTCGGTTCCTGCCCAGATAAGACAGTCCGAGAATTTCTAGAGGCCATTCACTCTGATGATTCATGCATCAATCGACGCATCGACCTTGATACCATGTACACAAATCTCAAAGAAAAATGGAAAAGGTAATAGCCAATCAAAACGTGGCATCAGCCCACAGCATTAACCCATCCTCAGCCATGACAGAGCAATATCGATTTTTTCGGCATTGTTTAAATTTTGACTGTTCCTTCACACTTACTACACGTCTGAAGACGAGCTGGGGAACCAGACTCGAAAATTTACGAAATAAAGTTTGTTCATTTTCCCAAAGGACTCTTTCTTCTTCGAATTATGTTTCTTGGGATGCCCATCTTCCAATATATAGATATATATATATATTGAATTAAAAAACATGCCTCCCAAGAAATATAATTAGAAAGGTGAAGTCCTTTGGGAAACAGCAAAATTTTATTGTGAATTTTCGAGACTGGTTCCCCAGCTCGTCTTCAGACAACGGGTGTGCAAAAACAATTAACTTTTAGACTGAGTCTAGCAAAAGGAGTCCATGATTGGTTAAGGTTGTCATCTCGGGATTGGCTGACTCAGTTTGAATCTGTCCTTAACGATTTTGTATGTGGCATCTAAATCGATATGCCGGTTGATGCATGCCTCATCTGAGTGCATATATATATATCGATATTGTAAGACTGGTCGCCTATCTTGCTCGGTGTTGACTGGTGATTTATACAAGATGCCGCGCATATATCGATGTGCAATGGTAGGGTGCGCTCACCGATCGTTCTTACGGAACTCACTCGTTCCGTTGTGCCTTACGGACTCTCTCTCGAGCCCAACCAGCAGCCGCACAGCGGCGCATGATATAGGCAGTATGTTTTTACAGACAAAGACAAAGGAGACTGGAATGACCATTTCTGGTTTATTAGTCGTCCTCAGCCAGTCATACACAACCCCGAAGTGTGGACCACCCGAGACCCGAACTCGCGACCTGTTAGTTAGAAGTTCACGCCTCTAACCACTGGGTCACGAACCCGTTGCCCTGTCGGTTTCGGTCGGGATTGGGCATGGCTGGCTGACGACGGCTAATAAGCCGGAAATGGCCATTTCAGTCTCCCTTTTCTTAGTCAATAATAACATACTGCCTATATATGTATACATATGTATCAAACATATTATACCGTACTCTCAACAAAGGTACTAAATAAAAGCCCAGACACGTGTTTCGCCGATATTCTGCCGTTGCGTAATGAGACTTTCGTAAATGTAACAAACTTTGTTCCGCATACTTTCGACACCGGTTCCCCAGGTCGTCTTCAGACGTGTAGCTAATGTCCAAAGCATTAAAGATTTTCAAAAATGCCAAAAAATCGATACTGCCCTTTTATTCCTGCCAATAATTCATGGCCTGGGTGGGCATCACGCTGAATAGCTGCGGCCCCTTCATTCTTTCCCTGAGATTATTGCGCACAGCGTGCAGTTCGCTGTGCCGGTTACTGCATGATTCGCCAGAATATATGGCCTCCAAAAGCTATCGGCCTTCTTAGATGGCCAAACGCCAACAATGTGAAACTTGTTCCATCAAATTTATGACGCGTTTCCAATGTATGCCTGACAACTTTAGGTAAGTAGTCTCGCCTCTTCACGGTCAGTTGAAATTTGTGTATACCTGTATAGGATGATCTTTTAGTTTGATCACAGTACACTTTATCGCATGTGTCACATGAAGTCTTTTAGATGACTCCTTTCTTATCTAGACAGTCGACTTCCTTCTTAGAGTAAACGAGAACTTGTTCCATATTTTTGTACTTCCCGTTGCAATACAGAAATTTTCGTTATTCACTTTTATTTATCTGTTACTGCAGCTTTTTCTTCGAAAGCCTCGGTAGTGTTTACATACGCGGCTCTGAGTGTGGCTACCTTCCTGTTTCTACTCCTTCTTGCCGCGGTTATCGTCTACAGGCGTAAGTTAGCTTCCCTGACGATTTCATTACTACAAATTTATACTAACGAAGTAAGGAGCGTTTTCATTCATTCGATATCCCTTCCTCCTCCTTGAGCTAATAGCAAGCAGTAGGTGTCTTTTTGAAGCGCATTGACGTAAAAACTGAAAGTGAGTAGGGTAGACACTCGGCGTGCGTCAATAAGTGTTCGTACATGCTATAAGATTTGGAACTTTCAGGAAGATCATCCGAGACACGATGGGCAGAAGAGCTGGGATAAGCACTATTAACTTATGTATAATCACGGACCAGCGTAGCTCTTCTCCTAGGCAGGCGGACTTGTTATATGAATTCATACCCAGCTGGTCGCTGGACGATTGATCACTTGAAACATGAATTGGTGCTTTCTTGATTATTCTTTGCCAAATTCACTTTCTGAGGAGCGTAACGACAACAGCAGAAATACTAGAAAGACCGCTGTTGGTCTTATTTGTCGTCATCATCAGCCATCAGACCGAAATTTAAATTCGTCTCAGTTAATCATCGAACACTGGTGCATCAGAAGCACTCCCATCCTAGCCACCGACCAACGTTTCGTCGGCTGATACTGAATTATTTAAAATTACAAGTGGTTGAAGTTTACAAATTATCCCTCCTGGATGACGGTCAAGCCTGGCGCGTCCCTGTCTACCCAGGCAGCCAGTTTGAACGGAGAGAAGCAGACTTGTCCTGTCTCTCCACATTTGTTCTTTTGACGTTGACAGGTTAGTGTGACAGTTACATAATTACAGTCAAAGCTCAAGCATTTTGCTTGGCCGTCTGCAGGCTGAGAAGTTAAAGGTTCGTGATCGCATGCATTTAGCAATACGCCATACATCGGCAAACAGAAATTACCTAAGGGTCATAACTTTCAGCAGTCATTTCACCCCACCCCCCTCCCCCCCGTGGAATGGAAATGCTTACCAAAAATGAAAATAGCCATGCTTGAGGCGTCAGCGATGCGCTGATTCGCGTGAATCCTGTTGGCCATTCGTCAGCCTCTATTGGCAGCACCAACCATAGGAAGTTGATTAGCCTTCACTTAACTAGGGCATTCGTAGTCAACCTTATAATTGTTTTACGAATCATCAGTATGTTCAGCATATATATTATCGGCATTTCATAGGGAACTGTGATTACAGTTCTTGACCTTGAGATCACGGTTCAACGCCTACGGCCGCTCTATCAGTCGGACTTTATTGCTCATCTTTCCTGCGAGACACTTCAAATCCCAAAAAGAACTCTGCAAATTTTGGGAGACATCATTTTAACTTTCAAAAAGCGGTGGATTCGATGGTTTTACAAGCATCACCTGCGGTAGGAGAAAGGCACTCAGACAAAGTATCGACAGTAATTTAGGTCAGCACACTATGAAGGCTCGCCTTGACGGTCATTAAGTATCCGGATGGGGCAAAGAAACTGGCATGCCACGTAAGCCCATCTTGAAAGCATGTGGATTTTTGACGGCCCATGTATTCATGCAAGCATGGTGAATGGAGTTTTCAGCGGAGATACTACTCTGCTTCAGGTGTTATTTTTCAAGAAAAGCAACCGTAAAAATGATCGTTAGGAAGCCCTGTCGTTTAAGTGACACTGACGTTACCTGAAAGTCAAATGTTTGTTAAGTAGTACATGTTGCAAAGAGGTTATATTTTTGTAAAACTAAAACAAAAATTCAGACAATGCCTGAACAAAAGCTTAAAATGCACGATCGAAAGCAGTTACTTCCCAGGAGGAATTTTATCAGGCGCTCTGTTTGCACCTTCCGCCCTGACGCCACTCATCTGTGGAGTTCACGGCGGGCATCGTCACTAACGACGGTCGAACTGATCATCAGACGAAACAAAACAAATTTTTAAAAGATCTTCGGTGATAAACGATTATGTGACCGCTCTAGAAGTCAAAGGCCTGCAATTAAAGAGCCCTTATCCGTTACTATATTGCATCCCATGAGGCATTTTGAAAGGCTGTTAAACGTTAATAAGTTGTTGTCCAAAAAAATCAAGGCTGTTTCCGAAAAGATTGCAAAGAATATTTATACAGTGTCGCATAATTCGCCATATTTGACGGTCAGTTATGCAAGTGAGTCCAAATTTTCAGAATGGAGAACTTCTACCTCTTTTGACTACTGAAAGGGCTACATAATTTTCGTGAAGTTGAGATGTAATTGAAAGCGTTTTAGGGATTGCTCAGGAAGTTTGGATTCAGAAAGTGTGTGAAATTGCTTTGGGAAAGGTGCTGTGTTTAACAAAAATTATGCCGATATGTTGGAAGCATTTGAAATTTATTTTAAATTTTTGCTGAGCGTGGAGATGAGAAATTGGCATGATCTTCATAATTCCGCCAGATGAAGATGCCCAAATGACCAGAAGAAAAAACTTTTCATAAGGCAGTTTTTCGTACTCATGCTACGGGTTCTCATAGAATGGCCTGTATGATCCATCGGAAACCAACTAACCTTACGTGTATTGGGGGGAAAAGTATTCTATGCCTTATATTCGACTTTCATGTTCACAGACGGGTATGCGATTCCGGATAGGATATGGGAATATTAACCTGCTCCACAATACAACTGGTATTACGCCAACTTCGAGAAATGGTACTGCTAGGGATTTGAGCGACGGTAAGGGCTAAGTTTAGAATTATGGTCTTAGTTAACACTTGGGTTAGGTTAAGTTTTGGATTTGGGTTTAGGTTAGTTGCAAGGCTACCAATATTACGTGGGAAGTTCTTATACCATAATGTTGCTTCATATTACTTAAGGACATGCTGTTTCCTCTGAAGGCCTTAGAGGAACTAGGCGACGCCTACTGCCATCGCTGTTGCAATACCCTCCTTTAGGGAAATGACCTATTGGTCAAGGTAACATTTGCATCAACGCCCTATTAGTACCCATAGTTGGGAAATATGTTTCCGTTTTTGACCCTCTAAGTGAAGAGGGGGAACGACTGAAGAAACTGGATAACGCTGCAATCATGTCAAAGAACCTCGGGACTTAGCGATCATCACACTTCGATATGCGAACATTTTTACACTCTGATATCTGTTTCTGCGTTTTCGTCCTGAAATTAGTGTGCATTTTGGTTTTCATGAACTGTGTGGTATGTTTGTCTTGAAGTTTTCCTGATATTTTCCAGTTTGTCCACACAGAGCAGCCTGTAGACGCACATTCAGTGGATAAATTATGCTCAATGTTCCCACTTGATCAAAACCTCTGCTGTTCCTGTAGCACGTATTTAACTACGAGCCTTTGCCGACATGCAAAAGCGCAGCCTTTTCTGGCTTCGAGATCAAACGAGTTTTTTTCAGCAAAGGGAAATGGTCTTGCGATATTGGAAGTAGCCAAAACAAACAAGGTGGCCACCTCGACTTCCCTCATGCATGTTTTGTGAACGCGAAGGGCACGATTGCCAATCCCAGACTATGGATATCAAGACAGGGCAGGAGTTATGAAAGAATTTATAATTAAATGTCAAACTACCTGATAGCCCAACACACGACACGCGCGTCACATTGAGCCGAGTTCCTTTCATTCAGATAAACAATTAATAAGTTCAAGAATGATGAACAGGTAGGTAAATGCAAGTTAGTTCGGTGCCTCGGCACAGTACCCCCTCCGAGACCGGAGGGCGGCGGAAACGACGCCGA
This sequence comes from Spirometra erinaceieuropaei, assembly GCA_902702965.1. NCBI lineage: Eukaryota > Metazoa > Platyhelminthes > Cestoda > Diphyllobothriidea > Diphyllobothriidae > Spirometra > Spirometra erinaceieuropaei. Next base: position 122,786 of record CACRXP010000608.1, on the reverse strand, counting down.
AGGATGCGTACAAGTTTAAAAGAAATGAGTGACCAATCGATCAGAAAAGTGTACGTGACGACCACTGCGAGTGTTATATACAGGGACCGTAGAAGAGTGGATACGTCCTATGGCGGAAGTGTTGGACTTAGAAGTGGCAGCTGGAGGTAGAGGACAGGGGGAAAGAGGCTGGAGGTGGAGGACCACAGAGCTCGTCCGACGGAAAGTCCTGGGCAGATTCTTTGAGGCGGTCCACATTCACGACCTCCTCACTATTTTTTGTGTTGAAACCAGAACGTCTTCGTCCCTCGAGAGAGGACCCAGAATGGGCCGTCATAGGGCGGTTCCAGAGGCCGGCGGACTTGATCACATCGAAGGTAGACGTGAGAGCTCGTTACCAAATCCTTCTAGAGATAAGACAGAGAGGCGGAGGACCTGGGCGGAAGCGGTGAAAGTGTCTGATTATGGATATAAGGATAAGACAAGAATTAGGAAAGAATTTACAGTTAATTGTCAAACGACCTGATAGTCCAATCCATGACAAGCGCAATGCGTTGAGCCG
>CACRXP010000608.1:100893-117883 GCA_902702965.1 Spirometra erinaceieuropaei | reverse complement strand
GAGAGTTAATTCTCCTCTAGAAGTACGTATAGTATTATACACAAAAGAACAAGGTTCAGCTATACTATGGCGTTCATTATCTCCCGAGGAAAATCAAGAAAACAAATCGAGTTCACAGACCTCATATCTTTACACAGCTTGCTTTAGGCCACGTGCGCACATCTCTCCGCTCGGCACGCAGACGGGAGACCTTTGCGAAACGAGTTATTCGTCTAAGCTCGGTTGAAGTTCCCATGCCGATGTCTTGATGAGATCGCCTTGTTAAAATGCTTCACGTACGGACCACTTAGGAACACTGATCTCTACCGACGGATGGTGGCAGATTTCAAGAAGAGAATCCTCAAGGTGTTGACACGATACTGTCACTTTCTTATTCGCACCTGCTGCCGCATGATAGAGCAGCACTTGGCACGGGTTGTTATCCCTGTTGACAGCAATCCTTAGCAGCGTCATCATAGAGCTGCACGATTATCAATTGTTTGAGAAATTAAAGAAAACTGACTTACCTCGGACGGGGTGTTGGTTCAGTATCTGTTCTCCCATCGTCCCACGCAACAGCAGCTGGAAGTCTATTCTGCGCAATAAGTGGTTCTTTGGAGCAGCACTCCAGGATTTTGAGACAAACAGGGAGATCAAAAACGCCACGCGGCTGCAAGTAGTAACTTTACGCCCCTTGCACAAATTCCCTGATAGCAGTTTTTGAAGCAAAAGACCCTAGACTTCTGGAAATAAGATAGATGAAGAATTTCACTAATCGGCCCGCCAACAAGGGTCACTGGATTATTTCCATAAACAGGGCCAACTACCCGACGAACCTACAAAACCTGTTGGTGACAAAGGGACTCGATGCATCTACTGATTTCAATGAGCTTAAAACCATCTAACATTAGGCGCCTTCTCCACTTCAAAGGCAATCTCCCCGCAAATCGCAAACGCGATTGTGTCAGAACCCACTTCTAACACGTTCAAACACACTGTGTCGATGATAATCAGAGGAAGAAAACGAAACTTTTCCTACTTCTCCTACCGTCTGACTGTTATTCAAAGTCCTCCGCACGCAAGTGCCCTGCAAAGTCAGACATTGAGTACTCGACTGGTGAAAACCCGAAATCCTCGACCGTCTTTCGGGAGTATCGACAAAAATATTAGGTCCTATTCAGATTCGTAGGTCTCACTGACCGGGATCCATCGTCAGACAGCAAATCATAAGGTCCAATGACAGTTACCAGAGATCGAACGAACAGCACTTGTCTAGACCATATCGTGCCCAAATTGCACTGCGCGGTATGTTCGTGAGGTGAGCGAACATCTCGGCAAAAGAGTGCACGAGTACTTGTTGACAGACAATCGATAAGGCGAATCTGCACTGGTTTTTGGTCAAGTACAACAGTGGAACTACAATTTCGTTAGGGTCAACTACAGAGCCAATAAGAATTTGGTTAGTCTGGTGCTTGAAAGCTCGTCCCCGATTGACACAATTATCCCATCCACGGACCCGCACCCTGCCTACCGGGGGCTACGCACATGGTTCGGGACAGGGCCAATAATGCAGGCAAGCACAGTCACGAGGCCAACTAATTACGCCAGTAGAGGATGGGCAAAAGGCCAACCGGCAGTCACGTGGTCAGCATGGAGCACCGCCCTACGTACGCTCCCGAGAAGCCAAGTGAAATTCGCAGGAGCGGCGACTACTGATCAGTCAGCAAGGTGTTGAGCAGAGGCCTGTGGGTGTGCAGACGTTTGCCGCAACTACAATGGGCGCAAAGGGTATGAATGTTGCGCGAGACCATTAGTGATCAGCCACGACGATTTGAGAGCTAGTCAAGATCAAATGGGGGGCTCGAGGTCAGTCGATCGAGTACGGATAAAATATGAGCTACCCAATAAGGCTGAATAAACCAAGACCAGCAGAAATATCCACCGCACCACTCTGATGGTTGAAAGGAAGAGGCGTTCGGAGATGTCAGTGTTAATGCAGTTCAGTCGGTGTAATGGTCCCCGCCGTCCTTTTCTGAATGAATTCGACGTATACATATATATAATGATACTGGGGCGCTCACCGATCGTGCTAAGGAACTCACTGGACCCGTTTTGCCTTGAGGGCTCTCGCTCGAGTCCCACCAGCAGCCGCACGGCGGCGCGTAATATAGGCAAAAAAAGCACTACCGACAAAGACAATGGAGACTGGAATAGCCATTTCTGGCTTTTTAGTCATCGTCAGCCGACCATACCCAGCCATGAGCTCTGCAAACCCCGGTGCGCGAATCTGGTTAGAATCAGGGTACAACAGCGGATGGGGGTATGTTGATATAGTACTGCTTCAGACTTATTTCGCCTCAATTTAGCCAACCGTTATCCTGACCGGAAGCTGGGACCAAAAACATAAACATGCGCTCGTACACAACCCAGATGGTCCATTGACGTCAGAGTGATGCGGTGGATATTTACCCTGGACTTAGTTTATTTCGATTCGATGGGTAACTCACATTATAACCGTGCACGACCACTGGCGTTACATTCATCCCCTTTGCGCCTATCGTAGTTTCGGCGAAAGTCGGCACACCCACAGCTATCCCTCTAACACCTTGCTGACTGATCAGTAGTCGCTGCTCATGCGAATTCGCCTTCGCATCTCGGCGGTGCTCCATGCTGACCACGTGGCTGCCGGCTGACATTTTGCCTGTCCTCCGCTGGCGTAATCAGACGGCCTCGTGACTTTGCTTGCATGTATTATTGGCCCTGTCCAATCTGATCCGAACCATGTCCGTAGCCCCCGGTAGAGAGGGTGCGGGTCCGTGTATCGGATAATTGTACCAATCGGGGGCGAGCTTTCAAACCCCAGCCTAAACATATTCTCATCAGTTGAAAGAAGGCAGAATAAATCCGCAAAAGTGCTGTATTAATCTACCCGCATTCTTTGTCGTGCCTCTCCCCCACTATTATAACTTAACCGACTTTAGTCTGGGAGTTAATGTTCTGCTTGCATTTTCTGCAACCCATGCGGACATCATTTGTTTTGGGAAACCAATTGATCGGTGTGCGCTTATTGCTTCCTGTATATGTATATACATATGTACGTGCCGTTATCTATTCTTCTTTTCTTGAAATTGTCTTATGGCTTCCGACCATTCCAGACTAGCCACGGTACGCCAGGATATTTGCTTGTATTTGCCCCTGTGCCTTTTCCTGGTTGCAAATATATTTACGAGGTGTAGCAGTCGACTACGCAGTTTCCTGGAAGTAATTCCACAAGTGTTGCTCGCATACTGCGCAGTTTGCCATCCCTTGTATAATCGACTTTTTAATGAACCTCGCATTTACGAGTACCAAAGCTCCATTTAAATTTTTCTTTTTCTGGATCTCTGTGTTTAGCTTCTAATTGAAACTGGGTTCAAAGTTTGCAGTTTGATAAAACCCTTTGACTGACAGCAATTACGAGATTCATGAGACACCCATCTCGTCCATATAAGGTGAAACGCAGTTCGCAGTGTTTTCTTATGTTCTTAAATTCGTCCTCTTATCTAGGGCATGAAACGTTTATCAATAAATATTCAAAACAAGAAAGAAGCTCTGAAAGTGCCCAACGAATGACTATTTTAAACGACTTTTCAATCGACCTGTAAAATTCTGGAATCCCTTTTCAAATAACCATTTATAGACATAAAATCCTTTCAGTTTTTCTTAAGTTTTGCATACAAAGACTTAATCCTTTATAAAATCATCTTCTGTAGATCCCTGTCAGCCGAAGACAACTCGACAACAGAATGGGCAGACCTTCTGACGCATGTGGACCCCGACCCAAGGGTCAATTTTACTCTGCCCGTACGTGGCCCGACGGAAATCAGTCTCCGTGCCGTCAATTCTGTTGGCGAAAGCGACCCAACATTCAAACTTGTCAAGCCTCCCCTCACCGCAATAAATGGTGGGTTCCATTCGAAGATCCTAACGTATAATCACCATATGCTTAATTATTTTCTCTGAACTGGAAGTTAATTATTTTTCAGGGAGAATAAGCCGGTAACTAACGTAATAGTCTCGTTAACCAGATGTTACTAAATCCTTCAGTGCTGCTCTTAGTTCCCCAATAGTTGAAGCACGCAGATAAGAAAGTCTGAGAATTCATAGAAGCCATTCACTCTGATGATTCATGCATCAATCGGCGCATCGATCTTGACGCCATGTACATAAATCTCAAGGAAAAATAGAAAAGGTAATATCCAGTCAAGACGTGACGTCAACCCACAGCATTGACCCCTCGTTAGCCCTGACAAAGCAATATCGATCTTTGGGCATGTTTAAATTTTAACTGTTTTTTCCACACTTGCTACACGTCTGACGACGAGCTGGGAACCAAACTCGAAAATTTACGTAATAAAGTTTGTTTTTTTACCCAAAGGACTCATTTTTCTTCGAAATATATATAAATCGATATTGTAAGACTGTTCGCCTATCTAGCTCGGTGTTGACTGGTGATTTATACGAGACGCCGCTCATATATCGATGTACAATGGTAGGGTGCGCTCACCGATCGTTCTTACGGAACTCACTCGTTCCGTTCTGCCTTACGGACTCTCTCTCGAGCCCAACGAGCAGCCGCACAGCGGCGCATGATATAGGCAGTATGTTTTCACTGACAAAAACAAAGGAGACTAGAATGACCATTTCTGGCTTATTAATCGTCGTCAGCCAGTCATACCCAACCCCGAAGTGTGGAACACCCAAGACTCGAACTCTCGACCTGTTAGTTAAAAGTTCACGCCTCTAACCACTGGGTCACGAACCCGTTGCTCTGTCGGTTTCGGTCGGGATTGGGTATGACTAGCTGACGACGGCTAATAAGCCTGAAATGGCCATTTTAGTCTTCCTTTTCTTAGTCAATAATAACATATTGCCTATATATGTATACATATATATCAAACGTATTATACTGTACTCTCAACATAGGTACTAACTAAAGGCCCAGACAGGTGTTTCGCCGATATTCTGCCGCTGCGTAACGAGACTTTTCGTAAATGTAACAAACTTTGTTTCGCCTACTTTCGACACCGGTTCCCCAGGTCGTCTTCAAACGTGTAACAAATATCCAAAGCATTAAAGATTTTCAAAAATGCCAAAAAATCGATACTGCCCTTTTATTCTTGCCAATAATTCATGGCCTGGATTGACATCAAGCTGAATAGCTGCGGCCTCTTCATTCTTTCCGTGAGATTATTGCGCACAGCGTGCAGTTCGCTGTGTCGGTTAATGCACGATTCGTCAGAATATATGGCCTCCAAAATTTATCGGCCTTCTTAGATGGACAAACGCCAACATTGTGAGTTGTGTTCCAAGCAAATCTATAACGATTTTCAAATGTATGCATGGCAACGTTTAATAAGTGGTCTCGCCTCTTCACGGTCAGCTGAACTTTGTGTATACCTGTATAGAATGATCTTCTAGTTTGACCACAGTACACTTTATTGCATGTGTCACATGAAGTCTTTTAGATGACTCCTTTGTTATCTAGACAGTCGACTTCCTTCTTAGAGTAAACGAGAACTTGTTTCATATTTTTGTACTTCCCGTTGCAATACAGAAATTTTCGTTATTCTCTTTTATTTATCTGTTACTGCAGCTTTTTCTTCGAAAGCCTCGGTAGTGTTTACATACGCGGCTCTGAGTGTGGCTACCTTCCTGTTTCTACTCCTTCTTGCCGCGGTTATCGTCTACAGGCGTAAGTTAGCTTCCCTGACGATTTCATTACTACAAATTTATACTAACGAAGTAAGGTGCGTTTTCATTCATACGATATCCCTTCCTCCTCCTTGAGCTAATAGCAACCAGTAGATGCAAGGCGCACCCATGAAGTGTATTTTTGAAGAGCATTGACGTAAAAACTGAAAGTGAGTAGGGTAGACACCGGGCGTGTGGCAATAAGTGTTCGTGCGTGCTATAAGATTTGGAACTTTCGGTAAGACCATCCGAGACACGATGGGCACCAGAGCCGGAATAAGCACTGTTGACGTAGCTCTTCTCCTAGGCAGGCGGACTTGTTATATGAATTCATACCCAGCTGGTCGCTGGACGATCAGGTATTTGAAACATGAATTGGCGTTTCCTTGACTATTCTTCGCCAAATTCGCCTTCTGGGGAGCGCAAAGACAACAGCAGGAATACTAGAACGACCGCTGTTGGCCCTGCTTGTCGTCATCAGCCATCAGACTGAAATTTAAATTCGCCCCTGTCAACCATCCAACACTGCTGCATCAGACGCACTCCCATCCTAGCCACCGACCAACGTTTCGTCGACTGATACTGAATTATTCAAAATTACAAGTGGTTGAAGTTTACAAATTATCCCTCCTGGATGACGGTAAAGCCTGGCGCGTCCCTGTCTACCCAGGCAACCAGTTTGAACGGAGAGAAGCAGACTTGTCCTGTCTCTCCACATTTGTTCTTTTGACGTTGACAGGTTAGTGTGACAGTTACATAATTACAGTCAAAACCCAAGCATTTTGCTTGGCCGTCTGCAGGCTGAGAAGTTAAAGGTTCGTGATTGCATGCATTTAGCAATACGTCATACATCGACAAACAGAAATTATCTAAGGGTCATAACTTTCAACAGTCATTTCACCCCCCCCCCCCCCCCCGTAGAATGGAAATGCTTACCAAAAATGAAAATACCCATGCTTGAGGCGTCAGCGATGCGCTGATTCGCGTGAATCCTGTTGGCCATTCGTCAGCCTCTATTGGCAGCACCAACCATAGGAAGTTGATTAGCCTTCACTTAACTAGGGCATTCGTAGTCAACCTTATAACTGTTTTACGAATCATCAGTATGTTCAGCATATATATTATCGGTATTTCATTGGGAAATGTGATTACAGTTCTTGACCTTGAGATCACGGTTCAACGTCTACGGCCGCTCTATCAGTCGGACTTTATTGCTCATCTTTCCTGCGAGACACTTCAAATCTCAAAAAGAACTCTGTAACTTTTGGGAGACATCATTTTAACTTTCAAAAAGCGGTGGATTTGATGGTTTGACAAGCATCACCTGCGGTAGGAGAAAGGCACTCAGACAAAGTATCGACAGTAATTTAGGACAGCACACTATGAAGGCTAGCCTTGACGGTCATTAAGTATCCGGATGGGGCAAAGGAACTGACATGCCCTCGAAGCCCATTTTAAAAGCATGTGGATTTTAGACGGCCCATGTATTCATGCAAGCGTGGTGAAAGAAGTTTTCAGCCGAGATACCACTCTACTTCAGGTGTTATTTTCCAAGAAAAGCAACTGTAAAAATGATCGTTAGGATGCCCCGTCTTTTAAGTGACACTGACGTTACCTGATCGTCAAATGTTCGTAAAGTAGTATATGTTGCAAAGTGGTTATATTTTACAAAATTAGAAAAACAGTTCAGAAGATGCCTGAACAAAAGCTTGAAATGCACGATCATAAAGCAGTTGTCTCCCGTTGGGAAGTTTATCAGGCGCTCTATTTGCATCTTCCGTGAGTCATGAAACTTTTACGAAAATGTTCCCATGATAAACAGAACCACCCAACTTTAGGAAAAACCGTTTATTGTACAAAATACCAGTCCATTTGTGCGTTTGTGACTTAAAAAGCCGACTGGTGGACTGAGAGCCAAAAGGAAAAGGCACTCTGCCACACATGTGAGATCCGAATCGTTTTCCCTTTTGTGTGGCATCCTAGTGTGTGCATTTTGAGGTCAGTTTGTGCATGTGGCATGCAGAATGTCCCTCCTGGTCTGTCAACCACTACCACCACTTCCGGCATTAGACAAGTGTCCGGCTCGGACTGCTGCCGGGAAGTGGGAAGAGAGATTGAGATGGACGGTCTCAGTGCATATAGCTCACTATAAGCAATCCGATGCACTTAAATCTATCTCCGGTCTTCTCTTCTGTGTCATGACACCGGGTCCAGGTAGGGTTGAAGTAGGAGGACAGAATTCGGTAGATGCGGCGCAAGTTATTGTCCTGGCGCCACCCTTTTGTGGAGTTCACGCCGGACATCATCGCTAACGACGGTCGAACTGATCATCAGACGAAACAAAACAAGGTTGTAAAAGATCTTCAGTGATTAACGATTATTTGACGGCTCTAGAAATCAAAGGCCTGCAATTATCGGGCCCTTGTCCGTCATTATATTGCATCCAATCAGGTATTTCTAAAGGCTGTTAAGTAAGCTGTTGCTTAAAAAACCAAGCCTGTTTCCGAAAACAGTGCAAAACATATTGAGACAGTGTCCCATAATTCGTCATATTTGATGATCGGTTACGCAAGTGAGTGCAAATTTTCAGAATGGAGAACTTCTATCTCTTTTGACTACTGCAAAGGCTATATAATTTTCATGAATTTGAGATGTAATTGAAAGCGTTTTAGGGATAGCCCAGGAGGTTTGGATTCAGAAAGTGTCTGAAATTGCTTTCGAAAAGATGCTGTGTTTAACAAAAATTATGCTGATATGTTGGAGACATTCGAAATTCATTTTAAATTGCCGCTGAAAATGGATCTGAGAAATTGGCATGATCTTCATGATTCCGCCAGATGAAGATGCCCAAATGACCAGAAGAAAAAACTCGTCATAAGGCAGTTTTGTGTACTCATGCTACGGGTTCTCATAGAATGGCGTGTATGATCCTTCAGAAACCAACTAACCTTACGTGTATTGGAGGGAAAGAGTATTCTATGTTCTGTATTCGACTTTCATGTTCACAGACGGGTATGCGATTCCGGATAGGATATGGGAATATGAAACTTCCCCGCAATGCAACTGGTATTACGCCAACTTCGAGGAATGGTACTGCTAGGGATTTGAACGACGGTAAGGGCTAAGTTTAGGATTATGCTTCTGGTTAACATTTGGGTTAGGTTAAGTTTTGGATGTAGGTTAAGGTTAGGCGCAAGACTACCAATATTACGGGAGAAGTTCTTATTCCATAATGTTGCTCCATATTACTTAAGGACATGCTGTTTCCTCTGAAGGACTTAAAGGAACTAGGCGACGCCTACTGCCATCGCTGTTGCAATACCCTCCTTTAGGCAAATGACCTATTAGTCAAGGTAGCATTTTCATCAACGCCCTATTAGTACCCATAGTTGGGAAATATGTTTCCGTTTTTGACCCTCTAAGTGAAGAGGAGGAACGACTGAGGAAACTGGATAACGCTGCAATCATGTCAAAAGAACCTCGGGACTTAGCGATCATCACACTTCGATATGCGAACATTTTTACACTCTGATGTCTGTTTCTGCATTTTCGTCCTAAAATTAGTGTGCATTTTGGTTTTCATGAACTGTGTGGTATGTTTGTCTTGAAGTTTTCCTGATTTTTTCCAGTTTGTCCACACAGAGCAGCCTGTAGACGCTCATTCAGAGGATAAATTATGCTCAATGTTCCCACTTGATCAAAACCTCTGCTGTTCCTGTAGCACGTATTTAACTACGAGCCTTTGCCGACATGCAAAAACGCAGCCTTTTCTGGCTTCGAGATCAAACGAGTTTTTTCAACAAAAGGAAATGGTCTTGCGATATTGAAAGTAGCCAAAACAAACAAGGTGGCCACCTCGACTTCCCTCATGCATGTTTTGTGAACGCGAAGGACACGATTGCCAATCCCAGACTATGGATATCAAGACAGGACAGCAGTTATGAAAGAATTTATAATTAAATGTCAAACTACCTGATAGCCCAACACACGACACGCGCGCCACATTGAGCCGAGTTCCTTTCATTCAGATAAACAATTAATAAGTTCAAGAATGATGAACAGGTAGGTAAATGCAAGCTAGTTCTGTGCCTCGGCACAGTACCCCCTCCGAGACCGGAGGGCGGCGGAAACGACGCCGAAGGATGCGAAAAAGTCTAAAAGAAATGAGTGACCAATCGATCAGGAAATTGTACGTGACGACCACTGCGAGTGATATATACAGGGTCCGTAGAAGAGTGGATACGTCCCATGGCGGAAGTGTTGGACTTAGAAGTGGCAGCTGGAGGTAGAGGACAGGGGGAAAGAGGCTGGAGGAGGTGGAGGACCACAGAGCTCGTCCGACGGAAAGTCCTGGACAGATGCTTTGAGGCGGTCCACATTCACGACCTCCTCATTATTTTTGTGTTGACTACAGAACGTCTTCGTCCCTCGAGAGACGACCCAGAATGGGCCGTCATAGGGCGGTTCCAGAGGCCGGCGGACCTGATCACATCGAAGGTAGACGTGAGAGCTCGTTACCAAATCCTTCTAGAGATAAGACGGAGAGGCGGAGGACCTGGGCGGAAGCGGTGAAAGTGTCTGACTATGGATAACAGGACAAAACATGACTTATGAAAGAATTTATAGTTAATTGTCAAACGACCTGATATTCCAATCCATGCGAAGCGCGTTGCGTTGATCCGAGTTCTTTTCATATACATAAGCAAACAGTAAGTTCAAGAATGGTGAGCAGGTAGGTAAATGCAGGATAGCCTGGCGCCCCAGCATACGTGAAAACAAGTGGGCAGAATTGACCGAAATGATTCATCACCCTTATTTCTATCGGAGTTCTTTATCCTTTTGATAATCAGAAAATCTCGAACTTCGTGGCCGTGTTCAAAAAGAAGGTCTTTCTGGAATCCTTTCTCCTTCTGGCGTCTCTTTGGGATGGCGGTACTATACATTCTGTAGACAAAGTAGATCCTTGTTTATGAGCCGACATTCGACTATATGCTTTTGTCTCAGCTCTGACGACCTGGTCGTTTACATCTTATTATCATCTGGCCTAAATTGTCTTACCCTGCGTCCTTTCACCGAGGCTCATGCGTGCCTTTCTCCGGTTTTGTCACTTTGACAGAGCTTTTGGGAAAGTAAAGCACCGAGCTGACGACTGAGATCGTCCAACATCCGTTTAAAGACTGTGTAAGTGTTTAGAAGAGCGAAAATGCTCGATTTTGTTTTTGATCCGAACAGCAGGTCTGACATTAACTAGTCGGCGTTGCTGGCAATCACACCCATTTCAGCCTCCAGGATGTACTTTATAGAGGTGTTATTTTTTGGAGGCCGAATTTCGTCTTCAGCCCACAACTCATGGAGATGCGATCCATCGTGAATTATTTGTCTTCTTATTTGAATGAATGAATGTAAGTGTACTAAACAGCTGACCGCTGGCATATATAGTTTCGGCATTCTGGATTGGGGTAAGGTGCATAAGTCCGCGGCGGAGACCATCTTAGAGCTATTATGGTGCACACGGCTAATGAAGTGATTGCCATTTGCGAGGTCCCCCGGCGACATTTCCCGCACAACTAACATTACCAGTGACTGTACTATATCCAAGAAATTCCTCGGCACAATGGAGGCCGCAGCTCCCATAGGAAATGATCTGCTGTAATTGTCGACGGAGCTATTCTGGCTCGTGTTGCACTTCGACGCTCAGAATGAACAGGCGCTTTAAGGGCATTTCAGCCGCAGTCGTTAATTCACCTGTCCGGAAAAAAAGTCCGTCGGAGTCTGAGACAGCGTTTTTACCGGAACCTGTGATGATCAGATGATGCAAAATGCCCGGCTCCCTGTTGGAAATCAGTCCTTCTTACCTCCAGTAACGATGTCTAAAGTACAGCCTATAACATTCACACAGATTATCTCGAATTTACTGACTTTAAACTTTGAGGGGGTGTCTCTTATACTACTGAACATTTAGAATAGTGCCTGGGGTGGTTAGAGCTCTGTAATACGGTGTATTTTTCGGAAAAAATGTTTCGTTTGGGTTCCGATAAAGTCACCATGGGTCCGTTAATAAGGTCCTTACTTCTCCTCCTGCATATAGACCACTTCCTTGCTTGCTTGTATAGGACCACCCACTAGAATTCTTCCAAGCAAAAAACATTTCAAAGAAGGTTATAATAATGACAAGTACAGCATAACAGCCTGTTCCAATCTAGAAACTACGGCAGATTGGTTTTCGTTTGGCAGTTTTTCGGCCAACCTCATTGCGGCTGAATCACTACTTGAGTGGCATGCAAGCTGTTGTAGATGTCCTTAAATTATATTAAGTCAACGGCTTATAATAGTAACAATTATCAAATGATTTGCTTCAACGCTCATTTCATGGGAATTTTTAGTTTCATGAAAGTGTACATGAAAAAATTAAATCCGTGCATGGTGTGTATATTTAAAGTAAAGCCAGCTTTTCGTCCACATTTTACTTTACGCTCAAAAAATGTCATGTGTACTTTTGTTCTGCCGCAGCGAAATATCACGACACGTAATAAAATGTCGTTGCGCCACCGGTATTTCATGAAAACGTAACTAAAGAAGTCGTGGATACTAGGACATCTCTACTACAACATCACGTGTGTCGAAGAGTTAATTCCTTAGACAACGTTTTAAGGGAAGATTATTTTAACTTGTTCTTACTGAAGCGACTAGATGGACAAGTAGAAGGAATAACTGTTTACTAGGGGCGAAATAATCATGTTTAAATGTAAAACTTCCTAGTATAAAACCACTGTGGTAAGATCCAATGGCTAATAAAGATGTGCGTTCACGTCGATCAATTCTACTAGGCCAGTGAAGGATTACTTTCATCTTGAAAGCATAACAAAAGGTTTATTTGAGCTCTTTTGACTATGTTGCACATTGCAACTAAGCTCTAAAGACACTGTATGCATAGGGGATACTGGACCTGACCTTATGAACGAGAATTGATATCATCATTGTCTTCTTGCAGTCAGCCTCTGAATACTTTACCGTGCTTCCAGAATCACAATTGTATTCCGAACCACGGAACTGCAGCTTTAAAATGATGCTTAAGTGATGTTGCAGTAGAAGGTTGGACGATATGTTGTGCCTGTTAACGGGCCGAAAGACATCTATTGTCGGATGATTTGGTTTAATCCTTCCAGCATGAGTATGCTTTTCAAGGGTGTCAAATTTTCGCAGTAGTCTCTAAAGGTGGTTGAATGTGATCAATACTGCTAATATTTATATCTAGCACTGTACGGGGAGTAGTAACCCTCCGATCTTTCAAAGTAAACACACCCTATCAACCTCGCCTTATGCATCGATCAGGCCACACTTTTGGGGTGTAGTCCACAAGGATCTTCTTATCTAGGGTTGGACGACGCCATGGACGCTTCTTGTTCACCTAACCTGCAGATCGTATGCGTGTGTGTTCATCCGGGGCATAGCCGATTGAGAAGAGCCGTCGATAAACCAAAACCAACTGCTGACTTAATTTCCTTCGTCCTTTCATTCTTCCTCCGCTGTTTTTTCTGTTTGTCATTCTTGAAACAGTAAATATGCTGATGTTACCGTATTTCGTGCTTGGGACTTTGATAAAAAATTAAATATCCCTTTTTTAACAATAACCGCTGGCAAGAAGCACTTTCCAAGAATGGAATTATAGGATGCCAAAACATGGGTTCATCCGTCGCATGAAGAAGGAGCATTAAAATATCGAGAATATATCGAAAAGTGTTACAAGCTGACCTAACTTTGCTCTTTACGAAAGATTGGAGTACTTAGAGAAATTACTAGTGAAGATCCAGAAGGGGTCTAGCATTGTGTGAGATTTTCATGTGGACTTCCGTTGCTTGATGTTGAATTAAGTTAGTTTCAAAGTATTTTGTAATCAGGAGACTAACTGGTGAAGAGGAGATCTCACGCTTGCGACAAGTAAGTTGCATGAACGTCCTGCCATTGATGTCGTGGGAAAAATTTAGCTTATAAGGTAAACGCAATACTACCTACCCCTAAAATTCAACAATACTCATTCTTAATGTGCGGCCAGGTTTACAACGGTAATTTCTGCTGCCCTGTTATGTTCGAGATGGATTTTAACACGTTTTCTTGTATCGTTATTCTCCGATACCAAAGATGTCTAGTAATCAAACTGTGGATTTCCTGCGTCATTTTTCGGAAAGAGAACCTTTGTTTGGTTTGGCTTGCTCCCTGATTTTTTTTCTGTCTTCGCTAGAAAATGCTGTGATCCAAATATGAATCGACCTGCACGCAGCCGTCGAACGGTGCCCAGCATTTGCTCACTGAAGTTGTCTTGTCTCCGTCCGACTGTTTTGTTTGTTCGGAGGTTCAGCACATGCTGTTTTAGCTGAAAGTTACATTAGCAATCTCTTGCCTAAGCTCGGACACAAACCTCATATCCTCAGTTTCATAGATGCTTTTTTGTTCTTTAACGGAGCATGTAACGAATAAGCTGACTTTCCCTCTTGGCCAGGAGTTCGCCTACATGTTGGCTACTAGATAAGTATTTTCGATCCTGCTCTTGAACATTGGCAACTCGTGTTCAAGAACCCCACAGAGTGGAGCCCTAGTGGATGTGTGGTGCCTGAAGGTCTTTGTGATTTGCAGTGCTTTTCTATCGTCTTGTTCCTACATGAGGCAAATCAGGGACAATGTCCTTAAAAAGAATTCTTTTTTGTATGCGTATAACCTTAAAAAGCCGGGTAAATGCAAAATTTCATGAATGTTCCTCCATTTTCCTCAAAGGTCGACGTGATTTCCCAAAGGGAAAACACCCATTCATCATTAGCCTTAATCGCGCGAACGGTGGCGGCCAAATTCGTCTGCTTAACGGTTCCCTACAGGACACAAGTCTGGCCGCTACTAAGACCACGAGTCTCAGCGGGACAGGAGGTGCCCCGATGGATCTGTCTACATTTGAACCCATTTGGAATCAGGAACTCAACTCCCTGTACGGAAATGTCTTTTCAGACAACAGCGAAATCTACCAGGACATGCACATTCCCTCCTCTAGGATCCGCTTTCTGCATTACATTGGTTGCGGTGCATTTGGGAAGGTGTGGGAGGGCTGTCTGCAAATGACTGAGATGGATGGAAATGTTCACTACCAGAAGGTTGCGTTGAAGGTGAGATTTCCAGCCACTTCAACTAAGACGCCTGATCTATTCCGGCTCTGTGATCCTGTGCTATTTATAGTAGAGCTTCAGTGCCTAGTGCGGTCTGTGCGGAGTGTTCTTCAAGAAGACAATTCTTAAAAAATGAGGAGACTGAAACCATCACTTCTCGTTTGATTACTCAACAAGCTTCTGAACAGCAGATCAGATATACGGCCTGAGTATAGGCATAGGCCTATGACGTACTGATGATCGGCAACGGCCGTGAAACAGCTGTCTGAGTCTGGCCTGTTGCACTGTTAGCGAGCTGTATAAGTATTATAGGCCTATTGTACGGAGCAGGCATCCTCAGTCTTTAGAGCCCTTGCCTCCCCAAGAATCCAGTACAGTTTAAATGCTCAGACATTACCGACCATGAGAATAAAGATATATCTGAAATTGTTGTCGTTTTTAATAGACCCCTTTGCAGCTGAGTAAACTTCGCTGTACCACTGACCGAGTAAGTGAACAATGGCACATTTATGGTCAGCAAAATTGAGAGCACACTGGCTAGTGTTGGTGCTTCCTATGCTCACCGCAGGGGGCTCGAGGATTTTGAGAAAGCACTCTTTGAGAAGTCACTGAAACTTCTACCCGTAAAATCCATTCTATGACATCTATTACAAATAAAAGTTTGGAACGCATGGCTTTCCCTATCTGGCACTATCTGGCGAATAGCCTTCCTCACTAGAAACAATCTAAAAAATCAAACAAGTTTTACTGAACGTCGTTTTGTCCCAGATCTTTCTATAACTCGGGCATTTTCCACTACATGTTCACCAAACGATAAAACGTGTACAGTTGAAGCAGTCAGGTAACGGGAAGAATCTAAGGAAAAGCATCTTGTCTGATCCCGTAGGGCAGATTTGACATCAGCAGGGCATTTCCTCCAGATCTCTTCTTTCAGTTACATAAAGGATCTAGCTACACATTGTTTACTTTGCAAAGCACTGTGCGTCACGAATAGCAGACCATAGAAATTCCATTTACATTGTCTCATAATGTAAAGTGCGCAGGCATAGGTTTGAATCCTCTTGCTTCCCAAATCTTATAACCCTAAATACTTACGTTTACCGCACGTTTACGGGCAGAGAACAGAAGTGTTCCCAAAAGTATGCATCAATTCCTCCCATAACAAACACTTTTCCCTTAGGAAAACTTTCTCAAAATATCACCTTGTTGGACCCCTCCGGATCAGCGTGAAAAGTTAAAATGCACGCAGGTAGAACTAGAAACGAAAAACTGAAGCGGTGCAGTGGCGTTTGTACGTTCTGGACAGTAGCTTTCTTCAACAAAAAAAACTTCGGGAGTTAACTTTGAAAAGGGCGGTGGGGAAGAAAAGATGTCTAGTCTCGCAAAAACTGCCGAAAGAATTTGACAGACGGCGGCCGTTTGAAGGGGCGGCCATGTGAGGTACTCGACGAGTGTGGTTTTTAGCCCTACCAATATATGCGTGTAGTTCGTTAGCGTCAGACTATCAGTAGTCTGAGTTTGCAAAATCAATGCCACAATGCCTTGTCAACCCTCAACAGCTGAGATTCCCCCTTGCCGACTCCGTCCCTATCCCGTTTCATACAGAAAACTCAGGTTCAAACCGGACATCAGTCGTGCTCTCAACAAAGTCGCAAGCTAGGTGAGCTTTCTGGGCAACCGAAATGCAACTGAGCATCAGATTGACTGTGAGATGGAGAATGTGAATCCCACACTTGACTGACTGCGGCTTAAACGTTCGCCTCAGTCAGATCGGCAGGGGGTTGTAGGTCGTTGCGAATACATACGCGTTTCCACAATCTAAGCGCAATTATGAGGTCATTAATCTGCTAGAGGCATCGCTAATTTTCTGCTTGTTACGGTTTAACAGTCGTCTTTTCTCCCAAAAATACGTTACGCACTCGGGCACGCTGGGTGCAAAAAGTGCTTTTGCGGCAGCCTGCCACACGGAAATGTTTTCCTTCCTCCGCTCGTCCTGGCTAGTTGCCGATTTCTAGTGCACGGGGGGGGGGCGCATGAGACGTTTGAGCGTAAATCTTTCGGCCGAAAGGCATTACAGCGTCGGGCCTCATTATCCGCCCCCTACTCTCCGCCGCCTTAGCGAGCGGGTG
>CACRXP010000608.1:11504-80664 GCA_902702965.1 Spirometra erinaceieuropaei | reverse complement strand
AGGGCAGCTCGTGAAGTGGGGAGTGCGCAGTCTTCAGAAGGATGGTATTGATAAACCAAAGTGTCAAATACCACTACAGTCAACGACTCTGGTGATGCAATCGCGGCAA
This sequence comes from Spirometra erinaceieuropaei, assembly GCA_902702965.1. Lineage (NCBI taxonomy): Eukaryota > Metazoa > Platyhelminthes > Cestoda > Diphyllobothriidea > Diphyllobothriidae > Spirometra > Spirometra erinaceieuropaei. The sequence continues at coordinate 80,555 of CACRXP010000608.1, read as the reverse complement.
GTGATGGCTCTGGCATGGCAATGAGAGCACTATATATGAACACATTCGATTGCTGCAAGAATAACGGTAGACATCTTCACGGTGACGCAGCAGTTCAGAAAACCCTGTGGATCGGCAGCTGCCGACTTCCAATGGCTTATGATGGTTTGAGGTCGAAATACGAAATGTTAGGCAAGTAAAGTTCTTGTCTCAGCGACGGAGCCTTTTTCTTCCCGATATGCTAAAAGCAGCCGAACAAACTGTCTGAGAATAGAAACCGGCCGTCTAGGTCCTCATCTTACACCTGTGGATGTCTGCACTGACCTTGGCGGCTGTTACCAACAGTGTGACCGGTATGTAAGACTTGATAAACAGGCTCATGGGAGAGCTCAGAGCATCATCTCCATTTGCTTTATACGCAGATGTTCAAACAACAACTGAAACGTTTTTATAATTTAACACGCGAAACAGCTGCTTACGTATTATATGTGGCATGTGCCCTATGGCACAACGTTCGTTGCCGCTAGTAGTAAGCTGACGGTTGGATAGGATAGGATCTAACAAGATCCCGACCACAACAGTAAGGGTCACACGCTTAACTGACATGTTTATATATGTAAGTAAGATGTGGTTATGTAGCCTTGCCTGATGGACAGTATACTGTTGGGGTTGAGGTTAGGTGTTAGGCTTAGGGGCCAGGGTCAGGGGTTAGGGTTAGAGGCTAGGGTTAGGGGTTAGGCTTAAAGTAAGGGTTAGGGCTGGAGATTAGCGTTAGGTCTAGGCTTAGGGATTGGGGCAACTATTTCTCAACCACTCAAAGGACAATTGCGCATTCCCAATGACTTTTCGTTGGCATACAACTACTCGACCTCGTCGCCTGTGCGCTCCCCTCGCCCACCTGTAAAAACCATATTACCATCGGTCCGTATTACAGGTGGCTGGGGCTTGTTTACTTCAGGTGGGTCTACATAACCACATATGACCTATATGTATATTGGAAGGCAGGCACCCCAAGAAATGTAATCTGCAGGTAAACAGCTTCTTTGGGAAAAAAAGAGGACTTTATCAGGTAAATTCTCGACGCTGTTCCCCCAGGTCGTCGTCAGACTTGAGCAAATTTACAAAAACTAACACTTCAAACGCCAGAAAATCGATATTCATTTGATTTTTGCGCCAGTAAGAGGCCGAGGTGTGCGTCATTCCGTATTAATTGGCTATCGTCCCTTTAATTTTTCCCTGAGACTTTTGTACACGGCATCTAACTTAATGTGTCGATTGATCAAGGACTCGTCAGAGTGCATGACTTCAACAAACTCTCTGTCAAGAAAGTTTGGGAAAACTGAACCGAACTGTCATTGTCTTGTCCAAATTCTCCCTAAAAAACTAACAACTCCGATTATCTTTGAGTAATACTGAATATCACTGAATTGCCAAAAAGAATGGCCTCAAGTCGCACACACGATACCTACTGGGAAGGTTTGAGCCGTCATCGTAAGTTAACTTAATGCAAGCTTACAATTTGGAAATCCGTAACAGTTATCTGATATACTTTTTAACTTAACGATTTTAGCTAGCGAAAAGCATTCAATCGATCGTCAGCATTATGCTTGAATGGCTACCCAGCGTAATGGTGTTGCGACTAATCGGAATACTGATGGATAACGTATCTTTTTTCCGCCTTCATGCTAGTAAAGGCGTTATGGTTGCCTGCATTGGAAATCGTCGACTGACAGGAAGAGACTACCTGTGTTAATCGCTTCACCGTACATCTCTGCACTTTATTTTTTAAGGGCATATGCAGTCACCTGCTGGGAAGTAATGACCCTGGGAGCCGACCCGTTTTACGGACAAGTGAACTTGGAGGTTATCAATCTTGTCCTCGGTGGGACGGTGTTGGCAAGGCCAGAAAACTGTCCGCCTGCATTGTGAGTTAACCTCTTTCCGTCAGTTTTTTTCTGCCATAAGAGGAGAATGATAGGACAGCACATCATGTCTGATATACATAACTCGAGGGCAGATCCAGGTAGTTTTCGCAAAAATCCTTTGAATGTCCACTATGTTCTTTCTATGTGAAAGACCTCCCAGGCGTTAGTGGACACTGAGTGATGACCTTCGCCACCCCCTCCACTTATCTCCCACTCGGCATACTAATGTCCCCTTGAACCAGTCCTATCCTCGTGTTCCCAACGAATGGCGCCTTTGGGAAGTGTTTTGACGACCGCTTCATCATGTCAGAGCACTATAAATAAGCTACCAGCGTGAGGTCCTCCCTGAGAGTCGGTATGAGTAGTAATCCAAAGCCCAAACCGTATAGCATGCCTTTATGCCTTCAACGCACACCATGGATATGGTCATTTTCCACGCTTATCGCGGAAGTTATAGCAAGATCATCAGACCAAGTTCAGAACATGAAGAGAAGAAATGGGATGCCAACTGGGAGGATGTTGTGTTCTGTACAGAATTACCGGAGAAGGGGTAGGTAGGAAGTGGTAGCTGAACGAGGGCTCGTCCGACGCCGCGAGAGGGACGTCTGCCAGTGGGGGACAGTGGTGCAGTCGTCTAACGTCTTCAGCGAGGTCATGCCTGAGTCATTCTCGAAAATGATTGGCCAATTTGGACAGCCATCATTGACCAAGAACCAGACTGCAATTGGTGCTTGCAATATTTGCGGCAAGAAGGGTCGATAAAGTATAAGACCGCAAGAACGGTTAGATTCAATGACTTGATTTGATCAAACTTATTGAACTTAAAGATACTTATCTGGCATTGCCGTTTTCTCCAGAAGTGTTTCACGGGTGGTGGACCTATCCGTTTAACCAGTCTTCGTACTGGGAAACTCGTCAGGGGCTAGAATGACATCAGGTGTTTTAGGTCGACTTCAGCTGGCAGTAATCACCATATGCTCTAGCCCGCGAGATTGCAACGATGATTACGCTATCGCCGACCTGTTTTCTCGTATACATTTGTTCCGACACAACACAGGGCTTGTGTCCTTCCAGTCCTCTGCCAAGGTCACCTGATTGTCAGGTTTATTTTGCCGGGGTCTAGGTCATTTGTAGGCTGCGGATAGATTTTGGACAAGAAAGGGAACTTTTGGATGGCAAAATCTCCCAAATTCAAGGGCAAACAAACAAAATATTAAATGCATCTGGAAGAACTGATCTCCCTTGGTGTGTACAAACGGAAACGTTAAAACGTGGCATTAATGAACTGCGAAAGCAGGTGTTCTTTACTGCCTCTCAAGGAGGATTTAAATGCGTGTAAAAAATGCAACGTTCTTAACGGAAGAAGACAGTTTTCTATTGGAGTGAAGAATCTTCAAAGTTTCACTATTGCTGCTTTCGGCATGATAGTCTTTAGCAAGGAATTTCTTTATGTCAGACACTATACGTGCGTGACTTTGGCGGACTGCCAGCCAGGAGCAGTAGTTCTAATCAGTTTAGTCCCTGTTAACTGTCAGTGATTAATATAATGCCGATAAATCATGCAAAAGCGGGTTTCGCACTCAAAATGACCTCTCGTCTCTTATATAATCGTTCTTTCTTTTCTCTCGATGTGTTGACCATCGTACTTCTTGATGTAGAAGTTCATCGTTAGCTGGTCGACAAAATGCTCGTAGCGTTACTTTAGTCTGGAAATTCCCTTTTGAGTAATAACGTTGGCGATCTGCTTCACTGTCGCTTTTTGGCACAGTAGGTCTGAATTTTCTATATCCCATCCTAAGTCCTTAATGTAACGTATGTGATCTCATTTTTTGGGGCTTACAGAATATTCTTTTCCTAATTTAATATAGGTATGACCACTTTTTGCAGTGCTGGAGTCGATTTCCGGAGCTGCGGCCAACATTCGCAGATGTTGTCAAGACGCTGGATGAGTTTTTGGACTCAGCAAAATACCCCAACAGCCCCTTTTCTGGACCATATATTTACAAGGTTCCCATTGGTGGACAAAGTTACAGTAAGTCCTGCAATCTTTCTGATGCTCCTCTCATCCTCAGGATTATTAGCAAAACGATGCTCTGACCCGCGAGTTCTAATGTGCACCAGTTGACATGCAAACTTCGTGGATGGTCCTGCAGCCATAGAGGTTGCCAATTTATGTATCTGAGATTTCTAGCACTCACGGTAATGCTCATACCAAGTGAGGGAAGAAGAGCGCCTTGGGACGCATGACAGTTCGACCGTCGTTGCCGAAGACGTCCAACGTGTGTTCCACAGCAAAGTGAAGCAGGGACGCGACTTGAGTGCGATTTAGTTTAAAGTGATGGTAGGCTTGTGCTGCATTCACCGCACTCCCTCCCCCCCCCCCCCACCTAACCTGGGTCCGGTGTCAAGACAGAGTCCAGAAGACCGGAGGCGGGGGAGGGCACCGGTGGATGGCACGGTCGAGCCCGAACCTTGGCGCTCCATTTCACACCCCCTGGTCCACACAGCAAATGGCCAGGATTTCAACCAGCAACAACAACAATGGGGAGGGATGCAAGGGTTGCAATGTGTACGACGTCTGCCGACAGCTGGGTCTGCCACCACACCCCGACAAGTTGACATTTGCTATGGTGCTCATTCCGATGGCCCCTGCCAGGATTCGACATGGTCCCCGAGTTGGTCCAGCACATCTACCACGTGGTCCTTTTGGGAGGGGGACACGTTGAGAGGCACATTACCTATAACGCACCAGGTAGTGACTATTTGGACGGCAGATATGACGGAGAGTGAGATCCGCGTGTTCTTATCACAAGATGGCAACTCCGGTCCTTGCATTTGGTCGGTTGCATTCGTCACTCGAGGTGTCAAAGCCACAGCCTCTCCTTTTCTCTTAAATTCCCCTTCTTTTTGCAATAATAAAGCTTGTTTAGGAAGGCATACAGGAAACCAGAACACAATTTTGCAGCAAGATGTTCAAATGAACGAGGTTCGACCAACCGAATGACTTCCTGTCGAAGCAAATAATCGGAAGGAAAACGCCACACACTGGTCTTGTGGAGTCTTGGAGCGCATAATGAATTCTCACTGACCTTGAGACGGCTGTCTCCGTTTCACTTGTTCGCAGGTTGGTCATGTGGTAGTGGAAACCTAGACTTCCAAATTTTGACAAACTGGGGCGATGAAAAGGGCATGAAGGGGCCAGAAACTAATGATGTCGCTCTATCTCACGGTGCCTCATCCAGCTGTAGGCGGTCTATGACTAGTTGAATAGATGCTGGCGAATTATGGGCGGAGGGGTGTAGGACAGTCTAGCTCACTGGATCCCTCCGCATGAGGAGGTTACTGACTAGTAGTCATACCGTAATCTAATCTCAGTACACTGTCTTGTACTCCTCGTATACCGAGTATAAATCTGTATAACCAATGAAATCATTCAAAGGAGGACCGTTTACGGCTCAGCAAGAGGTAACGGAAATTGCGCAAATCACTAATTTCTGCCTCATACAAAGTTGACTCTGTTCAAGATCACCCTCCCCTCTAACAAAACAATGCTCAAGATCTGTGAGGAACAATGTAATTCCTAATACAGTGACTAGATTTTTCGGTAAATCACAAAAACACTCCACGTGGCCGAGAACTAGAAAATATTATTTTGCGAGTAGCTTGAAGACTTAAAGAAATTGAAGTTCATCCTATGCAGAGCCCATGGTGAACTGATCGCACCAATCTACCAATTCTCCGTGAGGAACAGTATGACGTTATTAAGGCAGGTTTCCTCCTTAGACAGGGTTTTCTTTCAAATCCATTCATTATATCATCTCCGATAGTGACTTTGGGAGTGCAACTACCGCAGAGGGGGCATTTGTTCTTCCAATCGAGGAGTTGCGTAATTGCAGTCAGGACTAGTTAGTTCATTTTATGGAAGGCACATGATTTCCTGTAATCCCCAGCGGACCCAGTAGCAGATGAACCATTTTCTCGCCCCTTGTCCTGAGACAGTACAAAACAGATGAAGGAAGTAGTTGGTTGCCTCGTCAGGCCCTTCGACTAACAAACCGTTTCTACCAGTTATTAGTGTGCACAGTACTAACACTGTCTTCCACCAATGGCAGGATCAGGCTAAGTTATCGCTGCCCACAAATGTGGCGGCCATCAAGTGCCGTCTGTCAAGTTATGGTCCATGGCTTAGCCCCTTGTGGAGCGGTATCTAAGTTTGCTGCTGCATTGACGACGTCCTATGAGCCAAATTGACTCCCCGGCTGGCATGTATTCACTCCCTAGCTATACGCACCTACCCGCAAGCGCACACCTACGCACGCACCGGCGTCTGCGGGAAAACAAATAAATCATCCTGGTGCACGCGTGTGCATCCTACCCCCCCCCCCGGGTCTCTCGTGTGCGCGTCGGCGTGCCAACAGGCGCAGAAATCTGGTCTGCGGGCAAGACGTTGCGCTCTATTGCGCTGTCGGCATTTAGCACGAGTAGCCGTTGGACCCCTCCTCACCCCCGGCCCCCAACCGTTAAACTTCGCCTACCACACCACAGTTCGTCCGACAGGAAAAGCTAAGGCAACGCACTAGAAAATTAGTACAAGGAGGAAAAGCAACGGCATTTCGTCTGCTCCTCCATTTCACATTTCTGTTCTTCTTCCCCCCCCCCCTCCTCTCCGTCGCTTGCAGACAACGGCTAACGTTACATACGCCCCATGGCGTGATCGATTGTCGACTGTCAGTTTCAGGTGGTGGTTCACGAACCAAACCGCGGTCCTTACTCGTCCGCGAGGACTGTACTCAGAGGCAGATATGTTTGCACCTGTAACTGCTACGCCTAGCAGTGAGAAATCTTGGTTGACCTCGTTTAATAGACATGCCTCATCCTCCCCAGCACAACACTACCACTTTTAAGCCGTTTTTGGCGCCAGCCAATGTAATGTGCGAATGACAGTTGGACCTTTGCGCTTTATTTTTATAACCCGCTGGTTCTGTCGCGGCAAACCCTGTGAATATAAATCGGAGGGATTTAGAAACTTGAGTAGCTAGGAAAAACCGCACAGTCAGTGCGCTTAAATGAATTAATACCTGTGGTGGCTAATCTATTTCGTATAGCTATTTAGGTGTCCTGTTTTACTTAAACTGGCGCACCTAACTGAGACTAAAATTGCCCAAAAACACTCTTATTCAGCATGTACGAGTATGCAGCTCTGGCGGTCTCAGGTGGAAGGGAAAGGTGTTATCAATAGAGGCACTACTTCAAGTGGCAGAAATCAACCTTGCTTCCTGATTGGCGGGCAGGGCTGCCCAATGACCTGTCAGTAGCGTCCGCATTTGCAGCATTTCTGATATCAAAGTAATGTTTCTGATGCCTAGGTATGGTAACTAGCTCATTTTCTCACGAAGTGAACGGGCCAGTTTTATGCCGCTGATATCTGGTGAGTAGGGAAGACTGCCAAGTGGTTTTTTTTCAAAATACGACAGACCGATTTCCCGTCTATTGGGAGACCACACACTCTTTAAGGCAATAGGCGAAAAATTCGACATTTAGCACCCAAGGTTGTTTGCAGTATGCAAGTCACTGTGCGATACGGCCTGCGTCGGCAATAGAATTCAGGCTGTAAAACATCCTCACTGGGACAACACTCTCTCCTTCATAAGAGGGTTGTAAAGTATCTGTCTTCGGAGTTTCGATATTTGTTTTAAGATGGAGACATGGCAAGGCAAACTTTGGGATCTCTCATTGATCCAGATTTTCCACCGTGGCTAATGAGAACTTCAATGCTCGTTGGACATCTTGGCAGCTACACAAATATCTCCAACTTACACACTTGGACTGTTTATCGATGTTGATTTTCAAAGTAAGTGCAGGTCATATTAATAGCAGGCTTCTAAGAGGTCTCACCATACATCCATTCCATCGTAGAAGGTACTCCTTAAATAAGTAAAAAGTCAAGAGCCATGTCACAGAGCTGGGCCAAACACTGCTTAAGCCATGTATTAATATGATAATAGGGATTTCACAGAACACGCAAATAGCACAGTGATCCCCTGAAGAGATGAAAATGTTAATTTTCTTTTTCTGCAGTAAACTATACCAACGCGCGAGTCGGGATCACAAACTGTTTCCAAGATAGTATTAACGGAAGGCTCTAAGTCGAAAAGTTCGAGCCCATTTTCGTTATAGCAGTTCAAACTTATCAGTCATGTACGCATTTGCTACCGTAGCTCAGTGCAAATGGAAACCATCCGACCTCTCCCTCCCGCCATATATAATATACTCCTTCTACTTAGATGACCAGTTTCAAATCATAAGGCTAATTTGTATTGAACGAATAGAAGTGGGTGTAATCCAACAAATAATTTTCTTTCTAACGAGATTGAGGTAAGCACTACTCATCGCAAATATTAAAGCCTAGAAAAATTACCGAAAAGTTTTGACTATCTTGGATACCGTTCCCAAGGCATCACCTTCTTCAGCAATAGAACAGGACCCACGCAGTACTAGCGTTCACTGACCTGTCCCCATTTGAGCAGTGAACGGTCATCGGTGTACAATAAGTATTATAAAGAGGACTACGAGGATTGCAGGGGCTAATAGAAACGGAGGAACAAAAACCAGGAAGCAGTTGTGAAGAAGAAGACACGATCGCTGGAGCAAGAGCTTTATCCGCCGGTGTTTCGGCCTCCTGCTAGGGCCCATCATCGGAGACAATAACAAGGATTATTTATAAATTATCCATCGTTATCTGTTGACCACACTCCAACCCTTGATCGGGAGGACCCAAAGTTTTAGCCTTGATTTTGTTTTTCCCCGAGACAAACTTCGTCGGTCCTTCCTACCTAGCCGGTTGAGAATGGCAAATAAGTCTTATGCGAACCATCCCGCCTACCTTACCTTTGTCGGCTATGCTTCCAGATCACTGATCGAACATTTTATATATTCTTAGGTACAGAAGTGTTGCTTGCATGCCGCCGAGAGAAGAACATAAGTGCCAGTATTCCAGTGCAGGCCGTTCTAATTAGATAAGTCTAAAAATTGGCAAAATGCTTTTCGGTTCTTTGTTTTAGACGCTTATTTAAAGCCACGGTTCGCAGTCAAGTGTGCCCCCAATTGTTGTTTTGGATGAAGAACATCATACGGAAAGTTAAAATTTAAGCATGTATAATTTAGAGAATCTGTATTATGTTTGCCTAAGACAGTCTTGTTCAGTATGCAAAAGTTTCCTTTGTAGGCTGACAACCCTTGTCAAAAAGTTCATCCGCATTGTAAAATGCCATAAATTCTAGGGCACTCCTTCGTAGCGCCAGATGTTAGGGATTAGGTTAAATGATCTAAGCTCGGCTGTCGTTGTTTTGATCCCAATGATGAGAACGAAAGGCAAAAGATCTGAATAAAAATGCTTCATTGGCCATTTTTGTCCCTCTACTGGGAGAAAACCTCAATATGCACACACACTGAAGGCTGCATTTCATATCTACAACATTCTCCTATTGAAGTCTTAGAGCGGCGTTCCTTTCTTTTATTTTAACCTTCTATTAGACCAAGCCACACTATCGACACCAACTGTCGACCTGGACTGGACACATTTAGGCAGAGCAGTCCGAAACGACTCCGATGTCAATATGCTGAGCACTGGTCACCTCAGCTCTGCCAAAAGCGGTCTCGGAACCGTGTCACAGCAGCAGAATACCCTGGACAGCCGCACCAGCACGGAGTACACCAGCGGTAATAGCAGGTATGTTCGCCGGCAAACCTCCTGTCCCAACGGCGCTGCAGAGCCGAACCAGGACGCGCCGACCACAAGTCCACCGTTCATCGCTGCGGGTCCCACCGTTAATGGGCCGGATTTCGCCTGTAGATCATACTCGCAGACTCAGGCGACACCACCCCGCAGGAGTTCAAGTCTGCATCGCCACGTCTCCTGCAGGGCAGACTTCACGACCTCTCCGCCCAGTCGCATTCGAGCAGGTTCCTACGGCCGGTCGGGCCAATATCAACCTCACCCCGGCCAACAGACGCCCAAACCGCTGCAAATGTTTTCGGACACTTCCCACATGAGAACAGAGTCGGCAGCCGGATATTATAACCGCTCGCCGCTTGTCCCCTGTCCCGAGGGCTACCCAGTTCAGTATCCGGCAGACTGGACTAGCCCGAGACCAGGGCTGCGCAGACAACAGAGTGACCGCTGTCAGTACACCAACACCCATAACTACGGCGACGGCGCAGGCGGGACCTCCACGTGGCGACGGGCGGACCATGTTTCTGGAGTGTTGGACTCTCAGGGCTACGAACGACCGCTGGGGGTTGGCACCGTTGGCGTTGTCACGTACACGGATCCACGGGGTCTCGGAACGCCCACCAATCCTGCTTACGCGTACCCCCTTGGAGGACAGCAGATGCCGGGGTCACCGCAATACGCGATACCGGCCAGGCAGTGGAATGAGAGCTCGAGTGAGAGCGCGCATGGAAATTACGGCATTATGCATCACTCTTTGTACCTTGGTCAACAACGCACACCGCATAATCCGGCCATGTTTCAGTCAGCCCAACTAGACTTTAGGAGGCCCGAGAATGTGAACAGTAAGTTTTAGGACATTTTTAGATAAGGAGAACTTTTGCAAGCTTGCCCAGAGTCTCTATTGTTCGCAGGATTATTTTAAATAGATGACCAACGCCACTTCGAAATTATGTCGAGCTATCTGACCTTGCTCCATAGCCCAATATGAGAGTTCCATTTTGCCTGTAAATCTCAGTCCAGACAGGATTCTCAGGGTGCAGTAGGTCTGCATTGTCACTCTAGCTGACCAAATCATCAGAAACAGCACTCTAATTTCTGGCAAAACAGGTTTTGACAGAGCTGCGAGAAGGCAGATGCGAAAATGTTTCTGGTTTATTCCGATTTCGCCCAGCTCATCGTAACCCTGACCACTTTCTTGCACTGGAAACAGACGGTGGTTAGAATTATAATTGACCCAATGAAGGCAGAAAAAACTTGAAACGCTGCTGTAACAACTACCGACATCTCTTCCGATATGCCCTCCGCTATCGTGTCCTGGCCGAATCGACCTGAGGGCGGATCGTTTGTTCGTGACCTCCGCCACCCCCTTCAGATCTCGTTGGTGTCAGGAAACCGATGACTTGGTGCCTGCAAAATCAACTTTGCTCTCATGCTAATATCTACCCTCCGAGGTTAAGATCCGAGGCACAAAGTTAGCTCTACAGTCAGATAGTCGTCCTGCTGCTAACAGTCTTTTTTCTTCGGATTTGACAGCATCCACCAAATTGGCAATTGCTTTGTGTTTATATCCATATACAGTGAGTGACCGATCTCATGAAATGTTGGCTGAAATTCTGAAATGCGTTTTCGATTAGGAAGGATTACTTGGCCGCGGTTGTAATACTAATTATTGTAAGGCATACTCTTATAACATTTCGGACTCGGCAGGATGTCGGCTTTTAAATGCCCTTCTTTTCAATCTCCTGTAGAAAGCGTGCCCGGTAAAAAATGACTACTTAAGAAGCGTGCATTTTTCCCATTCATTTTCGATGGTCTTGGAAATTTAAATATATTTTATAGAAACCACAAACAAAAATGTGCTTTCTTTTTGTCAATCAATAGATAATCACGTCTTCTTTATATTTTATACTTAAGGAAGGTGTATAATTAGGTTTGAAAAAAGTTTCTTACTATGAGACTTTTTAAGACCGCGAAATGTCCATTCGCATAGCATCGTACCTGGCCGTTTACCACTGCTCCTCATGAAATGTACGACATGGTTCTCAGCCATTACAAAATTTTATAGACCCTGTATAATATCTCTTTAATGGCATAGAAAAATATGGGATTTTTTTTACGCGGAACGCATGCACCTCGTAGAGTGAGATCACTAAGCGCTAATGCAACGAATGATCAGGCTCCAAATTATTCGGCAATTAGAAAACGTTTTTAAAACCTAATTATACTCCTTCCTTTAGTATAAAATACAAAGAAGACGTGATTATCTATTGATTGACAAAAAGAAAACATATTTTTGTTTATGGTTTCTGGAAAATATATTTGAATTTCCAAGGCCATCGAAAATCAATGGGAAAAATGCATGCCACTTAAGTAGACATTTTTTACCGAGCACGCTTTCTATAGGAGATTGAAAGGAAGTGCATTTAAAAGCCGACATCCTGCCGAGTCCAAAATGTTATAAGAGCATGCAGCAAGATAGTCACTATTACAACCGCGGCCAAGTAATCCTTCCTAATTGAAAACGCATTTCAGAATTTCAGCCAGCATTTCATGAGATAGGTCACCCACTGTATATACAAGCCAAAGCCAGTCAGCTGAGCCTATAATGGTGTTTTCCGGATGACAACAAAGTTAAGGAGCGTTCTTTAGGGTCAGCACAGTTAAAGTGCCTACTGGATAAACGACTTATCCCATCTAATGCATTCTCAAGTATACTTACAATACGACAACAGTGCTTTAGCCATTTCAAAGGGACTGCTTTTTTGACTTATACTGAACCAACCAATGCGCCGACGTCGATTCCCACTGCTACTGCTGTTCTTGGTACACTGTCGACATGGTCACTAGCACTTTAGCTACGACGGTAACGAACATGAACACTGTGTGCCGTCAAAAATTGCAAGCTTATTAGTGGAGATAAGAATGACTGATCACATCACTCAGAAGATAATTCTGCTTGCTTATTTATTCCAGGTTCATAACTAGTTAAAGAGAAACTTTGGAAGAAGTTTTCACGCACCTTGAGCATTCTTGAGGACGTCGAATATTGTGCCACAAGGACCCTCGGACATATTAACCTTCATCCCCCCTGTTGGCAATGCATGAAACATACTATTTTTGTAAGCTGTCATTGTACTCTAACAGCCGACTAAAATTCGAGAACGCTGTCGGCTTAGACCTCCCCCCCGTCTGTGAGCTACTAAATGTTGCTCCGTCCTTCTATATCGTAAAAATTCCAGTGATCAGTGGATACGTCATCAGTCCTTTAACTTGCCCCTTTTTATCTCACGTCTTCTGCTTGTCAACTTATTTTAATGATTATAATGTATATAAATGTTCACTGACCTTTTGTGTAGACCATTCAAATAGGTTATGTCGTATAGCAGTAAAGGATGGGGGCTTAAATCAACTTTGTGGGTGGTAATGGTGGCTTTTTTGTCAGTCATGTTGTAGCGTACCTTGGTCTCATGCGCAAAAAAGTTACAACGGGTCAGTCACGTGGTTTGTAAAAGAACAGCGTGTAAAGGCCAACCACTAGCAGTTCCCATTTTATCCCTACTGGAGGCAGTTTTTGCGAACGACCACCAACTAGTTGCATACCATCTTATCTGCCCGCATAAACGAATGTTTAGCAATCATTCGTGGAAGGAAAGGAGGATTTGTGAATTCATGGCAAATAAATTTATTATAATGAGGAGCAACTACCAACGCTTATATGGGGCCGATGACTGTCGTTATAAGTATCCAAATCACTATTATTAGGAGGTGATAATTGAGAATAAAAATTAAGATGGATGCGGATAGGGATGAGAATGAGGACGAGAAAGGGGAAGGGGGTGGGGGGGGGGGTAATGTTCCTTTCGGTTTTAATAAAGTTGTAGGTCCAGGCCAGATTCTCACTTGAAGACCCCGTCTCGTCTTAAGTGTGGAGTGGGCTTCCGCAGTCGGAAAATTTGTAATTATATTAGTTAGAGAACACTACGCTTTATTAGCTATCTTTCAGACATAGAAGCATGTAAGCTGGTGCATAAATATGGGCAAAGATGAAGTTTTCTAAACGGAACATACAGGCAGCTGCTTCTCACCACCTAAGACATCGGGAATCGTGACGGAACCTGTCTGTTAGCCTGTCTGTCAGTTATACGGCGCGTCCCCCAGTGAACTTCAATGTAGCTTAAGTGCAAAATAGACGGAATGTCGAGTCTGACAAATTAGGAATCACGAACCATGTCGTATTACCATCTTTGGATACGCCAGGGTACTGATCTAGTAAACCCGTTGCCATGAGCAGACAACAAACCAGAGCAGTATCAAGAAGATACGATTGGCTGTGGACCATCCGGTAATGCCTCAATCATCGCCCGCGCCTTATGGATTTGAACCCCACCCATAGACTGAACGAGACTGGAAACCCGCCCGCACCATAGCCCTCCATTCTTCATGGTAATCAACAGAGAGAAATTCCCGGCTTTCTGCCACACCACAAGTGAATCTCTTTAAGATAATTCACAGAAATTTATGACGGATAGTATAGAAGAAGCCTGTGTTAAGTTGAAAAATATCTTTTTGCTGTACTGGTTTTCATTGAAAGATAACGATTCGAATTGGGGATGCGATACGCTCGATCAAAAAGCACTGAATTAAAACTTAAATTGGAATGCGGGTCTTGCTAGTCGCTTACTAATATTTTCCTTATTGGACATACAAAAAAGCAGGCAGAGTTTTTTGAATAAGCACATAAGGTAGTCTTTGTTTGAAACACTTGAGTTTAGTACCAATTCTCATAGATCGCATCGTAAAAGCAAATTGAACAGAGTCTGCAGTGACTTTTTAACTGATAGGTCTTGACCTGATCGGTTTTGTTCTATTCCCACCGTCCTGATTGCTTTTCGCCACCTGAAGGGTGCGATAGCGGCAGATGTGTCACCCGTGTGGAACCAACTGTCTGGTCGGCAGGAGATAATTGAAGTACTTAGGTGGCAGCTCAACACCAGATGTCATGTCCTTTTCGCTCTGGGGTAGAATATTTGCTGAGCAACATCTGTTCAACATCTGGCTTCCAAACGGTGTGATGTCGCAGTGGCGCCAGAACAAAACAGGGTCACACTGGCACATGTTGGTGGACTTGCACTGGGCTAGCGTGAGTCCTTCAAATACGTGCTCCGGCTTCTACGCCGCGTCAGTCCCTCCCCCCCCCCAGTCTGGTCATCAGCCGGCTGAAGTGTTTGAACAAGATGATAGAGAATGAGGTCGACAATGGGGAGATTCCGCGCACGGTCCACTCCAGAAATATGCCAGACTTTAAGTTACTACGAATCCACGGAAGCAATGAGTTCAAAGATTGCCGACCGATGGTGTAGTCATTCCTCCTTCATAGACTGTAGTGAGCCCTTCTTAGTGGGATTTTGATGGCAAGTCTCACAAGCCGGTGTGTTGCCCATCGTTGATGTCAGCTTTGGCGCCGATAAAACAAGTCACGCGGTAGATGCGCTGAATCAACACAACGGCAACGTCGGATTCCGGCAGGCGTTATCTGGAAAACGTACCATAATAAATGCCAACATTTCGTGGTGCGGTAGCAGACTCAATTGTTGGCAGGCATCACGCACATTGGGACTCCTTCTTCTCCCTCCCATTGTTTTTGGTTAAAATCCTGGTCATTTGCTGTGCGGAGCAGGGGGTGTTGTGTGGAGCGCCAGGGCGCGGGCTCGACCCTGACATCCACCTGTGCCCTCTCCCGCCTCCGGTCTTCTTGACTCTGTCTTGACACCGAGTCCAGGGGGGAGGCGGAGAGGGTGCGGTAGATGCAGCTCAAATCTGCCATCACCATAAACCAGGTCACGCAAAAGTCACCGTCCCTGCTCTCATCCTGCTGTGGAACACATAGTGGATATCGTCAAAATCGTCGGTCGAAATGTCGGATGGCAGCTTTACGCCACGTCAGGTGCTCAGCCCAAACGCATTACCTGCCGCCTTGATTCCTGCAGGCATCTGCCGTAGTGGAGAGGAGGGGGGGTGAGGCCAATTCGGCTAGATATGACGGCTAATTTTCCCCCTAACAACAAGCAAACGTACTTGTAGACTTTTCGTGACTGGTTTCGAAGTTAAATGGTAGACGAACTAACTCGATCGTTTTCCAGGCTTATGGACTGGTCTCATCGGCTCCTGTGGAATGCGACCTTTACTGCACTCACTCTCTTTTGTGAAATCTCATACCGTCTCTCTTTCAAGCCTGTAACTGCCTTTGTTATGTGTTGCAAGTGGAGCACAGTAATTGCGGTAATAGTGAGTGAGAGTTATCCATCGCAGAGCTGCTTCAGTATAAGCAAATTCGGCTGCACCCAACTCATGGGCAGTGGTGGATCTCGTCGATCGCGAAGATAGAAGTGTCACCTGACTTCGGGTGAATATTTCCAACTGAAAAAAATCGAAGTGATTGAATTAACCATTTGTAACCTATTCACCATTCTAAGCGGTTCATATCCGAAACTCGGACCCTAAGACTGGTTGCCACAGTCCGGAGTCGTTTACTTGCCCCTGTGCAAGCAACGCGACGAAGCACTGCAGGTCAAAGTGCTGGTTGATTAAACTATAATCTGAATTCCCCGCCTTTCCGAACTTCGAAGCTTTGGCCAGCTTCTCCCAAGAGTGCTGTGAGTTGCCAATCGGAACTTCAGATGTTCTTCTAAGCAACTCCGCGATTTCCGTCCACTTTCTTTGACACAGTCGCAAGTTCATTAACGGTTATGCTGCATAATAATAAGTATAACAACCCCACTTAAATAATCCTTCCTAATCGGAAACGCATTCCAGAATGTTCGTCAGCATTTCATGAGATCGGTCACGCACTGTATGCTTATTAGGCATGGTGAAGTGATTTATAAGGAAACTTTTCCATATATCTCGCTATAACAAGGTAATACAATCGAATCAAAATAGGAAGAGCAAGTTTTCTGGTAAGAAGGATGGCATTTTGTACGCATAAATGCAGAAGTAATGGCGGTCGGTCGTAGTCGCACTAGCAGTAGACAAGCCCCATCCGTCTGTCATACGAGACTGGTGGTAATGGGGGCTTTAAAACCAACCCCTAACCTCAATCCCTAACACTAACACCTACCCCTAACCCATAGACCTAACCCCCAACAGGTGCGGCTACGAAATAAGATCTTATCGTAATCGTAATGACAGTAGCATGAAGCCGACCAAAGTTTCCTCCGGCCAGTACCAGTAAGCAGGTGGACCGTTTTGGTGACCAACAACTTGGTCATATGTACTATGCTTGGGCACTTACATCTTCAAAAAACTGCTTGCGAACAGCTGACAGAAGGACGAGAGGAAAGGCGCAGTTTCTATTTCTCTGAGGGGCCGCTTTAAAGCGGACTGTTCATCGCCTTCACCTCCTTATGCCATTTTTTCATTCGGGGCCTTTACGATTCTCCCACAATTCTGGAGAAACAACGTATCTAACTCCAGAAATGTGTCCGTCAGCAGTTTGCCACTTTTGCCACTTGACGATGTTTCTTGAACGTTATGGCTTCTGCCTTGTGTAGCATGGTAGCTGGCACTGCCCACCGACTGTCCGTCCTCGTTGTGTGACTCCTACCCACACGAATCGGCAAAATTTTGTTTAAACACATGTGATCCCAGATAGAGAAAGGCGAAAACATGTTTGTTTTTTGTAGGTAATTAAAAGCTGTATTAAGATGTACATGGCCATAACAACGCATTTTTGTCGTTTTCATGTGCCGCTGACTTAAGAACTGATTTTAAAAAAGCTGCTCCAACGACTCGGAGGGTAGCAGTCTCACTGAGATATGATCGAAACAGAATATTTAACTCAAAGCAGCACGGTTGTACTAGGACATTATCCAATCGACTACTTTGTAAATGCAAAAAAGATTATTCCGCTAGTAAAAACTATTTTTAATTTAGGAAAGGGGAAAAATCGTGAGCTTACTACCGAAAAATGAGGGTTTTCGGGAGACATGCATGTTTGCGAAAGCTTTTTAGAAATAGAATTATGGCTTTCACATACCGGCACATCACCCCACATCTAAGGAATTTATATTGAGAAGTGATAAATGTGTTAGGAGGACGGCTTAAGAGTTTTCATTAATGAAAGATAGATCATCCCGATTATCACTGAACCCTTACGGACATAACGTCGCCTTTTAATCCCAAAAATGTGTAAGTCCCAGAGACGGAAATGCGTGTGGAAATTCATTGGATCCTGCAAATCCAAAAGGTCACATTTTGGTAACGACTTTAGTCCATTACGTCGTAGGTAAAGGTCTTTCTGAAGAAAAAGGAGAACCTCACTTTGTAGTAGTTCAACAAATCAATGCGAATATCTACTTGAACATGGTGGTACAAGGGGCTTCACCTTCATAACTGCCTGTTATATGTACATATTTTTGTGAAATAAAACCATACTGTTGCTTAAGTTCTCATGGGGATAACTGATGATGTTAAAATAATTTCAAACAGATACAGACTAGGCTAAAGGCCTACATAAGGAAGGTTGATTTCGAAAAAATACATGGACACGACTGAACAATGTTTAATATGCAAACCCCAAACCTGAATATTCCCTCCACAACTGCTGATTTCCAGCAAAATTCAACTTTCTTAAATACGAAAATTCGAAATAATATGGATCTTGACCGTGCATATGTGCATTAGACACTAACGACTTTTAATAAAAGTGATTAGTGCAGACAGGGTAAAATATTGTCGCACCAAAAGTCGAAACTTCACAATTTAAGAATTATGTCGCGGTTATCTTCCACACTACTTATTTCTTCAAGGAAGCTTTAAAAGCATGCTATTTGTAAAACTCTTTTTAACTGACTCGGCTCGTGTTCCACGACCTCCAGTCACTGTAATGCGCACTTTCTATTATTTTAATTCCTAGTTATGAATTCCAGTTAACTCTTTGCAACTTCCAGGGTATACTACCTAGTGACGCTGTTGAGTTAGAAAGTTAAAATCCTCCAGAATATGAGGAGACCCAGTTTTGAAAAGCTTCATCGACTACCGGCTAAAATCCGCATCCTAGACTCCCAAATGTTTTCTAGCTACCCCCTAACTCGGCACTACAGTCTACTTCCCAATTAAATCCAGAAAATTGCCCTGATCCCCATGTAAACCCTCAACAAATTACGAAGCCACGTTAAACTGCGGCAAGACCTGTAGTCTTCTAACGCCCTGGTCAGATTTTAAGTTAGCCAGGTCAAATTAGTTTAACCTATGTTACGGTCAAGTCAACAGCATTGCACCTGCAAGACACCCATCCCATTTCCCACCTGGCTTTAAGTCTGAAAGTTGTTGACGTTGCACTGGTGGGTCATAAACGTGGAATGTTAGCAGATGTCTAGACAAAACAGACGTTATGCCACTCGTTGATGGCCGTGTCTGTCCTGAACGCGCATGACCTGCATGCTCGGACATAACACCCCCGGACGGTCTTTCCATCACACCCACGCGCACCTTATGGTCGTCCACCCAGCAACCTGCTACATTCCGAGGAGCTATGCAACAAGAGGGTGATCGCAGCCTGAAACCCGTGGGGCTGAACTAACCAGGTCACATCCACTGAAGTTGGCAGGTTTCCGGGCAATTAATAACCGGCTGAAAAAGCAAATCAACCCAGCCATTTACGAGCTGTTTACGAGGTTGCCAGTGGATGGCGCTGTCGGCGCAAGTGCTTTGCAGGTCGTCATCAAGAGTGGTCCACTGGAAAGGGTTTAACTGGGGTGACGGGCCTCTGAGACAGCATATTGTGCGCTGAAAGCCCCTTGCGTAAATATTTTCCTACCCAATCTCACCTACTGCAAAAATAGCAGTGCAGACCGTGGATAAAAACATGACATAACAGTCCTTTAAACAAGCCTTAGATGACGCAAAGGCATGTATATCTAGGATGCAGCCCACAGTCACGGGTCTCATTATGAACTCTGGCACATTGGCTTTAATCTAACAATTTTTCGCCCACGACTAAAAAAACTAAATCAAGTTAGTTTTTGCTGCATGGACCAAGAGAATGTTTCAGTTCCAGTGTTCTGCAAGGAGATGTCTAAAATGCCCTCATATTTATTTGGATCGTTTACCTGATTCTCAGGTAAGCGGATGCTATTCAAGAGTTTGAAAAGTGCTCTAGGTCTACTGAACGTTTAATGAACGGCAAGGATATAATTCGGTTTGCAAAGGTTCCTGATTATGAAATGTTTTAATACCGTGAAATGCCCGTTCATAAAACATCATGTCTCTGCATTTGCTAATGTAGCCTGTAGAGTTTACAATATGGCTCAAATCCACTAGTAAATTTTATGAACCCTATATGGTCTCCTCTTAATACCGTAGAGAAATTTGCGGTTTTCTGTACGCAGAAAATATATGGCTTTTCGTATGGAAACCCTGAATGCAAGTTTGACCGCAGGTTGGATCCAAATTTATTCGGGAATTGGAAAAGTTTTTGAAAACCGAATTATACTCTTAGTTCGAGTATAACATTGGAAGAAGACGTAATTTTCTACCAAATAAGCAAAAGAATGAATATTTTAATGCATACGTACTACGAAATATAATTGAATTTTTAAGGCAATCGAAAATCAATGAGAAAAGTTCATGCCACTTATGTAGTCACTTTTTGTAGAGTGTGGTCTTTGCAGACGGCCGAAAAGAACGTTCGAAAGACGGCATGCTGAGGTTATTGAATTATTATATACTTATGCTGAAAGAGGATGAATTTTTAAACCCTACTTAGGTAATCTTTTCGAAAAAAGAACGTTTTTCAGAATTTTGGTCAACATTTCACGAGTAAGCACACATCCTGTAGTCATCCCGTCCCTTGTAATGATCGTTTTCCTCGACACACCTGCAGCTGACCTTATTCATGAAATATACTTAAATTAAGGGAAACGAATAATCGATTGGGGACCGACTGAAATATCTCGATCAAAACTCTTAGTCAACAAAGAAGGATTTTCAACTAAATAAAACTGCTAAAGACCTGCTGAAATTAATATCACGTTGGTTGGAAATAACAATTTTCCCAAGAAAGGCGGAGGCGCTGAATGCGCTTAAATTAGGATCACACAAGTAAAATTGATTTATGGAGGTATGTGCGGCCTGTCTGTTCGAATAACTAAATAAATAAAACAGCATAAAAGCCATAACGTTTGACAAAGTCTTTTACATTTAGTTTAAGCAAACGTTTTCTAGATGTCGATATTATGTGAAATATGACACACTGTCAAGTGCGCCATGCTGGGTTGTGTTGTAATGTCCTTTTACGAGAATGCAATGTGATTCTTCTGTTTTTGTACTGTTTGATCAGGGCAAAATTTACTTCACTTGATACCACTGAAAGGGAAGTCCGACATCACTATGTTTCCACAGGGTCATTTATCGTGAGGTCGGTCAGTGAATAAGAAATTGAAATATAACTGGAAACTGAAGTCGTAAGTACCAAATTCTCCAATAAAAAATAGAAAACTCAGATTATTTGACATAGGTGGACGGAAGATTCCCTTCCGCAGACCAGCGCGATCTATTGCAGAAATAACACTGGCCACATATTTCGCAATACTTAGTCCTGTAATCTAACTAAAGTAACTTCATCATTTAAAATTAGTTCTTTGAAGTGTTTGTCAGTAGCGCATGGGTCTCTGAAACTCGTACAAATGTTTCACGTGACCCGCCCTGATGGACATCGTTAAGTTGGCTCGGCTAGACATCTGCCATGTCGAAAAGTGTCAAAAAACTCTGGTTGCTACCCGTCGCCCTAATTGTTGTTTAACAGCCACCTGATGGAAAACTCGACATTCGCAAGTAACTAGGTTCATCACTGCACACAGTATGAGCGCCGGCGTGATTTCCGCGTCAGTGTGTTTACCGGTAATGCACTCCGGCCTCATCTCACATACTCACAGCACATTCGCTTGACAGGCCATAGACAGCGCGACTGGAGACTGAATTGGGCACATCGCCTGACAAAGTTGAACCACCCGTCCATAAGCTTCACACCGAGCCCCGGCGCTAACTCCACACGTGGCCTGCATCAAAAGGGGGGGAGGGGACTCAGATCTGCAGCGTATCCTGCCCGGGCCGTCATGATATCATGCCACAAACGCGTGACAAGCGAACAATCAAGGTCATGACCCCTGTTCATACCTTCTTTGTGCTGATTGGCCACCTATCAGCCTATGACAGTCCCCCTTGCCATATACCCGGCCGTTTACACAAGCCTCCTCAATTGTGCTGTTTCTCGTACTCAGCACACGTCATATTTCCAATTAAACTTCTGTTTTGCATGCATAACAAGATCCCTTATAGGCGTGAATATCATGTGTCACACTAAAAAAGAGCTGTCATTGACTGGCCCGCAGCCCGAAGGAGGACGCAGTTGGCAACTTTCCAAGTCACAATTATTAGCGCACCAGGATATCTTCAAAGCGCGTATGGTTGGTTATGATGAGGAACTAAACTCCAGATCCGGACTGCATCGAACATGCTGGCTCTTCCCTACTCCATATGCAGTCGCTTATCCGAGTCAGTCAAATTACGAATGGAATTAGGTGGAGTACGCAACGTAACGTAAGGCACACCCGGAGGATCACAGGTTGCCAGAGGTGGCGACAGTTTTGTGGGTGTTTTTTCTTGTAAATGTCGTAGATGTGGATTTACATTGATTTAACTTCAACTTTGACTGCAGACTTGACTGCAGCTTCCACCCCTTGCGTATATATGCAAAAGAGCACTTCAGCAATGTAGGCTACAAGAACGGTGACGAGCTCAAGGACTTCATAGTTTCGTGATTCGGGTGTGTCAAACAAAGTGGGTCATGCTTTTTTACTATTCCCCCTCCCTCCAAACAGTTCGGTGTAACAACTTTTTGAGCTATTCACACACATTCAAGGATCGAGGAAATTCAGTCAGAGGCAGAGGAACTTAATCCTTACGATACCTAGAATTCCATCTCCCAAGTTCTCCATGAAGCATATTAGCGAATTATGTATACGGAAAATGGTCACTCATGTGCAATCCATTGTTCATCCACGTAGCTGCAGTAAATTTGGTGGTAGTTATCTAATTGAGGGATCGTAAACGTCTCTCCGTTCTGATACCGGGGGGATGGGGGAGTAGTCAGTTTAGAACGTTCAGTGAGTGATTACTGTAGTTAGAATGGTTTCAAGGTAGACTGGGGACACATAAACATGTATGTTTTCTATTGAAATTACTGTTTGTGCAAAGCCAAGTTGACATTTTTGTTAATTCTCTCAGTTACTCCGTGGAAAATAGCTATCTGCGTAGCAGAGTGAAATAAGCTTTTGGTAGGGAGGACTCCCCAGAGTATTTTGGTCACTTACTCGTATGCAACACCGATTTGACTGATATAGACGATACCTCCTGTGGTTTCGGATGCATTTGTTGTGTCTAAAAAGATGAAATATATATCGGCTTCTCTCGTCAATATCAAAATCTGTCGCTGACGAAGTTGGTAACTCTAATCCTGCAGCCATCCCACTCTATACTGGTCTTCCAGTATTTCATTGCAAAGGCATTGTTTCACCCGAGACTTGATTAAGCTCCATGACCGACTGTGCTGAAAGCCGAGGATTTAGAATCGTTTCGTAGTCTTTTTTTGTAAGAAATTCGCACTTGGCAGTTTAAGCGGTCATTTTGACAAAGTAGGGTAATGCAGTTTCTTCTCCTGTTCTTCATCCACCCTAAGTCTAACCTATAAAAGGAAAGTAAAGTTGCTTGTTCACTGATTCGTTTTATGACCTCCAGCCGACCAATTATAAACGGTTTCGTAAACGCGCCAGCGCGAAAATAAAAGCTTGGTCTCCTTGTTATCTTGTTCTGTAGCTCCCACAAAGCGAACTCATCCCTTGGATCACAGTTTGGAAAGCAGACTTGCCTTTGTCTGGCCTGCTCTGTGTCTTCCTCGGCAAATGTGAAGAAGTTTTGATGACAGAGCCCGGAAAGTCCTCGTCACAGGCTTGCTATTGTTAGCTGCTTAATTCCGTTAACAGTGGCATTGAGCCCGTGAATTTCGCAAAAAAGAATTTATACAAGTTAAAAGAAACACCGCGCGACAGATAATCGACAGATAAGACCCTGCCAGACATCAATAAGTAGAAGCGTCTAGCTGCCTTTCCTGTCGTAGGCCTTGTTCGATCGGATGCGGAGATGTAAATATAAACAGCCGGCTGGATCGTGTTTCTCATTACTGCTACCTGTCACATGACCTTAATTTTCCTTTTGGTCATAAGCTAAACGGGGCACCGGAAAGTTTAAGAGAGTACGTTCATTGCCCCATTTTTTTGAATTGTTTGCTTCTAAAATAAATTGTTCTATGATGCTTCTACTTGCGACCGTTCCCGTATGAGCATTTTTAGTGGCAAATAAAATTGGAAGAAGACAAAGTGGTGCACGATTGTCCTCTGCAATTTGTGGTCAATCCCATACCCCTTTATAAGTGGCAGATTTGTCTTCATGCAGTATGTTTCCAAGGGATGAAGCTCTTGAGTGGAAGGAAATTTATGGATTCATGGCGGCGTTAAGGATTAGGGATTTTGTGATGGAGTCGAGAGGTTTGGGAAGAATAAATTTTTAAATCAACAGTTTGCACTGGCGTGAGTAGGCGTCATGTGAGGTATGCTTAACGCCAACGTGCAACCTAGGTTCTCCTGAATGCAGAGGCTACTTGATAGTCGAGTCGAGTGATCTTCACATCCTCTGTTTCGAGAAGACGTTGTCTTGGTGAGTTCGGGTGGAGATTCGATCCAATATTGATAACCGGAAGTTGGCCATGCTCTTCGCTTCCTTCCTTCTCAGCCACTTCTTAACAAGTTCTGCAATTCTGACAGCATTACTAAACGAACTGAAAACAGAGTCCACCACGAAATTCTATCTATAACTCTCGTTGTTGTAAAGACAGTTGAGTTGTAAATTACCAAATGGCGATCCAGCCTCCTTCAGTTTCTTCACACAGCTGCAACCAATCGAAGGAACACATGTTCTGGCTTTCAGTTGGTATTTTGACATGACGTTTAATTGGAAAATATTGGATTTTCATCAGCCCCGCTAATTCTACCACAATTCTAGCATATTAGAAACTGTGGTTGAAAGCAATTAGCTCATATACTCCACCTCGCAGTGCCAGAATTAGTAAAACGTTCTGCGAAATAGGAATTTCATTGATAGGCATGTCGCCTGGTGCTGCCATCCAGACATTAACCTGGCTTTTGGAGGCTCTGGACACATCGGTATGCAGCCAGTCTCATTCTAACGGAGGTCAACAACGCGCAAGGACCGAAGGGGGGATGTGTGAGGTGGACGGAAATGTCAGAACCTGCATTCCTGGCGCGTCTTCAACCCTCCCAAGGGCGTGGAATGTGTTCTCATTCACACCGTCTGCGCTGCCCCCCGTACCAGAAATGTTTTGCTTAAGGACAGCAAATAAAAAACACTAACGTAGGGAAATCCACTCCCCGACAACGTTTGCCAGTACACTTACTGACAAGCAGGAAATGAGCGCATCTCAGCCAAAACGTGGAGTTTTCTATCGCAGCAGATCTCTTCTCCATCCTGATGGAAAGGTTGCTGTCGCTCAGAAAAGATCATATCAAACGTAAAGTTGGATCTCAAGACAGCAGCAACTGTCTGTGTACATTTCAGTGCCAAATTCGAAGTTGGGAGGTTTTTGCCTACACTGCGTTGCATGTCATTTTGTCCTGCGTGATTTACCAGGGAGTCTTTGGGTGCCCAAAACAGGCAGATGAATACTTTAGCTGTTTCTCTCTGCTACGCCCGGTGTAGATTCCAGTTTGACGCGTGATTAGCATTAGGGGTGCTGGAAAATGAGGCCGTTTTTTAATTAAAAACACGAAAACTGTCTTTTGGAAAATGTTTTATTTTTTGATCAGTTATATACGCTGTCCCCCGCCTTGCAACTAAACTTTCAGTGCTCTCTTTGAAAAAGAAGGTTTGTTTCTGATATAAATAATCCCTAAAGCCCGGTTTTGACATCGTCGATATTTCGAGAAGTTTTCCCGCCTAGGGGAGTGCTGCAGAGATCAGGACATATGATAAGCAATTGCCGCGCAATCAGGTGAATGGGGTGGGTAGGACAAACGTTCCAACGCCAAATTTCCGATCTTGGTTTGGGTCAATAGGGTCGCATGCGGTCTCACGTTGTCATTGAGGAGAATGACACCTTTTTTACAGATTAACTCTGGATGTTTAATCAAAAGAGTATAGTTCAAACGTTCAAATTTTTGAAAGTAAATGTCTGATCATGCGGTCTGACCTT
Organism: Spirometra erinaceieuropaei; assembly: GCA_902702965.1. NCBI lineage: Eukaryota > Metazoa > Platyhelminthes > Cestoda > Diphyllobothriidea > Diphyllobothriidae > Spirometra > Spirometra erinaceieuropaei. The sequence continues at coordinate 54,598 of CACRXP010000608.1, read as the reverse complement.
GTTTCAATAGCTCAAAGTGAAGCGTGCTACCATGCTGCACCAAACACATGGCAAGATTTTTGAGGTATTGGTCTGGTTTCAGCGTAGTAACTGGTGTCTCAGCCGTGGAAAGCCATCGGAATTCAAGTTCGTCGTTTACATGGAGAATCTATTTCTCATCTCCAGTGAAAATTTTATGAAGAAATGGTTCCCTCTCCTGTTTGCTTAGCAAAAAGTCGCAGAGTGGGGAACGCTGGATTTGTTTTCTATCGAACTTTGGCGTGGGCCTCAAGTTCCTTGTCTGCTGACCTCTCCTATCTGTTGAATGTGCTGCTGAACTGTGTGCCATGACAAGTTTTGTTTTCTGGTAATTCCTCGATAATATGACGAGGGTCAGCCTCAGTGTTTGCGATAGAAAGGCAATTTTGAAGCTGCATTGGTTCTCCTGCCCGATAGGCATCGGAGAGGTCGAAGTCGCTGGATCGGAAATTCCCAAACTAGAGATGGTACTCACGAGCACCTAAAGCATTCGGATAAACACCATAAAATGCTCTGGTGACTGTTGTTACATTGTTTCCACGAGGAACTTCATACAGCATTCAACGGCGAACATGACTGCCGTCGGATTTTATGTCTACATGATTGTATTACACTACTTTTTGTCTACAGGGCTGGCTAGGATAATGTATACCCTCTCAATTATTCTTTCTCACAATTAAATTTACTACACCTCGATGGCATTATCAGCTGCATTTTTATATGTCTTCGAAATTTGGAAAAAAAACAAGGTGGACGACACCCCGGGGCACGCGTTTTGTAAAAACTGCTTTGCAGCCATGGCTATTTGTCCTTTTATCATAACGGGTTGACCTCGCGGTTGGAAGACTGAATGACTGTGGCCTTGACAGCATGGTTCCGCACCAAGCCAGATCCCACCAATGAGTGCTTGGCTCCGTGCGGTGAAAAACGCCACTTCAAGGCCTTGCAGTTAATACATGTTAACTCTGTTTTCCGCTGAAAGGCTTGTCCTCCCGCCGACGAATCGGTATCAAGTGTTGTTAAATAATCCAGAAATTAGAGATTTTTCTCAATTACGAACTGGGCAAGGAATGCATTCGCTCTATTTGGAAAAATGTCATATTGAGAACACCCAATTGCGTTCCAATGTTTTTTACCCCGACGGATTTCTCTGATATTCACTCACCTATCAGCAATTCTTTTCCATCCCGTCAAACGTCAGTACAAGTGAAACGCTTCTGGTTCAGCCAAATACATTCGCTACTTCCAGCCATATTTTCTTTGCATCGACTATTCTGAAGACGCATTTTAAAGAGCTAGACAGGTAACTCCCGCGAACTACTGCGCGTTAAATACCACAACGAAAATAGACATGCAGCGGAGTGCTGACCTCTAGGACTCCGGTCGCTCCATTTAAGGCACAAAAAAGACAGTTGTCATGCACCAATCGTCGTCAACTGCAGACTTCAATCAACACAGTATCAAAGTCAGTGGGGCTCACTTGATAATAAATGAGCTTCGCGTACCCTGGGACAGCAAGGTTTACAACGAAACCACAAGTCGGATCTCCAAAGCCAGCCAGAAGCCACGACAGCGGAATTCTCCGCAGTCTCGACACATCCACCACACCCAGCCCAACCCATACCCCGGCGCCCAGCACGCCCACCATCGGCAGCTCCACCACCGCGACCATCACCGAAACCGGCACTGACACCGCCGACTTTTCGTGTCCGCACTGGCCTCATACATTCACCACACACATCGCACAGCGACCGGCGAACCAGTGCCTGGAGCGGCGACATACACCAGACACATTCGACTCAACTGCCCGCACTGCCCTCGCACATTCACCCACCGAATCGGCCTTTTAGGTCACAGACGCATTCACGATAACCTGCGGTAGACAACCGCCGGCTACATCACACCACGTCTTCCACCACCACCAACACCCACACCACACAACATAATCACTCACCAACAGTATCCGGTTGCTATCTCTCACGCAAGTGGGAAGTGTACGTCTCGGCTCCGTCTCCATGAGGCCCCCCTGCCGCATACGTGATCCAAGTCTGAGACTATCACGGTGCGCCCTGCGCCGTGGTCGACTGACGCCCCAAGTCAGTCCATGCAGTCCGCTCAACGGTGTGTTTCTGTGGAGTGGCGGACTGATGGGCGGAGAGCCAGGCTGCCTCGGTCCCTACCTAAGTGTTCTGTGACACTCTCACGCATGTGAGGAGTATATGTGTGTGCTCTATGTGCAGTGCCTCTCAGTCGAAGACTGTTTGTTTATCCAGCCTTGAAGAGTGACGGTCCAGGCTCATGCAGGACCAGGTGTCACCCAGGTCCAGATGAGGAGTAGAAGGGGAGAGTGCGGTAGATGCTGTGCAAGTCTGATACCAATATAAACCAACTCACGCACAAGTCACCGCGCGAGCGCACGGTAGACATCGTCGATAACGACAGTTGAACTGTCGCGTGTGTGTGTGCGTCCCAAACTGGTCACGTGGTAGAAGCGTTGGACCAACTCGGAGGCCATGTCGGATTCTGGTAGGAGTTACCTGTGTGGACCAGGGGGCGTGGAATGGAGCGCCAAGGTGCGAGCTCCGGTCGTGCCATCCAACTGCGCCCTTTCCCGCCTCCGGTCCTCTTGACTCCGTCTTGACACCGGACCCAGTTGTGGGGGGGGGGCGTTGAGGAGGGAGCGCGCAGATGTTGTGCAAGTCCACTATCACTTTAAACTAATTCCCGCACAAGTCACCCTACCGGCTACACCTTGCCGCGGAACACACGGTGAACGTCGTCGGCAACGACGGTTGAACTACCATGACATCTTCTTTACAGTTCGTAGAAAAGCATGATCTTCGTTACACTTACCTACAGTCTTTGATTTCGATAGCCTTGGTGCGAGTGTAACGGCACGTCGGGCTCAAAATTATTTCGAAATTTAAAAAGGCTCTCAGAAACCTAAAGATTATTCTTCCCTAAGATGAAAAAAATTGAATAAGATGGAATTTGCTACCAAATAAGAACCGGAAAGAGTATTTTTTAAGTATGACTTCTATAAAATACAATTTGACTCGGCAAGACTGTCGAAAATAAATCGGAAGTACTCATAACACCCAAGTTTCTACAAATTGCAATCTTTGCGGACGACCGAAAAAAGATAATTTTAAAACCGACTTCCTCATGTGACGGGGCTATCGTGGGATTATGTTGCACGGTAACTAACTGTGCAAATCCTACTTAAACGGTCTCTTCGAATCGAAGATTTATTCCAGAATTTAGGATCACTCCCAGGTGAAGCACCGACATTTGGTATCATGCTTTTGTTCGGAAGGCAGTTGAGCTGCTTGATTTTCGATAAGCGACGTCTATAAATTCAGGACTATCTACGACCAGTCATATATTTCACTTTCTGATCTCATCTCATATATAACGCCTTTGATGCAGGGTGTTTCTGTAAACTTGATAAATGACTAAATTTCATGCTGAACGTATATAATTGCATTTGTATCCTCAAATGCACTTGGATAGGACCATCAAAGGCTATGCTTGTAACCCTCGACACACAGACATGCCTAGTCGAAACCTACCGAGAACACGCCCGTGCACGCGCCTTCAAATGTCTGTCAGTCGCGGAAGTTCGAAAGGGGTTAATCTTCGGTGTATTTCCCGTGAACTGCGGTGCGGGCCTTCCTGTAATACGCAACACTCACACAGTCAAGACAGAGTAACGCACATGAAGTAACCGAACGCTGCGACTGTACTATCTCCTTGAGGATTTTTGTGTTGTCTTCAGAATTCTGACGCCCAGTGTTTGGCTGGGTGCCTGTCCTCACCTTGCTGTGGTGCACACAGTAGACGTCGTCGGCAACGGTGGTCGAACTGCCGTATTTGTCAAACCCATGCGAGCAAAACGTGAAAGCTAGAGCATTTTCATTTCACCTGCCTCTGAATAATACTGAAGACGAAGTGGAAGAACAGTATCCTAGCCCCTGAGATCCTGGAAATAACCAGCTTATTCGTTATCCACACCATGCTAGGACAGATGCAGCTGCGATGGAGCTGCCATGTCGTAGGAATGGATAGTATGCACCTGCCCAGGCGGCTATTCCGAGACGAAGTAGCTACGGATGGTCGCAGATAAGGAGGAAGTCTTTACAAGGACATCTTAAAGACTTTCCTTAAGAACCTGTAAATCAATCCAGAGACTTGGGAGGACCTCATTCACGGTCGATAGGTGGGACACACTATCGCCTACATTGGAGCAATCATCTTCGAAGTCGATCGAATAACCGCTACTAAGGCAAACGAAAAGACCTGCAAGGCTCAACTGTTACGGACTAATTGTGGCAGCACCCAAATCCTGATATCCTATAAAAACTGTCAACAGGTGGTTCGAACGCGGATCAGTCTCGGTGGACATCTGCGGGTACAGCGCAGTGTCAGTAAGTCCAGTTCACCTACCATTTCACAGCACATCATCACTACTGCTGCCATCAGCAACTTCAGTCTGGACGTCCACGCATTCCTGCAAAACATCGTCAATATTGTCTCTAACATGAGTAATATGAACTAGATTCCGACCCGTCGTCATTGTGACTGAACATGTGAATCACGCATCAGTCTAGTCGGCCACTTCCGAATCCATCGATCGGAGACCCGCCATGCAGTCGTCACGCAAGCCTTATATGCCCACAATGCACTCAAACATTCTGACCCAACGCATGAATCTCTTCTGTTATATATGTTTTCACGACAGCGTCACAACTAACAAACCGAATTGTAAGCCGAACACTCCTCTAGCATCAGCACGAATAATTGCTCCATCAGCATCAGGGCCTTCAAATAAGATTTTTCAGAACTGATTTCCTGGATGAGGCCCAAATGTCGCTGAAATTGTATGCATTTAAAACTGAGATTAGGAGGCCCAGTATATTAATCCGGTCGAATGTGTTGTCCATTGTCTAAGATAGTGCTACATAACACAGTCCATCTGAACTTGAAATAGTTGTCTAAGTTAATGCGCCCGATCGACTTTTTTGTAATTTCACTTCATTGAGTGTTCGTCGTCACTTTTCTGGTGTGGCATCGGCGGAGTAACATACCTACCTGATCCACCATCCTACCGGCGGAGTGGAATGGAATTTGTGACTTGACTTGTCTGACTTCCTGTCGAGCTGGCGCAATCAACCAATGCTGGTTCCCATGCAGGTAACAGAGCGGAAGCCAACATTTGAAGGTTTGTGTGCTGGATAAAGGAACTTTCACTTAACGGCCGCTCATCTGGGGTTGGGAGGTGGTAGTTCAGCCTTGAAACTGCATTCGTCTACAATGACCACTCCTCGGAAACCGAGCGTATAACTAGTCTGCCCAGTATGCGCCACGACTTGAGAATTTCGGTTTAATCTCCATGTCGTGTCTATAAACTAGTTTATTTTTTTATTAATCGACATTATTGTCAGCCGCATCAGAAGTACAAGTGGCGAAACTTGCTACAATACCCAACAGCACTATCGATTATTTGATTTAGTGAAGTCTAGTACCCAGTAAGGTAGGTGGATATGATCTCATTTGCATACTGACAATGCTGTTCTTTGTCGATCCATTACAGAGACGAATCCGAACAGGCAGTGTTTTAGTCTGAGATTTCCAGCCGTTGCGACAGTCTATCAGCAGACACAGTGAAGGAGCTGTGAGGAATTCGCAGTTTTTTTACAATTTTTCGTTGCACCTCGATCGTGTGCACCCTTGGCTGCGAATGATGTCCCACCGCTGGGCAGTAAGCGCACAGAGCGTGATACGAAAACGAAGATTGGTATTCTGATTCTTGGAATTTCTATCAGCAGCGGTCCAAGTCTCAAGCAGCCCTCGGCCTGTCTTCTTACCGACTGCATCATTATCCGTTTAACCACGAAGTCGGCGCCATGACCTGCCTACGAAATGTAGACAGCTACTTCGAAAAATTGATGTCAGAAATCCAGTCAACATTTCATGAAGGAAAGGCTGTGTTTTCCGTCAGAATTTTATTCGAAATATTGAGGTTCTGTGTCTTACAGGAAATCGGACGATTCAAGTCACAAATAACATGACGCTCCGCCGGTGGGGCAGTGAATCAGGTAGGTATGTCACTCCGCCGATGCCAAACCAGACAAGTGACGACGAACACTCAATGCAGCAAAATTACGAAAAGTCGATCGGGTGCATTAACTTAGACAGCCATTTAAGTTCCGATGGACTCTGTTATGTCGCACTGTCTTAGACAATGGACAACAAATTCGGCCGGACTAGTATACTGGGCCTCTTAATCTCAATTTTAAATGCATACGATTTCAGCCACATTTGGGCCTCATCCAGGAGATCAGTTCTGAAAAATCCTACTTGAAAACCCCTATGGGCTCAGTAGAGTTATCAGTACTATGAACTAGACTGTAAACAATGCTACGGTCGCCTTCGGCCGCGGAACGCCTGAAGCGAGGTCCTAATGGCTCAAGTTATCACTAGCCAGCAAAAGGATTCGCCAGAAAGGTAGAGGAGTAGAAACCAATGAAGGTGAGTCTTTGTTAGTATGCGGCTCTCGAAAGGTGTATACTCATCACCTGAAAAGTTGACGATTTTTTAAAAACGGCCTGTCAGAGTTTTTATTGTCTGCCTGCTGTCTCAGATAAATGGTGATTCGTCTAATTTATAACATTGTCCGGTCGTTACACGTCGGCTTCAGATTATGCAGGCACCGGCAAGAAATTATCCACAAGGACAGGTGTCTGAAGACCGGAGCAAGCAGTTGGCAAGTTAAAACTTTGTCAAACGTTTTGCGTGCTTAACATAGCCTGCGTAATGACTACTTTGTTTATATCTTGATTTTGCTTCGAGAGACCGAAATATTGTCCTTATTCCTCAAATGGGTGCCTCGTTGGGGAAGTATACGGAAACGATAGACAGGGGCCGTAGCCTCGGATGCATTCGCGTGATGCGGTATGTTAGCTTTTAACTGCAGCATTATCCATTCGTTAATGCGGATGTCAGTGAAGGTGATTCATTGTTTTTCAACGGCTCCAAAGCGGGCTGGACTTTTGCGCTGGAGCTCAGCAGAGCTACGCATGCATGTGGCACGTACCAGGTGAAGATGTCCGCTGTCCACTCCCCCCCCCTCCCCAAAAATGGGCTGCGCTGCAGATACGTTGAACCGAAGTGGACGCCAGACTGGTCCGCATCGCACGCATTAATCGGTACGCGGAGTTCGCGCGAGCTCATACAGGCCGGCGAATGGCAGGCTTTAGACGCGCTGCGTTGGCCACTGCGCCCAAACCCATCACCAGCTGGTCGGCAGGATTGACAGTCGACTGGTGCATGGGAGAGGTAAGAAGGAATGAGGCCGACACCGCGAATCCATCCCTGTGGCAAATCAATGCATTTCCCATTATAATAAACCAGACGCACTTGAAGCTATCGCGATGAGCTAAGAGTTACGGCTTGTATGCTTCTGATGATGAATATTTTGGGTGACTAGAGAACTAGTGGCTCCTTCACAATGTGGCCTCTAAGGCACCCTCAAACTTGCCCGATCCGAATTGACCTTACGAAGGTCTGAGGTAGCTAGTGCTGGGTTGTGCACAGCACGCGTAGATGGAGCGTTTCGCCTTGTCCGCCACTTTTCTCGTTCCACGGCACCCGGCCTCTGGTCGCCTTGGAATTCTCTTATCATCAGAACAAGATGGATGAGGGAAGAGAGAGTGTGATAGATGCTTCGTGAATGAAGGCGAAATTTTGAGTCCCAGGTGTATGCATAGGTGAAGAAGAAGAGTTGAACACCGGAAACGCCGGAAACAAAACAGGCCGAGAATTGATTGAAGTCTGAGCCTCGGATGAGAACTCGATCAATCGATTTATCGATCTGGCGCCGGCATACAGAGCCCTGCGTAGTCACCTCTAGTCTTGCGCCGTCGGTCGATGATTGGCCTACACGCCTTATACCTGTCGCTTGTCCTATTGCTGCTACTACCTCTGACGATGGACTCCTGTACGAGTCTGAAAGCTCAGGACAATAAACAAAGTGTTCCGGTGTTCGACTCTTCTTCTTCTTCACAGATGCTTCGTAATTGTGCTTCACACAAACTAACTCAGGCTCTAGTCATAGATGCTGCGCCCACTCTGTGGGTCATGAGGTGGACGTTAGCGATTGCGACGGTCGAAATGCCCTCAACTGAAGATGTTCTGCCATGCCAGGGTGCTGAGGTCGATCACACTTCCAGGTCACATTACCCCCGGCATGCCACCGGTACACAATAGGGGGACGAAAGATATGGTGAGGTCGAGCTGCCCGCGCGTTCCCTCCTCGCGCCTGCCAAGCGCTTACTTTCTTCGCCACAATAAATTTGACGCGCCAAGAAGCGTGGTTCGGAGGCCTGCCAACTGACGGGCTAACCCTATTATTCTCAGGCTTGAGGATGAAGCAGCAGTGACTCCTTCTTGTTGTGGTCTTTCCGACAGCTTCCTCCTCCGTTAGATCCCAGATCCTCCATTGTTAGCCTGATGGAGGCTTCATCTATCAGAGGTGGCATCGAAGGGAATTATCGTTTTCCAAATCCAACATCATACCATTAAGCTATCAATCCACCATCTTCTAACTGCAGTGCCCATGATAAGATAATAATTAAGTCAAGATTAATTAAGTTTACAATGGCCTCAGTCAAATTCTTTTTCTCCCACTCTTGCGGAGATATGAGCCTTATCCCCCACCAATACCTGTCCGAGAGCCAGGTCATGATTTTTGAGCAGGCGGTAGTGGGGTCATGGCTCCCACTCCCATTTTCAACACACCGTCACTGTGCACCAAAGGTAGTGTCCGTTTGCCGGTTTCGACCAGGAGGCGCGGGCGACCAAAATCGAAACCCTGAAACGAGTCTAAAGAATAAGCAAAATGTTGAATATTCTTACATCAAAACCTTACGCAACAGCTCAGCACCTACGTCCTGCTGCTTAAGAACACACATCCACAGGTACAAGAACCCTTGAATTAATTTGAAAAGTCGATGAGAAATAACAGCAAGGTCACAGGTGAGAACTCAATCAGAATGATGATACAACATCTGGAACATAAATGGTTAGAGAGGAAAGCATGTGTGGAGCGAAGGCAGGCGCCATTAACTGCCATGATAACGCCAAATTTTCATCATAGGCCAGCTTTTGCGTAGGTCCGATTTGACCCTTAGTGTGCAGGCTGTTTCCACACAATTTAGTGCGTGGGCTGTTCACCCACAAATGGGGACTGCGGAAGCTAATATGGAGTCACCAGCGTAGTCCCAGTCTAGCAAGTGTCTTATAACGCAAAAGCGAGATATTTTGTTCTTCAACGTGCAGTTGTTTAAATGAGCCATTCTCACTCGTCACTTTTAGGTAAGAGAATCGACCATGCTCATGGCTGGCTTTTTGTCAGCATACTAGACCTACACTTGGGGCAGTTGGAGTGACCCCAGTAGCATTGTCCTCAAATGCACTAAGTCATGCGCACAACCTTCCGAAGGGGTCCAACGCAAAAAAATCGAAGCGGTGCTTCGTACAGCAGGCCTCGACATCCAGCCAGCCTCGCTGACCTTTCGGTGTGTAGCCTGACACGGCATTTACCACTGTAGGTGCGTGTGACACCTCCCAGACGTAGGATTTCCCGCCTCGCTACTGACTGCACCCAATAACACCACCCGACTGGCGCATGTACGGGAGAGGTAGAACCGAAGCGCATGGCTCACAAATAATAAATCTGACACGCTTGAGTCTATCACTACGTGCTAGGGGTCGTGGTTTAGAAGGTTACTAGCTGGCAAGATAGCTCGGTTCTTCTCTGCTGGGGTTGACTCATGAGATGAGCACATGGACGTCTTCTGGGATCCGTCGGGAAGAGTATGCGCAATGACAGCACCAACTTCCTGGGCGGGAGCGTCTGCAACAACGACGATCGGCAGTGCTGGGTCATAATGCTTCAGCACCGGATCCGAACTCAGCATCGCCTTTAGCCGGACAAAGACACTTTAACAGTTGGATGATCTGCACCAGGGAGCATCCTTCTTCAATGGACAACTGAACGGTGCAGCGAATGCAGAAAGACGTTGTGATACTTTGCTGGGTCAAAGAACAAACGAAGTTGTGATAAATGACTAGGTGCAGACATTCCTTTGATGACAATGATATTTTCGGCATCGGGGTGGCGAACAGTTACGTCAGAACTGAGTCTGAGGTATTTGGTCGACTCGAGGAATAACTGGCATTTGTCAGCCTTCAAGTGGAAGCCATATCCCTGCATGCGTTCGAGTATTGTGCACATTTGCTCTTCAAGTTCAGCGGGCGCGTGACCCACAATAATGATATCGTCCAGGGACCCAACCGTGTCCGAAATAACGGAAAGCATTGTATTCATCATTTTTTGGAATAGAGCCAGGGCAGTCTTGACACCAAATGGCAGCCTGGTTAATTGGGACATACAGCGGCGAGTGTTTATCGTCAGCTATCCGCATGACTCTTGACCGACCTCGATCAGCTAATACGCATCAGTCAGATCCAACTTGACGAAGCAAGTGCCACCATTCAGCAGGTTGAATAGATTAGCGGGGACTGGCAGTGGATAGCAGTTAGGCGTCAGCGTTCCACTGAAACTGGTGCACAAGATAGCATGAATAGGGGTCTAGCCATTCGGTCCATAAGCTCAATGATCGGAGCAGTCCAGACGAAGAGGGATGCAGAAAGAAGGTGCAATCGCGGCGGAAATGCTATACGCCCCAGTGTCAATAAGGAGATGGCGATGATCTCGCTTCGGACACTTGCTTGGGTTACGTAGCAGGACGCCCTTTGGCTGTCACGACCGTATGGATTGAGCAGAGTGTGGGAGCATTCTGGATCACGACATCATCATTCTTGAGATTAATCAGTTTTTGTCACTTCGCAACCAGCTCTAGGCACGTAACTAAACTGTTCAGTTGTACTTGGAACAAGGGACGTTTTCTTGGACGTCAACACCCCTGGGAGATTGGGAACCGCGGATGAACATGGGGCATTTAAAGTGGTCTTTTGCGAGAGAACCGCGTTGCAAACGACCACACTCAGGATTTAAAATACCCGCATACTGTTTGCACAATGAAAGGCACCGGAATCAGGCTTGAACAGTGATGATTGTTCATCTCGAGTCTGCGACAACTTCTTAAACGTGTCCGCAAAAGGGGTTTCTCGTGAATTCTGTGGAGTATAAAGTTGGCCTGACGTTAGTTTCCGACAGAATCCACTTTGTGGAACAGAAGTCGGACATTGCATGCGTCATTTTAGGCAGCAGCTAAATCAGCAGAAGACAAGTCCTCGTATCTCGTGTACCAGGAATCAATGGGGATATAGGCCTGCATGTCATACAGGAACTCATTGATGTTGATGACAATGTGACCAACGGATTATAAACCACCAGCCGAACTCGACTGACCCCTAGATGGGTTAGATAGTTTGGCGGTGAAAGCATCCGTCAGCCTCAGCTGCTGCCGCAGTGTATGCATAAATCGAGCATACTCACCAGCTATTATATGTGAGAAGCTGTGCAGCCAAATTTTTAAGACCCTGTCTCGTGCTCAGTACTATCGTGAACGGTGTACGTGCACGACTGTTGTCCCAAACTCCAGCACAGCAAAGAAGCAAAGCGCGATCAGTCACGAAAAAATATATTGAAACCTGCGTGTCATTCTAGTGGTTTGCTTTACCCGTTTTATTTATAAGCGTCCAGAGAAACTATCCAAATAAAGTTAACACAGTGTAGCTTGATAAAATGGAGGCAGTTTTACAGGAATGGCCAGTGAGCGGCCAGATGTAGGGCATAATTTAGAAATCTTACTATATAAAGTGGGAAAAGTTTGTCCGCCTACGATTTTCCCTTTCGTATACGATACTTGTGGTAATGATGCCAACAAATTCCAAGTCATAAGGTTTTGGAAAAATTGTGATCTGCGGGCGAAGCACGAGAAAACCCCTGAAATTGAATGTGAGGGAAGAGTCCAGGAAACCCTTGTTTTCAGAAAGCCTTCATAAGATAAAAACAACTGATCAGAAGAAGAAGAAGAAGAAGAAGAAGAAGAAGAAGAAGAAGAAGAAGAAGAAGAAGAAGCAATCGCTGGAACAAGGGCTTTATTCGCCTGTCGTTTCGGACTCTCACTTAAATCCATCATCAGAAACAGTGGCAGAAAAGGGTGACATGGGCACAGGAAATCGCAGTATTTATAGGATGCAGTCACTATGCTACCGCATACCTATAGCAATTAACCGCGCTCCCCTTCCTCAAGGATGGGTGCCCCCTGGTGCCATAATTGCTTGATGGCCGGCATGATTGTTAATCGCCGAAATGTCTTCACCCGCGTTAGATGCTGGCGTGATGATTGCTTGGTCATCTGGCTCACCGGCTTGCGCGTTCCCCGAGTGATCAATTATCTTGGCCAGCCTATTCCTCAGCACGGAATATGGAGTGGGAATGTCGTTGCACTTGTTGATAGACTGAGGTCCCGTGAACCATGACTCAAGCAACTCGCGGCTCACGCAATTATCCCCTCTCGCGAGAATTTCGGCCTCATCGAACTTGAATATGGGGCCGGGTCTCGTCGAATAGGCCGCGACTTGAGAGTTGGCGTCATTTCTCCGTACCGCTGCCGCGTGTTCGGCAATTCGCGTTCGGAGCAGTCTTCCAGTTTCTCCGACGTAGTTGCTTTGTCCGCAACTGCACCAGATCCGGTAAACGACTCCAGATGTTTCTTGCCATGGCAGTGGGTCTTTTGGTCTCATCTCCTGACGCCTCATGGTGGCCTCCGGTCTGTGTGCCACTCCAACCCCAAGTGGTGCAAGAAGGCCGCTAAAGGCTTCGGAGACGTTCTTGATGTACGGGATCGCTCGCCAGAATTTGGGATCGGCACGATTCTGTCTCTCGTCTCGTCAGCGATCGCTTCTTCTTCTGATCAACTAGTTCCTGGAACTCGCATCTTCGCTGGTATTGGCAAAAAAACAACTTCGCAAAAGGAAATGGAGGAATAGGGTAGGCTCTTCCCGAGGAAAGGATGAGACCATAACGGCCAGGCATAAAGTGAGAACGAAGCCTCACCATAGCGTGCCAGGGAATGCTGGGTTGCGGCAGACCTAGGACGAGAAAAACAATGCGGTGAGACCTCGGCATCCCAGTGGTCAGGACAGAATTCTGGTTAAGGTTAGCGGCGAGCAAAACTGAGGCGATTTAGAGAGTGCGCATAGGTTAGACTCCTGTTTTTCATCTGAGATGCTGGATAGTGTAGACATCACGCCTAGAAAAGGGCACCGAATAAATCGAAATTTTTGTTTTGAGATCGTGGAAAGTGAGAGCACACGCAAAAAGTAATTTAGGGGCGACATCCTAAGTGGACAACTGTCCTCTTTCAAATTCATGCAGGAAGCTGCTCGAGAAGTGTGAGGAAAATAAAAAGTCAATCGAGTCAGGGTTAAGATAAACGCTCAGTCCGCTCTTAAAAGCAAAAAGACTATTTAAAGACCTAATATCGATTGGAAAGTTATTCGAAAGAAATGTATACCTCAGCAGAGAAGTAAACACGTTCAGAGGGGGATGAGGTGGAAGGAGGTTAATCAAGGAAGACATATGACGGCTGTATGGGCGACTAACAGGGATATTAACTGAAATCCGAAGAAGATTTTGACCACTATTGATGGGAGAAAGGAGAGCAAAATCAGCTTTAAGTCCATAACCTATATAGATATTGAGTTAGTGGGCTGGAATCTAGTTGGGTAAGTAGTATCTGGATGTGCCGTACTTTGTAAGTTTTAAACAAATCGTCCTTGGACATGTTCAGCTATGGGACGACTACTCCCGGTCATCAAACCAAAGAAAGGGCTGCAACATTTAAGAATGGGAAAGACAAACACTGGATAAGATCTTAAGGCCAGATGGGGTTATGTAGCCCCACCTGAGGTAAACAAACCCCAGCCGCCTGTAATACGGGACCGGTGGTAATAGGGGTATTGCAGATGGGAGTGGAGAACGCACAGACGACGAGGTCAAGCAACTGTATGCAAAAAGCCACTGGGACTGTGCGGCTGCAATTTGAATGGTTGAGAATTAGTTGCCCTACCGCTAACCCTATGCCCTAACCCTTAGCCCTAGCCCTAATCCTGACCCTGACCCTTATCCGCAGCCCTAAACCCTAACCCAACACTATTGGGTCCATCAGGTGAGACTATACGACCACATATTATCGATCTTAATTTAACTCCAGAAAGGCATGAATTCTAAGAAATGAAGCCACAAATCTGGGCAGCTCTGACAGTAATACTATAGGCGTGCGGGGAACGATCTACATTATGCGTGCAGTTCAGAATTATTCCTTGATGGTGAAACGTTCATTCAAAGGGGGTGCTTAATAATAACCGGTGAAATGTCACTAATGAAAAACAAAAACAAAAGAAGACCAAACACAGTATCTTGGATGACAATGCCTACAATTTGGCTTTCATTTTTAAATGAGGACTCCGCTAAAACCTTTTGACTTCGACTACATAATATGGCTTAATGAAATGAATAAGAGAACTGCGAAGTCCTAAAGTCTCCAGTTTAACTAAAGGTCGCCTATGCAGCACTTTATTCTCATTGGGAAACGGCATGTATTTATAGCTTCTCGTTTATATTGGCTAGCATTATGTCTAGTCTGTTTAAAGAGGCAGGTAGTAGAAGAGCCGTACAATTTCTCGTGGGCATGGACCCATCAGGTCTTAAGGAGGCGTTATGGTCGCGGCCAATAGCGAGACGCTGCCGACTGCCCACTCGTGGCGTGCAGCAAGGATGCGCGCACGTGCTCACCAGTGAGATCCACTGACTCTTTTGGGAATGAAGGCATTCCTGGCATTCCCGAGGAGGTATTTTATGTCTACTAGTCGAATTTCCGTATTAAACTGCCCGTAACTTGTATACCAATCGACCGCTGTCTTTAAGCTAGTGAAAATGGCACGGACTATAGTGTCTTCTTCTGAAGTACTCCACTATTCCAGCAATCTGTCTTTCATAATATCCGTAAACTGACATCCGACATCATCATTAGTATAACGTCCCAAGAGAAGCAAATTAGACTCACCAACGGACAACTGGCAGCATTTATTTGGAGTCGGTTGTTGCTAATTGGGCGCATAGGCGGATCGCTGTCCATGGGCCAATCGAAAATACGGCATAGTGGTTTGAAAAGTTCAAAAATAAGGCCTTTCAGTTCTTTTGTCCAAATTTTGTTACCATCTGGAGGACTAGAGCCGATAAATGTAGACATTCAATGTTTACTTTCCCGTCTGCAGGCTCGACGTCTTTCATAGTTGTCATATTTTTCCGAGTTAGAAAGTCGTAATGGCCAAAATTTTTTCTCTAATGGAAGTGAGCGCAAAACGAGAAATGTTCAACCCTACGATCTTCTTAAACGATGGTATAAGTCAAGACGGTGATTGTACTTTTATTGTTTTGTTTGCCGCTCATGTGTTTAAAGGGTAATTTTGGCCCGTTTTATGACCAAGGTCTCGTATCTCCCCCGCAATCTGCGAATATTCAACGTATATTATTCCTCTTTCAATGAAATTCTTCAACGTGCCAGACTTATGCTGTTGCTAGAATACCTTTCCGATTTTTATCCCTTTTGTCTCCCACAAATTTCTCGTTAACCAACGGAAGCAGTTTGCTTGTTGGAGTCGTTTTGCCAGACAGCTACGCCATGTAGTATCACTTCCAATCCCTTCACTAATGTATTTATGCACCTGTGTATTTGCAAAAAGAACATCCTGTCTGTATAATATCGACATTCAAGTTTTAAGGGCAACAAAAGTTTCTCGTCAGACTTCAGACAGTCGCAGTCGTCTTCACACGAATGGTGTAAACGGATAAAAGCCAGAAACGCAAGACATAAACATTCATGTTAAGTGGTGCCTTAGGTTTTCTTTCGTTAGTAATACCAAGGCTCTTTGTAAAAACAAGACCCGCACAATTCGTACTCTGACTTTCTGTGATTCTCATCCAAAGTGCAGTATTCTGCGCGAAAAGGAACTTACCTTATAGTTTAGAAGGGTCAGCGTCCATGTATGTATTTATTTGAGGGTTAGAGACGGCGCACTTGATGACTCCTTTCATGTAAAGTTGAGATCAAAAATGTGATTGTATACAGTCAACATAAATATAGTCGCATTTAAAGTTCGAGGAAAAATTTCACATTAAACCTACAGCGATGCGGTATTAATGAAATGAAATCAGGAAGTTCAGGACTAGCTGTGATAGTCTTGCAGCAAGAATCGATGGTTATCAAAGCCCAGTAACCCAATTAACTTTTGAATATGACAATGGTATCATAGGTCACGATTTCACTTGGAATTGAATTCCACGGTCGAAGTACCCTCTGAGTGAAAAAACTCCCCTTGGCCTAGGCCCACACACGCGTGTTTGACCTTCTGCGGATGCCCAGGCAGGTGACTCGTGTTTGTAAACTCGAAGAAATCATCAGATTTGGGTAAACAATCATGTCCGCGGATAATGTGGAATGTCCGTGACAGGGTGCATCTCATTTGTCTATGAGATTCGGGAAAAAATCAGCCTGATCACTTGTCGTAGATAAAACAGAGTCCTAAGAATGTCCACCAGGTCTGCCGTTCATCATTGCGCCTGTTTCATGGGCTTATTGTATTTCTTCACTCGGGACAACCATATGGCATTCCATCTTCGAAATGCGCTTTAACGAACGAACAAAATATCCATTGGAGGATTTGGGAAGAAAGACTACGAAGGAATGCTTAATCAGGTTCATGATGCTCATTACGTTTTATATGGCACTTTTGCAGAGTTCGGAGGGTACTAAGTTCAAAGTCCTCCAGAGACCTAGGCTCTGTGTTTATATACTTCTTTAAGTGGAATCCCAATTATTTAGTGCTTACGTTTTAAGAAAAGTTTCCGACCAGCCCACAAGTCAAAGACTATATACTTGAACGCATTAGACTTTATCAATGTTCCCATGCAATTCCTGATCGTCATCAGCACAGATTACTGTTTTTCAGGATTTCGTATCACCTACAAATATGGTGACATCTCAGTCGAGGTCTTCACCGCAGTCGTTTATGTAGATGAGGAAGAAGAGAGTGGCTAAAATGGAATCCTGTGGGATACCGTCTTTTCTACTGGTACCCATTCAGATGCTGTGATACCAGTGATCACTTTTCACAGACTAGATGACACGAAACCTTTCATCAACTTAAAAATGTTGCACCGAACATCACACCGCCAAATCTTTTTTAGGAGTTGTCGACGAGGCACGCTATCAAAAGTCCTTTTGAAGTCGAAGAAGCCAATAGAGAAGGAAAATATCTCAGTTGATCATATCGTGCCTTCTTGTTCGACACCTTACTTCATCCACTTCGCAGTGGCTTACCAAGCCTGTGAGTTTTATTTTCAGTCCCTTTTAACTTTTTTCGCGAACAGTGTTTTCGTGAATTCTGGTGCTCCCCTATGTGCAATCGCAGAATAAAGGAGCATTTCCAAGGTTCCTTTCTTCTTCATCCCCTCCTTCGTGTATGGAAACTTCGTTGGCATCATACCGAATTTCATTTGTCCACATCTCTACTTCATGCGGGAATGCGGAATGAGTTGAGGAGCCTGTGCTGCTTTCCGTTAAGAGTTTCAGGCGTACGATTTCATTGTTGTGTGCGGGTGACTTTACGCTACAAACCCATCGTGTCCCGACGGGTGAACGGAAGAGACAGAAGGCGGATTCTGACGGCAACCAATTCATTCTGATAGTCGATGTCAATATGCTAACAGCCCTTAAAATTGTACTTTATTTAGTTGGAGTCCGGTGCCTCCTATAACATTCCAGCCATTAGCGTGCTTGGTGTTGATCGGCCGTTTTGCTCGAGATCGTTCACTTATGCGAATCCATAACGTTCGACAAGCAATTGCTTGGGTCGAACGATTGCTTGGTGATGAGGTTGACGATGCTTGGCTGCCGGATTTCAGGCCGCTTTGGCTTACAGTGCCGTGAGTAGGCTCGTCTTCCTTCGCCAAAACCCGTGACTTCATTCCGTCCCCGCTCTCCATAACACTTCCCACTTGAAAATTTTACCGTTTACCTCGTTCTCCTACTATCCAAGATCAATTTGGGCAAATGGTCGGTCTATGACTCCAACGGACGGCAGGTGGCGTTTGATGACAGTGTACTTTGGAAGTCGGCACATCAAATATATTCCAGATCAGATTGAGTGCTTCTTGACCGTATGGGCCAAATTTGTGCCAGTTGGTTCGCCTGTCCCTTATTTTTCCCGGCTGTTGTTTTAACTAGAACAACACCACTTGCCTGGACTTCCTGATTATGCCCTCTTCTCACTACCTACCACTGATTTTTAAGTGCAAAAGTCCGAATGTTCCGAAAATGACATTTTGGCGGTTAGGAAACTCGGACCTCTGGCTTTAAATGCTTTAATATCGCGTCGGGATATTAGCCCACATAATGCCAGTTGATATTAGGCTGCGAAGATAATTTTCGGGCCTATTCTGAAGGCGAATCAAAATGTGCAGAGGTAGTTCACTTCAACACCATCGTCCCACGTCTTTATTGTCCTCTTGGAGATACTAACGAATCATTTCGACTGACCGTTAGACTGAGGACGAAAAGATCTTAACGTTGTATGTCATATTCTAATTTCTGACACACATTTTGAAAAAAGAACGTCATAAACTAGGTACCATCGTTGTCTATAATACAAAGTGTTGATTAGGACTAGCTTCTCATGGTAATATCTGGCCTACAGTCTTCATCTTTTCAACGAAAACGGATCAATTGGTCGAAAATAACTCACACATATCAATTTATTGGAGTGGACAGATTAACAAGCTCAACGCAAGTCCTGAAAAAACACCGCTGGAAAACGAAAAGTAATATTAGATTCATTATGCAAGCACGAAAAGCTCTACTGGAAAGAAAAATTTTGCAGTTGAATGACTCCAAGTGTATTACAGTGTATTACAGTTTCTGTGTATACGTCAGCCGCCCAAAATCTGATAACTCGTTCTCACTTTATGAGTTAGTTTGAGTCTATCGGTCATTATTAGTTCCTACTTTAGGGACCTGGCATGCGTATAAATCAAAAGATTTTCCAATTAGCCACTCGTTTAGGGAGAAAATATGTCGCATCCTGATGTATTCAACATTATCGTTTTCAAAACATTGTCTGAACAGGCATCGAACTAAGAAAAACTTCAAAGGATACGAACCGGTCATCCGTCAAGAATATGATTATTCAAGACCGTCCCAAAAAACTGTTTTTTCTCGTTTAACGCGACCACTTCGGTATTGACATGACCTTTGAAAACTTTTCGAGTTTGCCACACGTTTAAAATACGTGTTTTATGATTTTTCGCTCAATTATTATTATTTGGCTTTTTGAATTCTCAGGTATGAGCCAATATACATCAGCCATCTTTTAGCCGCCTTTATAACAGATATTGACGGCGACAGAAGTAAGTTAATCATTAATGTAATAACTGATGTTTCTAGTATGTCTCAGCCAGTGGAACGAGATAAGTGGATTTCCGGAAGAAGGGTCATACGAATTGCTAAAAAGAATATTCGACAAAAATTGCACACACATCTCTGGCAATTTTATTCTTTTCGGATTATATAGAAACGGTAATTTTTGTGTTTAACCTCAAGTTGTTTCTGAGGTATAATATTATATAACTATTGTAATACTATTAAATACAAACTCTATCCTCGAAAAAACTAAATCTTGGAAGTTCTTTCTTTGTCTGCAACTAAATTTCCCGTAAACTGACTTTTTCAGCCAAAGGGCAAATAGGCGAAACATTTTAGTTTCGCAATACGTTAATTTTCCTCTGTGCTAAAGTACATCGTAAGCTAAATGTCATCAGTCAGTATTCAGTCAGTATATTTGGGACAACACGTTAGGACATAAAATAAATTAAAGAGGGTTGGATTCGAGTCATTTTAAAAGTCACAAAGCGTTCGCAGTAGCACCTTGAGATATACGTTAACATTATTCTTAATAGCTTTAATTGTGTGGGTATTATATTTTTATTTACACATATGCACATCTAAAAATATGTTCCTACCTACCTTCGAAATACTTAAGCATACATTACGCATCTTCTGTCCAGTTATCTGGACAATTTGATGGTATGAACTGGCGTTTATTATACCTACCGCCTCAGAGTTTGGCTGAGAAAATGGTTTAATATAATATTTTTAATATTACAGATGATGGGACTGATCCGGATCTCAGTTTTCTGAGAACAATACGGGAAATTAGTGGATATTTAATTGTTATGGACAATAATGTAAAGAATCTTCCCCTGTCGAATCTTAAAGTAATCAGAGGACGCGGCGGAGGATATCGAATTCAAGACGGAGATTCAGATGCATCTGTTATAATTCGCTCAAACTATCATAATGGACGTTATTTGGAGAACCTTGACCTTCACAACCTTACTGGTAACGTTCAAATCTTTTTAAATCGGTCCCGATAAATTTGCTACCGAAAAGCTTTCTAATTTCATTTGTTGGGACAAAATTCTAAAAACATTTATATCCTGAGCCACTTTTTGCCCTTTAGCTCATTCGACATATTTTCCGCTGTTGTTAAACAATAGGCCTTAGGATAACTTAACAAAAAACTGAATAAACAGATAATATAGCCACGCATTAAGAAGCGATTCTAAGTTTTTGATCATCAAAGTGCAACAGAGGAGATTCCACTCCCTTTATGATTACTGTTCTTAACATACTAACGTGAATTGTTAATCCAATCTCACAGCGAAAGAATCCATGGCCCGTCTGTTTTTGTATTATTTTGTGTCTGATATACTGGATATTATGTTTACGCTTGCCGCTGTTACTAATATTTTATTTTTTGTGGGAGCGATCACCATCCCGCTTACCTCTAAAGATGTGTTGAATGCTAGTCGACTACTTTTAGCACAGCATAGCCAACTTCGTTTTTAAAAAGGGTGATTGTTCGTTTGACGGTGAGGACTAGGTGGGTGCCTTCTGACAAAAAAGGGTCAAAATGCACCAAATATCTTCACAATTTGCCAATTCGTGTGTTCCTATTTTACGCGTTGATGTTATATAACACATAAAAGTTCTAGGTAGAAATATAATTTTCTTATAAATGCTTATTTGACTGGAAGCTCGAATTTGCTATTTTAAAGGCCTCTGTGGTTGTTCGCAGGCGTAACCAGTATTCTTATATGCTGTAGAATGTTAAACTAAGAACAGTATATGAAGATGAGGGAAAAACGGCTATTCAGTTTTTGATTGGGTTCGTTTTAATTGGACGATAATGTTGTAGAATTTGAATTAATGCTATCTGCCCGTTGAGTGCTTGAGTCGCATATTGCAGCTGGATAGCCGATGCTGAAATCCCATGTGACTTCCAATACTTTGGATTGTAGGGGGCAAGAGGTTTTTAATGATTCGCCTAATAAAACCTGTGAACTAATGATTCGGTAACCAGCTGATCCTATTTCAAGCCGGAGGCCTGTATAATGATGGTCAACAAACTGAAAGTGCCTTTTTCATTGGGAATCACTTTTGTGATGCGGTCAAACAAAAAGGCAAAGTGGAACATAATTTTTTCTTCATGTCACTTGGTCTATAGATTTTCACCCTTTTTAAAGGGACGTCGATGTGTCGGAATCATTATAGCGCTTTAAACCCATAGTTCTTGTGACACTGCCTAAAAGCAACATATTTTTAGAGTCCTGATTTCATGGAAGTATGACCTTTCAAATAAAATCCTTCCGTAAAACGGGTTTTGTTTTGAACATGAATAAAATATATAAATTTTAGAAGAAAATACCAATTCAGAACGCCTTAGGTTTACTCACATTGCTCAACGTCTACACGAGTTGCGTTGATTTTTATCCATTTTTCAGCGTTTACGCTGTTATTCACGGTGAAGCGTTTTCAATGCTTTAACAAGCATGTTTTTACATCGTATCGGAAGGGAATTCGAAAATATGACCTTGTTGAAACTCTCGGTCCATATGCTAGCCGCAATTAGAAAACGCATTGTTAAATAACTGAGAATTCTGTTTTCTGAAGGCGTGTCTTTGAATTCCGGTCTCCATTGCTCGCGATATTTCATATTTTTATTTGGTTACGAAAACCTGTCTCCACAAAACCACCTTTACCCTCTTTAACTAGATCCAATTCCATACACCCATAGGCCCTTGCCATGTGTGGCTATGTCGGAAACTAAAAACCGTTTCTCTCATTTCAATACTTTTTTCCCTGGATTCCTCAAATTTTTCTTTTAAAACCGTATGCTCGATTCAAAGGAGATAGCTGACAACTGTGAGAACTTATCTGCATGCCGAGCATTTAAACTAACTCTCTACATTCTTGGAGGTGTTTGCAAGTAAAATAACCCCCCTGTAGTGAAAACGTTTCCTGTCCCACAGACGAATCGTACCGCTATTTTCTTAGACCAAAATCGGGAGCACATTTCATGGCGCCATTTAACCACTCTTCCTCCATACTATAACGAGGCCGACGAGTCCAAAATTGGTGCTTTCAAGGTCTTTAACTGAAAAAATGATTTGGTCACCTTCGGGGAACAATAGCCAAACCACAGCAGCTCCTTCCTAACGTGAACTTATTGACTACTTGAATTTGTGTGAGAGCCGAAGCCACCTGACATGTCATTCGGCCTAGTCAGCCACTACGTTCACATTTATTTCCAACCATCATGGCACTGTTTCAAAACCGAAAGTGGATGTGCGTGTGGGGACTCAACTTAACTAGGTTCGACGGACATCTGCGACATTAGCGATAAATCAACACTCAAGTCAGCAGTAATGCACCTCGTGGCTTCTGACTGTTGCACTATCGAGCCATTGGCAAATTTCCGTTCCATGATTTTCAAACCCCTCCTTATGCTAGGCGGAACTCAAAGACACTTTTTGACAACCCTTCAAAAAGCATGCCTTGTCCCATTCCCCCAGATGCAGGCTCCACCTCTTGACCAACAATCAGCCGAAAACAATGAATATGCGTAGATATCTACAAGCTTAAACCCGTTCATCTCGACCTGCCTCTCAGTTGCGCCATATTGCATCACATTTCCTTCCAACCAACATTGCAATTTTTAACAACGGTGTTTATAAACTCTCCAAATGAGAACTAAGGAGGTGAATTAGCACCACCTGCCGTGGTTTGGATGTGAAAGGCGACGGCAAATGTACTTACGATTCACACATGAAAATCACATTACGCACGTTTGCTCTGTCACGTGTCCCACAGCTCGCTCGCAAACTCATCTACTCTCTGTTTGGCACAGAGAGCAATGAATTCCATCGAGCTGCCAAGGTTACCGTGAAGTCGTGTTGATGCAGACTTTACGATCGATTTCGATTTTAGTTCCCCCAAATCTACTTACGTCTATTATTTCTCTCTCTCTGTATGTCCCCTGGTTAAGACTTGTGTTAAGAGAAGATCAGCATACTGACTGATTCAACTCTGCATTGACGAGCAGCCAAACACGATGCCAAGTCCCACGTTTTGCGTCGCGTGAGCAGCAGGCGTACTTCAAGCGCTCAGTGGGAGGAATGTTTTCACTTTCAAAGCATCAACAATCTCTTCCCCGTTTGCTAATGTTATGTCACTCAAGTGGAGCTAATCGACCATTAGTCTTGATTCAGAAACTTGATCAAGACCTTGCATAGCACAAGCTGATAAAAATATGTGAAAATGAGCATACTAGTTATGGATTGCAGGCAACACGGCAAGGTATTCATCCCAGAAATTATCCGCTGAAACCCCTGTCAGTCGTAGTTTTCTATCTAAGTCCCCATCGGCTGTGCATACTACGTCTAATAAGAGCGTATCCTAGTTTTCCGGTCAAGGTAGCGGACCAGGGGCCATTGAAAAGGGTCTAGAAATGTCTTCTTTGACGTTAAAAACATGCCTTATCCAAGGATGGTTAATCATCCAAATAGCATTAATATTTCAGCAACAATTCGTTTAAAAACTCATTTTATGCGTGAATTTCAGTTCATTTTTTATCTCAAAGAATTCTTTAGGAAGTTCACGCCTCTAAAATGACTACCAACCCTAGATATTACGAACACTGACGCAAACCAAATAATACTATCTGAATCTCAACTTTGAAAATTGTTGTTGTGCATCGGGACAGAAGTAAGATTCATGCTCCGCGTGTGATTATACAAAGTGCTGACAGTACATGTGAGATACGTGAAGGGAGGCGCAAAGCTCAATTAAAAGGCTACTCAGAAACTGATATTCAGTTCTGTTTACTCCCTTTTAACACAAACGGTCGGCTAAAATTGAAAGAAACAGTCCACTCGCTCCTTCGTAATTCTTTCTCGCTGTAGATCAATTTGTGTTTAGTGCACAAAAAGCCAACCCGAATAATTTACATCCACGGAGTGCTCTTCGACCACTTTGGACGCTTTTACCATGTAAACTCACATATTGTCCGACCCAATGCAGGCCTTAAGTTTGGAGAATGCAGATCTCGGGGTCTTTCGAAGCAGCTTGCCAGTTCAGCGAACTAAAACGCAGCGTACGTGAACAGTCACCGGTTTGTGCGTTTCAACGTAGGCCACACCAATCTCCTTACTTCCTCAGGTTGCAGCACTGAAGTGTATGGACTTCCAGATTTTGAATTTAATGCCCAGTAAAGATCAGACAGGAAAATGTTCCCAGTGCTACCGGTTGCCTAGCGCTAAATTCCAAGAGGTACCTATTCTCGTGTCTTATTTTTACCCCTAACTGTAGTCCTAACCTGGCATTTAGGGCAAAGCCACCCACATTTTCATGCCCAACTTCCAGCAGGAGGTAATAAGTCATGAAAAGGGTTTTATTTCGATGTTCTGACCAAGCATTGTATAACATTCCTGACCCCCTTGTAAGTGGTTACTATTCAGTCTTCAGTTTAACCAGTACGCGCATTAAAAGCCCCACGTTAGGCAGTCGCATTCGTTCCGCTCATGTGGTTGCAATCAGACTTCACCGTGTTAAGTCAAAAAAGACCGGAATTTGCACCAAGCTGGCTAAGGCAAACCTAGTCACCGCACGGAAATTAGTCCTAAAGTGGCCCTTCTTAGCCCCGTGCTCAGTGCATGTAAGTCTGGGCTTCGAGTTGCCAGGATGTAATTTTGATGGGTAATTTAACTGCAAGCCTCAACTAATTTGAATGCACACTCACACACTGACGCACGCGGCTCAGACCGCAGGAGGAGCCGGTCGCAGTCCCGAGCCTGTGAACTATCATTCTGTGTGCCAGTGAAAAGGACCGCAGTTTTAGAAGACATTTGCATTCTCTGCAGACAAACATAGGCCTGCCTGCTGTATACTTGACTGGCCTCGTTTTTGTTTCGCAACCGGTTTCCTTTCGTGCGTGTGTGTGTGTGTTCGAGAGATAGAGGAGGCGAGCGAGACCGCTCGTCTGTCTGCCCGACGTGACCACTGCTCACGTGCACTTGACTGAGTCTGTGTGCAACCAGAGTACGTCATTTGACCCTTCAGGTCAAAAGTGAGGACAGCAGAAGCACCCGTGCATTAAACGCCGGTGGCAGGACTGTAGAAGGCCCTTTGCTCGGGGCACGAAGTCGGGTTGGTGAAGATGTAGGCCGGAGGAAAGTCGTGTCTGTTTGGTTTAGATCTTGCATCAGGCAAACATGCAGGTGCTGCCTTAAAATACTACTACCATTGAACTAAACGACAAAAGTTAATGCGCTAATCGGATTTGCGTTGTCAAGTAATCAATCCGGTTTTGTCTGTGTCTCAATTTGAAAAGTGGGGAATATTAATATAGGTGTTTAGGCCAAAATCAGTCCGAAGATCCTAATTTCGAACGAAAACGGCATTCGATATGGGGCACTTTTGCTTTTATGGCTATCATCCGCGGATATAATTTGTCCTTGAGAGGGTTGTGATTACGACCTTTCATCGGACGATACTTCTGTAGATTAAATAACTCCATTCCCGAGTTTCCGTCAGCAAAGTGATTTGTAAGCATTTAACCTTTTCAATTATCTGCAAAAATTCCATTATTCGTCGACAAAGAACTCAACAGTGGGTACCAGTTCTTGATTTAATCAGTCACTGTTGAACCTCCCACGGTATTCTGATATATTAGGAAAGCAAAGCGTGTAACTGAGTTTTTCGAATCAGCATTTATGTCGTAGAATAAATGAATACCCAGAAAGTGTATGCTTCATTTTGCATGGTAGTCTGTGCCGGTTGAATTTTCATTCAAGAAAGCGTGGAGGGTAATTTCATATAGAATAGTCTGTACTACGAAATAATCTCCAACTTTCAGCAAAAGGCCCTTAAATCTCACCAAGAGGGTGGGGTTTTTAAACTTGTTTAGAAAGAATATGTTTCTTCTTGAAACCCTGTCTTATTTCGCCTGCTATCTACAGATGATTAGGACTCCGCTAAAATGCTAAAGTGCACGAAGCTAACGCTTATATCTACTTAATACTGCATAAACAATAGAACAGTGCTTCTGGGCTTGTGTACAACACGTACAGCACTTACGTATATGTTGGGTAAAGAGCATAAATAACTGCAAAGCCGCGATCATCTACTATTCTAACTTACACCCCGGTTCTCTTTTAACGTTATACCTGATATTTTATTCCTAGCGTATAGTATGGTTAGAGGTTCTAACCACTGTTCGGTCGACTTAATTTCTTCCCTCCTGTAGATTCAATTTACTGCATAAAAAAGTTTAACCAAGCTCCAAAGAGCAGGAGCTTTCTACTGGAGTACTTCTTTCTGGCGCAGAAATATCGTACGCAAGACTTTCCGTAGTTAGCATGCTTTTCAAAACCTATTCCGAAGCCAACAACGAAAAACCCAATGTGGGATTTCTGAAAATATGGCAACTCTCTTTGCTTGGCTGCGTCCTTGTAAGGAAAATATCAACTTAATTGACCTTTTTGTGAAAAATTCGGCGGCCTTGGTAAGATTCGAAACCAAGACAGCGAGGGCAAGGCTTGAGTGTAGTCAACTCCCTAACAATCTGGGCTTCGTGGCCCCACCGGCAGCCACGACTTTAAACACCTTTGGGCGGGTAACGTGACCCAAATGTGACTGAACTCACGACCGATGTCTGGACCTCGTATCTCAGACGGTTAAAGCCTTGACTGAACCCAAACCCTGCTGTCATGAATTCAAATCTTGTCGAGGCCGCCGACGTTTTCACAATTTGGTCAAATGTATTATTTGAATACGCCAAATGCACTCGTTAATGATAACATAATTGTTCACTATAAGAGAGTGAGCCGCTGATGATGGCTAACAGGCCAGAAACGGTCATTCAAGTCCCTCCTGACTTTTTCGGTGTCGCCACCATCTGAACAAAATTTTTTTCCGCGGCAAACCAGAGTGGAAACTTGTCACGGCTCGTTAATATTATGCCACTATTCCAATGATTCGAATGAAATTGCCCTTAGGCATTCATTCAGCTTTTGAGACGGGCCTGTAAGGGTTCGTTTCGGTGAACTTACTTCGAATTCACACAAGGAATTGTGCATGTACGCTGCTTTTAATAAGCAAAAACATGGCATCCTTAGAAGAAATACGGGGATGTCGTCGGAAACGGTTGGTGTTCACTATTAAGTACCTGTAGCAATAGGACACTGGCACCAGTTGACATTATAGTCACCGCGTTTGGTGAGGTTCCGTTGCTCTAGAAGAAACTGCATCCGAAAACTTAAGTAAGAGCATAGCCTTTGTAATAATTAGTTCTGTAAGTTCTTATCTCTCCAGTCGTACGAAACAGGTAACGTAGCAGTAATATCGACACCATCTTATCAACTCAGCGGTATTAATCATCGCTTAATTCAGGTCCTTTACCTGGAGTAACCAAAATAACTCACTATTGTCATTATCACGGGGCATATTCCAAGTCCAGAACACTAACGTCTTGAACACGACTCAGTTTCATAGACGAAAGGATGCAACCCGACGTCCAAACCACTGGGGATACTGATTCATCCAGCTGCAATACACAACATTTTCCTTCATCTGGTATTAGTAAACTTGGACATTTTTACTCCGACTGTCTTCTTGTTATTCCTCAAAAATTTTTGGCCAAGCAAGATTCCCCTACCCGATCTGGCCAAGTGGACATTTGCAGTTATCAAAAAACTAGGCCTGATCGCCGCGGACTCTACGAGGACGCAAAGTGGCGTAATGGCTATAATTTTGGAACTCCAATTAATACTCAAAACACGTTTTCAGCAGGAATAAGCGCGGCTGGTGTTGCCGTTTCTGACTGATTTATCGTCAGCATATTTTGGGGACCCGAAATATAAACCGAGTCAGTTGCTCATCGAGCATTTAGGCAAAACACTTCAGTAACCAAACTGTGAGCCCAATTGAGTTTTGCAGTAAAGATGAACCAGTCTTTAAAAAAAACATTTTCCCCATTTCTGTCGTTGTGCGGTGCCCTATATCATTTTTAACTAGGGGACAGTCCGGGCGTTATGAAATAAAGTTGGCTAAAATTGGCTCATTCGTGACATTCGTCACATGATAGCTTTTATCGCCAGCTCTTTGAGCGGATTTTGAATGATCTAATCTCCTCATTGTCCTTTCCAGTTAATGTTGTCTCTTAGGAATCAAATTCCTCTGCTAATTGCATGCGCTAAATTTGCGCTGCTTGGCTGTCGAAAGTTTTTTTAAAATTTCCACGTAATGCGTTTTATAGTGAGGCTTAGAGAAGTAGATCTTGTGGCGGCGCAATTTCACCTATACGATCCAACTAACGTGTATTCTTTATTCAACGGGTTGAATAGTGGGCCTTGTCATCCCGACGAATATGTTCTGCTATACACATACATATATATATGCAGATTGGTATTACCGACAAAGACAAGGGAGACTGGCATGGCCATTTCTGGCTTATTAACCGTCGTCAGCCAGCCATGCCCAAGCCCGAAGTGTGGAACACCCGAGCCTTGAACTCGCGACCTGTCGGTGAACGCCCCCCTACCATTGCATAGTCCCGATCGAAAACCGACAGGGCAACGGGATCGTGGCCCGGTGGGAAGAGGCGTAGACTTCTAAACCAAAAGGTCGCTAGTTCGAGGCTCGGGTGTTCCACACTTCGGGCTTGGGTATGGCTGGCTGACGACGGCTAATAAGCCAGAAATGGCCATTCCAGTCTCCCTTATCTTTGTCGGTAATATCATTCTGCCTATATATCATGCGCCGCTGTGCGGCTGCCGGTTGGGCTCGAGAGAGAGCCCTTAAGGCACCACGGAACGAGTGAGTTCCGTATGAACGATCGGTGAGCGCCCCCCACCGTTGTGCCTTTAGGGTTCATGCTAGAACCCTCGCAGGCAGTCGCACAGCGACTAGTAGTAGACATAGATGAGATGGAGTCGACAAAGACAAGGGAGACCGGAATGGCCATTTCTGGCTTATTAGGCGTCATCAGCCAACTTGGGGTTGGGTATGACTGGCTAATGACGGCTAATAAGCCAGAAATGGCCATTCCGGTCTCCCTTGTCTTTGTCGGCTCCATCTTCTCAACATATATCTCTAGTCGCTGTGCGACTGCCTGCGAGGGTTTAAGTATGAGCCCCAAGGCACAACAGAACGAGCATGCTCTGTAACCTGATCGGTGAGCGCCCACTGTCGTAATTGATATTTCCGATCACAACCGACAGGACAACGGGCATGTGGCTCAATGGTAGAGTGTCAAACTCCATGACTAAAGATCCCGGGTTCGAATCTCAAGTGATCCACACTTGGGGTTGGGTATGACAGGCTGATGACGGCTAATAAGCCAGAAATGGTCATCCCAGTCTCCCTTGTCTTTGTCCGCTCCATCGCATATATATATATATATATATATATATATATATACGTATATAGGCAAAAATGCTGACCCCAGGTGTTGAGATAGAAGAATATAAAGAGAGCTTTGGGGATGATGGTTTATTCATCTGACGTTTCACACTCATACTTGAGCGCATCTTCGGAAATAGACTAAAAGTGAAAATACATGGCTTAGATATGTCTTTCTTACTCACTACTGATAGGTCTGTTGTGCTCTCCTATCATTCGTCCTCCTTTTCTGCCTAAGTGGTGTCTGACAGTCTCGTATGGCGCAGGTAGGTCGATCCTACGGTTTATCGAGTTGGCGTTGGATGGCCAGGCCTTGATTATCTCTCTCGCCACTTTGCTTTTAGCTCGACCAATTAATTCTGCCTTGCCGACGCCGAATTGATGGTTTTTTTTCGAGGCTATGCATAGAAATATGTGATCGTAAATCTTTCCGCTTTACAGCTAGAGAATCCTCATGCATGCGCGACCTTAATCGTTTGTTGGTCATACCACAACAGTTGGCCGGACAGTCTAGACAATTGACGTCAATTGTCTCTCGAGCCCAGCCAGCAGCCGCACAGCGGCGTATGATACAGTCAGAATGTTATTACCGACAAAGACAAGGGAGACCGGAATGGCCATTTCTGGCTTATAAGCCGTCGTCAGCCAGTCATACTCAATCCAGAGGTGTGGAACACCCGGAAAGCAAAACGGAACGAGTGAATTCCGTAGATATGCTCGGTGAGCGCCCCCCTACCATTGTATATTCCGGATCGAAACTGACAGGGCAACGATCCCGTGGCTCAGTGGTCAGGGGCGTGGGACTTCTAACTAACAGGTCGAGTCTCAGGTGTTCCACACTTTGGGGGTTGGGTATGACTGGCTGATGACGGCTTATAAGCCAGAAGTGGCCATTCCGGTCTCCTTGTTTTGGTCGGTAATAACATTCTGCAAATTTATATTTTTGTTTCTAACCTTTTGCAGAGGCTATGCTGCATAGCGGAAGTTTAGGATGTGCCATCCATGTCTGACAGATGCGTTGAAAGAACATCTATGTGTTAAGAATGAATTGCAGCTGCGTATTTCATGGCCACATCTCCCACTTCTCACTGTTTGCGAGAATGCCAGTTATTCGCTTCAGTAAAAAAAATGTGCTCAGATTTTCCGCGCTGCTGGAGCGTAAATGCTAACCGAGCCAAAATGCCTAAGCGTGTAGGAATTCATACTTTTATACGTTGTTTCCATTGGCAACGGAAGCACAAAACTGAAAGCTGATAAGCTTTGTGAGTAGTGCTCATATGTGCACTTTCGGTAAGTTTACGAGTCTGTTACTTCAGCCTGCATGCTAGAGTGAACTTTATTGAGTCCCTAAATTTTAAGCAACTGAGACCTGAACATTAAACCTTCAAAATTGTTTAATATCCGCTAATGATGGCTTAAAACTTTTGCGTACTTCTAAAGGACAATTTATGTTTCCGTAAATTTCCCTGTGTCGTTTGTACCGATGCAATGGTTGCAGGCCACCTACTCGCATTCAAGCCTACTATTCTTGCTCACTTTTGTTGGCGAACGTTTTAAAGTGTAGAAACGAGCGTTCTCAGCGAGTGGACTCTGAGGATTCAGTAAACAGTGGTTGCCCTCCAGATTTCCTTTCCAGTTATAGAATCCTTAATAATATTATTTGTTAACCACAGACCTTCTGGTCTTCACTTCGCAAATTCTGGGAGCGAAGGGTCCGACACAATTTAGACTGGCCTTTTTTCCGCATTTCAATTTGAATCAGAAGTAATTTTTCAAAAATATTCGAATTTTACTCATTGTTCACTTGAGCTTCAGTCGGTCTCAATTCCGTCCGAAAGAGTTTTTTTAATCTGCAATGGGTCCTGTTTCTGGTCGCGCCTCTCAAAAGAATTCTCGATAGATATATTGAGTTTAGATTTTCCCCTAGTCAACACCTTTGAGCATTTTTCAACAGAATTCTAAAGCTGAAGCTGTTTACGGACGTTATCGTTGAGTTTAAGCGGATGGTTTAATCTCTCATATCTGTAACGTCAAATTCGTAATTCATTTTCCGATACTGCATTCATAAGCTTCCACTTGCTACTGAGGTTGAAGGTTAGAGCGTTCGTGCTTGTTTACGACGAATACTACTCAACATAAGTTGATGCAGTAGGTTTTTCGCCTTTATCCTGTCTTAAAAGTTTAGTGAGCCCGCCTATCGGACAAAAAGTTAAGAGCTTGAAAGCGCCTTGACCTGAGGGTTGACGTTCTGCTGCCAAAGTCGTTGAAATGCATGTCTGCTCCCGAGCAAGGCAATGGATGTCATTTTGCCGGTCTTCATGAGGAAAATAAAAGGTCTTTCAGATGACTGTTGGATCGCAGTGGGAATAATGAACACATTCTGCATTCCCGTCTCCGTCATTCCAATTCTGGGGGTCAGTTACGGCAGACCGGCGAACAGAAAGCGCTAGGAGTAGAAGGCGCGGATACCTGAGGAAGCGGAACGTTAACCACGAAAGAAATAAGACGAAATTTTTTATAAACTGGTTACATCGCGGATGAAACAAAGCAAGAGTGATCGGTTAAGGGGCAGAAACGACTAAAAATAAAGTTAGCAGGAGGAGGCGGCGGAAACACAAATGATAAGTTGGCGATAATGCCGATGACGACAATCATTTTTGCAGAAGGAGAGTATCGACCAAGAACAGAGAGACTGGAGTGGCTACTTCTGACCGATTAGCCGTCGTCGATCGGTCTTACCCAACCTCCGGTTTGCGGGACCTGAAATTCAAATCCGTGTTCTTATAGCACTCAGCGTGTTGAGTCTGACGCGCTACTGCTGGGGCTGGAGACCGCTGTCCAGTCAATAATACCAGCTGACGACGGCTTGCTAGTCAGGAAGGGCCGCTAGAAGCCAACAGTGGTGATGGAGAGCTTAAGTTCCGGCAAAATCGAAAGGCAAAAAGGCTACAGTGACTCCAATGACGCATTGGAGGCCGACGTTCGGAAAAGTAGATGGAATGAGAAGGAGGAAACTCGAGTGAAGCTTTGAATGCGAATTTGGACCCCCAACCACAGGTGGCCTTGTCCTAGATTCCGAAGGATTGTCAGGGCTGGGGAAAGTTAGAGTTATGACACAGTGGAAGATGTCGCCTGAGATTTAGTGTGTGGCCAACTATAATAGGAGGGTCCATATTTCCGTGTTCGACCGCACAGTAGAGGTGAGCAGCTGTCATCCCTCGTGGCCGGGGAAAAAAGAAAAATATGCCGCGGACAGGTACGATAAATGAGTTACAAACGAAATAATAACAGGAAAAATAGTGAAGGCGGTGCAGAGAATGAAGAAAATAAAAATAAATGCGAAGACCAGACAGGGAGGGTGAATCAGAAGAAGGGGGCTTCGATGAAATGCAAGGAAGGTTGCCGGAGAAGGAAAGGAGGTTGGAAAAATAAAAAGGCCATGGTCGTTGGTGAACACGGGACGAATGAGGAGGTGAAGGGTCAGGGAGGCATAACTGAAAAAGGGAGATATGTCCAGGAGACCCACGGAGAGGGAGAGAAGTCCGATCGATGGGTGATAGTGTAGGCAGAAAGGAATCACTTGTGTTTAACGGTTCAAACCTGTGGTTTCACGAAGCACATGACGATTGTACACTCAGTTACTAGTGACATATTTAAAATACAATTCCCTTTCGTATTTACAGCGATTCAAAACGGTAACGTGTACATCTTCGACAATCCCCAGGACTGCAAGTTGGCTGCAGCTGCAGACTGGAATCAGCTTCTCGCAGATCCACGATCTCAGCGTGTCTTAACTCGATCAGTTAACAAAAATGGTAGAGGCGAAACATGGCGGCCACTTGATGAAGTCTGTCCGAAAAAAATCTGTAAGTTGACTGCATATTTTTGTTCATTTCATGTTCTTCCGCGACCCACTTGTGTTTATATCATTGGCCGACTTTGACGCCCATTTACAAGACAGTATGAAACTTGCCTCTAGCTTTGCAAGAAACCAACCCTCTTTTGCGCCAAATAACTTTAAACTAATTTTTGGTCAAACAGAAAGACCTAAAAACCCTCGTTTCTTCGATTTTTGACTGATATATTCAATTGAAACTATAAGGACAGATGTTAACCGAAGCATATATTTACCTACTCATAAACATGCCCAAAGAATGATTGAACTGAATAAAACTGATTGAAGTTAACAGTGCCTTAAAAGCCCGCACACCACTCCTGGCCATGATGACGAACGAAAGTGTCATCGGCGTACCTAGCCCGGGACTTCGTGGAGGTACGACCTGAAGACCAGTTGCTCGCTCACCTAAAAAGCGCATTCCAACTTCTAAGGCTCTGAAAAACACGTTAGAATTCTTGCAAACTCAGAATGCCTTTCCGTGGTCGGACTACGGAAAGTTGCGTCGACAACGGTATCTGATCCAGTAGGTGCAAAGCCAACAGAAGTGACTAAAACACCGAATGTGAATAGTTCCGGTTTGCAGTGCTTACTAGTGTACCCGAATGTATACGTGAACAAAAGCTGTCAAAAATTCGGACTCGCGATTAGGTACAACAGCTTATTCTCACAGAACTGCGTTCCCAGGTCTCTAGGTTTATTAGATCGGGCACATATTGCATTAACTATTGCCGCATTTTTTATACGGGCGACTTGTCAAATGATGGGTACCCTCCTGGACAGTCAGTGATGCATCCGATGCATCTGGCGTGGACAGCATCCGCATCAAAAGTAGCCCATCTGACATGACAGAAACGCGCTTGCATATTTTCCGAGTAACTTAAAAGGCAAGAATTTCCCTGTAGTCCATAAAAGCCTAATTAACCTGTCCATTGAACAAAAGACTTCCTCACGTACTTTAACCGCACTTATCCTCTTCTATTTCTATGTCCGAAATTTTAAAGTAGGCCTGCCAGCTGATTCTCTGAAGTCTATAACTACCCTGCTCAGCCAAATCCAATGATATTGTCTACTTGGCACGCCTTTTGTGGGTGTCTTCTCTTCCAGGGGGCAGCTTATTCGCGACTTTGCTTGTGGATCGAACGATACTTTCCTTGCTGATAACTGGACGTTATGCTTAATTCCCGCACCCCCCCCCCAACAGGTCATGCAGATGCATACTGTCGTCATATGAACGAGCTTGACTTCCCTCCTGCTGATGAAGAAATGCGTGATATGTCACCCAGTTTAGCCTTTGTAAGTTAAAAAAAACAAAGGAGGACAGCTCTTCCTGTCACGGGGAAGGAAGAAAATGTCGGCCAGTTTGTACGGCCGATAGGCTTGCCTTTGCCAGTTTAAAAACAAAACATGCAATGTAGATTCTAGGAAGATTGACGATCTAAATCTGTCTCTTATGCAGCATACGTTTTCTAGCCGTTTGAGTCCCCTAAAATACCCCTAGCCTGATCCATAAAACTGCCTATTATTTATTTTCATAGCACTTTCTAGATAACGGCTGCGACAAATGTTTTTACGAAGATGACGGTACGCAGATTCGACGGCAGCGAATGCCGCTTGGTCTTCTCTTCTGGTAAATGGCATTTCAGGGGTCTGTCAGGGGTAGGGATGTGTTCGTTTCCAAACACTCCTGACGCAAGTTACTACCAGTAGGAAGATAAGGAGCTGGAAGGAAGTAATTCGGGCTGATGAAAGGTTTCAGTGGTGCCTATTAACCGCTTAGAGCTCAGAGAAGGAAATTTATCGGGTTTCAGCAGGTGGCAGCGACAGCGGCGACGCCCGCAGTTTATGGGTGAGTCGTCGGCACGTGAGCGTCTTTGGCATCATCATCATCATCATCCTCCTCATGGATGGCAAAGAAGTCGGAACTACCCACTGCCAGACGGGGAGTCTCTATCGCGCGCTCTCGCGCTCCTTTTGGCAACCACTTTCACTAATTTACACAAATTGTGTGCGTCTGTGTGTGTATGTGTGTGTGTGTGCCAGTGGCACTAGAGGAGTGCTGACCAGCTCAGAACTTTCAATGCTCTTGTTCGTAAGTCTACTGGCCTGCGAGCGTGTTTAAACCCACTGCGTCGTACATTGCTTGTTCACTAAGGCGGAGGTAGTGATGCGAATTCTCCTATCGCAGATGATATTAACAAAAATCTGGGAAGGTTTTTGGAGCAAATATGCATTTTCCAGATCGTGGCAGAGGAAAGAGTCACCAAGAGGCATTTTAGTGCCTCAGCACCCGATCGGGAACTTTATCCTCCTGTACCACGGGCATGGTTTATCAGTCCAGAAATTATCGATCAATGCGTTAGATTCAGATCAACAAGATAATCATCATTTTTGGCCAAAATTGTTACTTATGTCGTCAGTACTCCTAAAACTGTGAAGAAGAATAAGAAGAAGATATTAAGGGTCTAAGAGATTCTGCTATATTCCAAATGCAGTCGGTCTGCAAAGGTATTTATTGGGCGAAAGATTACACCGTGCAGAGAGGACGTAAGTTCGAGGACGTTGAGGAATTGTTGAAGTGTTATATGACCAGCCCGAACTTGCAGAGTTCAATCTCGATCGCCGGTGAATGCGAAAGAGGCAAGAATACTAACGAAGCCGTCAATCCCAAGGCTCTGAGCGAGAACATCACTTCTCGGCAATGGAAGGAGTACAGGGCAGAGAATTGTGCTTCCAAACAGGAGACATCTATCGCCTAGGCAGACAAAGAGACTGTGATGTAGTCCAAGGAAACGCAAGTATCGGGCACAAATAGCACGAGCCCTTTAATACACCATGCAGCCGGCATAAAGAGAGGTCAACAAGCAGTGTGTGGAGGAATCATACATGTTGTAAGATGGCGACAGTTATAACGCAGGCGCGAAACAACAGCAGGAATATGATCTGGCAGACTAACTCGATTTGAATTGTCTGGTCTTCATCGTCCAATTTTTAATTATAACATATGGATGATGACAAATGAGGTATGATCTCACATGCAAATGTTTTCAGGACGAAATCCAGGCTGATCTCACCAGACCGTGGAACTTCGGAACTGCAGCCATCGCAGACAACGTACACAACCAAAAAAAAGAATAAAAAGGGAGCATTGTCAAAGAGCCAGGCTGAGGTAGCCACTTCTGAATTATCTCCCGCATTCAGTTTGTCGCAAACTAACCACCGCTACTAGTACAGCCAAGATATCAATTCACCTCCAGCGGATCGCTGATTCTCTAGATCAAACACTCTCGTCAGACAAGATAAAGAACCCACGCATTCTCCGCTGCAAGCATGAAATTGGCAAAGTCAAATGAGGACAGGAAAGGAAGCAACACTTCTCAACCATCGTCCGTTCACCACTGTGTGACCACAAATGCAAGCTTGGGGCTCACAGCTGACAATGCTAACGGAATCGTCCAGCATGCTATTACACAACCAGGATTGAGCAGACAAGGCTGCTGCCATGCGACATTGCATACTTACAAACGTTCGTCCCAACAGATAAAACATGAAGTCAGATGCATCGGCGGCTTTGAGTGGCTGATCTAAGTGCTGAGTGACCCGCGGATCTGACTTCAAACTTAGAGTGCGCCAGCAACGTGGTACACCCCATTAAACTTGAAATCCTTACCTCTGCTATTTAATCGACACTGCAACAGTTGTTGCAAAATGGTTCATGTCTGAGCGTATACGATTTATTTTAATCTGCGAAAGTTTTTGCTTCAAAAGATGAGATGACCCTCAACAGTCAGTTATAACCTAACGAACTCGTGAATCGAGGCCTTGCACAGCGGGCTTGAACATCGTCCGTTCTGCCGCCGGGGCCTGGACACACAATGCTGTCGTTTGGAAAAGTGTTAGGGCTGGGATCGCACGTCAGTCAGAGGGTCTCCGCGAAAAAGCACCTAGAAAATTTTCTCAAGACGACCTGGTCACAATTTTTTCTTGTGAATGCGTGGGACTTGAAGGCCCATGAAGAGCTAAAAGGGCAACTAATGTAAGCGATGGAACCTTCTTTTTTAATTTACTGTGCTGCCCGGTTTTAAACAGAGACGTAGTTGGTCTAGTTGGAGAATGTCGGTTGATGACTCAAACAAACTGTTCACATATATACGTATATGTTGTGACAGACGGGCGCTCACCGATCAGGTTGCGGAACGTGCTTGTTCCATTGTGCCTTCTGACTCATAGTAGAACACTCGCAGTCAGTCGCACAGCGACTAGTAGTAGTAAGAGTAGAAGTAAATGCGATGGTGTCAAAAAAGACAAGGGAGACCGTAATGGTCATTTCTGGCTTATTAGCCTCAAGTTTTGATCGCTTATATATATTCTATGTAAAAACTAGTACACAAATTGCCGACGCCGACTACCCAGGTCATAATCAGACTTACAGCAAGAGGGCCAAAATAGTCAAGCTTTTGTTTGCATCGAGAAACCAGGCTGGTGATATCAGCCTGGATTTCGTCCTGAAAACATTTGCATGTGAGATCATACCTTATTTGTCATCATCCATATGTAATAATTAAAAATTGGACGATATAGTCGAGACAATTTAAATCGAGTTAGTCTGCCAGATTTGGTTCCTGCTGTTGTTTTGAATCTGCGTTAAGTAGTTATTTTCCTTGTTGGTAACACTTGGATTACTGATTCTTAGCTATCATACGGTTGACCGTGCGTTCTCAACACCACGGTGTCAAAGTAAAAGAAAGCATTGAGTTTTCGTCTTGCAGTTGCTACAGCCCGGCCAACGCCGCTCCCATGCGATGGAATAAAAACTCAATGCAATGGATTTTTTGTTTTGCCTCCATACACTGAATCGACTGTAGTCAGAACAGGTTTGCCTTACTTTGCTCAAGTGACTCTAATACTACTGGCAAGCTTGGCCTTTTGCTCTCATCTCAACAGATTAACGACCTAAGGTGTTTTTACAACTGGCATGGTTATGTGCTGGAGGTTGGCTGACCTTCAACAAGCTAATGCTAAGTAAATTTTGTGGGATGGCAGCCTAAATCTTTGTTTTATCACCTTCTTCCTAAAGCCGGTGCTGTATTACCAGTAGTCAGTGTCCTCCTGATGTAAGTTTTGCTATCCTTATCCAACTTCTGTTAGATCGGCGTCTCACAATACACGAATTTGGTTATTAGGCTTTCCTGTTATTTGCCTGGTCATGTTAGATAATATGGGCGTTCTCATTCGCTTTTAAGTTTTGCACGGGATCCTTCACAAATTACCGTTTAGGGCCACAAATCCGAAAGTGAGGAATTATCAAGTATCAAAGGGCTACAAAATAATCAACTGGAAGGAAGTCCCTGACCGCCCCAACCTAGTTGTGGGGTATGACTAGCTGGAGAGGAATAATAGAACTTCTGCTGCAGCGCCAATAGTCTGTTTGTTTGTCGGCAGATCCTCCGGGTCGGTAATTTTGTCACCATCAAGGGAGTTGTCAAAATTAATTGTTAGGTGAGATTGCTGCCCTCCCAATTTGAAATTGGCAAAAACATTTGTCAGTCGTCAGGGGAAGTGCGAAATGTGATTTAGATAAATAATCAGGCGACAGAGTTGGCCCATAAGAAGGATTTATTATTGCAGAAAATGCATAATCCCTTCTTTTAAGCAGATAGGCAGAAATTTCTTGATATTCTAGATGCGAAAGTTGGCAGATTTTACCCTTTCTCCTATTCTTTGGTGATCTCATTGGCCGCGGAACCTCGGAATACTGTATTTGCCTTCTACAAAACAACACATACTGTCCTAATCCAAGTGATCTCCTGTTAATTGGCGCAATTTTGACTTTTATACGTCGCCTGTCAATTTGGAAGACGAATGCTCTTGAATTTACTTGTGCTAATTACCCTGCCATCTAACCCACTAATTTATCAGGATCATCTGTCAACTGCGGCATCTCAGAATAACAGTAAAAACCTTTAAAGGTAGTTTCGAGGAATGTGTACCAGGGAACACTATGACAAACTCATCAACTGCTTCCGAACTTTGGGCTTTGTCAGTCAGTCACATAGGAGTGTTGTGGACTGCTAGTAACCCTATATTTATATCAAAATGAAGATGGCATTTTACGTAATTGGTGTTGGCCTCAGGCTATGAGGTAAATATGAGAAGAGAATAAAATTTTACCCATGTGGACGAGACCATACTTGTCCTTTTCTTCTTATTTCTGTGAAGAATGCACGGAGAGACTGGCTCGTTTCACGGAGTGAGCCACGTCTAATTAAGTGAAAGAGTATCACATGAGACAAATCCGTCGGTTTGACTCTCGGGTCAGCCGATTCGGTCGATCACAGACCGTGGCCAGAATTCCGATCGCGAACGTCTCAAAGAGCTGCATGGTCGAAGAAGCTCATAATCCATTGACTGAAGTTCGCAATTGGAAGTCCTATTAAGAGATTTACCGGTAAAGAAAAGTTGGCTCAGGCAATTTGACGGGCAGACACAGATAACCAACAAACAGTGACTGTCGGAGGGCGGGTTCAGTGCTTATTGAGGTCACGCAGTTGCGGTACGAGATCGAGTTTAGTGCACTTGAGAGCATGGGTGGAATTACTAATCGTACGCTGGAACGGTGCCAGGCCTGTCCACAGACGGTCTACTTAGCCAATTGTAGTTTTTTCAGTGTTGTGTCGTTCACTGCCAGAAGTCCAAACCTACGTCAAAGTATACCATTTGTAAAAACACCTTAGGTCGTTCATCTGTTGAGATGAGAGCAAAAGGCCAAGCATGCCAGTTGCATTGAAATCACTTGAGCAAAACAAGGCAAATCCTATCTGACTACAGTTTATTCAGGGTATAGAGGCAAAACAAAATATCCGTTGTATTCGGTTTTAATTCCATCGCATGGGAGCGGCCGTGGCTGGGCTGTAGCAACTGCAAGACGGAAAATAAATGCTTTCCTTTACCTTGACAACGGGGTGTTGAGAACGCGCGGTCAGGCGTATGATAGCAAAGAATCAGTAAGGTAAGTGTTACCAACAAGGACAATAAATGCTTAAGTGGTCATGTGTAAGCATTTTGGACGATAGGCATCCCGAAATCAAATATGTTCTTGGGGAAAGGAAATTTCTACTGTGTAAATTTTTATCGTCGGTTTCTCGGTGCAAATAAAAGCTTGACTATTTTGGCACTCTTGCTGTACGCTTGATGATTACCTGTGTAGCCGGCGTCCGCAATCTCTGTAATAGTTTTTGCAGTGAATGTATACAAGTGTTCCAAATTTGAGGG
Organism: Spirometra erinaceieuropaei; assembly: GCA_902702965.1. Lineage (NCBI taxonomy): Eukaryota > Metazoa > Platyhelminthes > Cestoda > Diphyllobothriidea > Diphyllobothriidae > Spirometra > Spirometra erinaceieuropaei. The sequence goes on along the minus strand of CACRXP010000608.1, from coordinate 13,519 downwards.
TGGTTATGACTGACTGATGACGGCTAATAAGCCAGAAATGGCCATTCCGATTTCCCTTGTCTTTGTCGGCACCACCGCATTTACTTCTACTCTTACTACTACTAGTCGCTGTGCGACTGACTGCGAGTGTTCTACTATGAGTCAGAAGGCACAATGGAACAAGCACGTTCCCCAACCTGATCGGTGAGCGCCCATCTGTCACAACACATATATATATAAACAGACTGCTTGAGTCGTCAGTCCGCATCCTCCAACTAGGCTAACTACGCCTCTGTTTAACACCGAACAGCACAGTAAATTTAAATGGAAGTTCCAATTGCTTACATTAGTTGCCTTTTTAGCTCTCCGTGTGTCTTCAATTCCCGCGCATTCACAAGGAAAAATTGTGACCAGGTCGTCTTGAGAAAATTTTCCTGGTGCGTTTTCGCGGAGACCCTCTGATTGACGTGAGGTCTCGGTCCTAACACTTTTCCAAACGACAGCATTGTGTGTCCAAGCCCCGGCCGCAGAACGGACGATGTTCAAGCTCGCTGTGCTAGGCCTCGATTCACGAGTTGGTTAGTCTATAACTGACTAATGAGGGTCAGCAGGCCCAGAATAGACGCCTCGATCTCTCTCTCTCATCTTTTGAAGCAAAAACATTTCGCAGATTAAAATATTTCATATACCGTTAGGCAAGAGGTATTTTTCAACAACTTTTGTGGGGTCAATTACAGAACAGAGGCAAGGATTTCAAGTTAAATGGGGTGTACCATGTTGCTGGCGCACTCTAGGTTTTAAGTCAGATCCGTGGGTCACTCAGCCCTTAGATCAGCCACTCAAATCCATCGATGCATCTGAATTCATATTTTATCTGTTAGGACGAATGTTTGCAAATATGCAATGTCGCATGGCAGCAGCCCTGTCTGGTCAATCCTGGTTGTGTAATAGCATGCTGGACTATTCTGTTAGCATTTTCGGCTCTGAGCCTCAAGCTTGCATTTGTGGTCACACAGTTGTGAACGGATGATGATTGAGAAGTGTTGCTTCCTTTCCTATCTTCACTGGACTTTGACACTTTCCTGCTTGCAGCGGAGAATGCGTGAGTTCTTTATCTCATCTGACGAGAGTGGTTGACTTATAGAATCAGCGATCCGCTGGAGGTGAATTGATATCTTGGCTATACTAGTATCGGTGATTAGGTTGCGACAGACTGATGCGGGAGATAATTCAGAAGTGGCCACCTTGGCCTCGGTCTTGGTCGTGTGAGGCGTCTGCGATGGCTGCAGTTCCGAAGTTCCACGCTCTGGTGCGATCAGTCTGGATTTCGTCCTGAAAGCACTTCCATGTGAGATCATACCTCATTTGTCATCATCCATCTGTTATAATTAAAAATTGAACGATGAAGACCAGACAATCTAAATTGAGTTAATCGCCATATTTGGTTCCTGTTGTTGTTTTGAATCTGCGTTATAATTGTCGCCAACTCACAACATGTATGGTACCTCCAGGCATTGCCGGGTGTTGGAGGTTCTGCTTGTTGACCTCTCTTTATGCCGGCTGCATGGTTTATTAATGGACTCGTGCTATTTGTGCCCGATACCTGAGCTTTTTGTGGACCACGATTTCCTTGGACTATTGGGTAAGCTCTCCAGTTTTCTACATGACTGGAGGAACTTTCCTGATCGTCTTGAAAATAACTGCTGGTATAGCTTGAATCCTGTCTCTTTGGCCATCCTGTGGGTTAGCTGCTCTTTACCTCGATGGAAGCGACGTCGAAGCTGGATATGCGGCGAACTGCACTTTTCTCTCTCCCCAGTGGAGGCGAATGAGGCGTCTGCGGTTATTGCGAATTTCCGCGCACGTGTAGTCACCTTGAGGGATATGGTTGAAACTATGAATGAAGTACCAGGTTTTTATGACGCATGTCACTTTGAGTGGTGCTAACTCCGTGCCAAGTGTGCAGTGAAAAGCGTGTATGTAGGCTGATGGGTATGAGAGGGTGACCTACTGACATTACGCTCATGCCAGCGGCA
>CACRXP010000608.1:0-11455 GCA_902702965.1 Spirometra erinaceieuropaei | reverse complement strand
CCGTGTTGGATGCTGGCGTGATTATGGCTCGGTCATCTGGCTCACCGGCTTGCGCGCTCCCCAGGGGTCAATTACTTTGGCCAGCCGGTTAATTGCTATAGGTATGCGGTAGCATAGCGACTGCATCACATAAATACTGCAATTTCCTGTGCACGAGTCACCCCTTTCTGACACTGTCTCTGATAATGGGTTCAAGTGAGAATCCGAAACGTCAGGTGAATAAAGCCCTTGTTCCAGCGATCGCTTCTTCTTCTGATCAACTAGTCCCAGGAACTCGCATCTTCGCTTGTACGAACAGCCCCTCTACGCGTGCCTCACACGCGAGGTTCGCACGCGGTGGACCAAGTGTTCCCAGAAACAAGGAGGGGTCGGATCAAATTCTAACCGAATGGAAGTTCCGTAAAGGCCATATTAAGACGGAATCACTGCAGCCTGACTCTTCGCTCTGGGAGTACTGATTTTGCGTTCAGAGTAGATGGATGCACATCACGTATCATGTGATCCCAAGTATGTATGGTCGCAACCGACAGAGCATCAGGCCATGGAGCAACCGGAACTTTGTTGAGACCAATAACCATTTGAACGCGAGAGAAACGCTGTAGTCTGTTGCGTTCGTGATTTGGATTTAACAGGCTGAGGGGTAAAGCCTAGACAGGAACCGTCAATTCAATCTGTTTTGCCGTCTTGTTTGTAAAATGTTTTTATAGCTGGCTTATTAGCTGACTTTATCACAGGGAATTCCAAGTCACTCCTACGGTCTAAGATGGCGGCGAGAAAGAAGACACTCGAGGATCGGCTTCTCGCCTTCTTTATCTTTAGAAGGACAGTGACACTTCTCGAATCGAAATCCCTGAAAATTGCATCTTACTGCCCCTCGTTCTGTAGCCCTGACTGTCAATACACACTAAGCGCATCTCGCATTTGCGTCGCCAAATCTCTGAGGTTTCGCATCAATAAAGTACCCCAGTCATCGGCTCATTCCCACAGGACGACAAACTCCTATCCGGGCAACTGATTCCATCACAAATCCATCTCCGAGACATAGGAAATTTCGCGCGCATGAGGTGACAGGCGTCTACGTTGTCAGCTCTCTCTCTCTCTCTCGCTCTGTATTCTGTTCGGCTGGGTTCCTGTGTGCTCCTTTTACAGATAATCGCAGTCTCGAGCGTAGCGCCCCACCTGCGACACAAGAGGAAGCGATCTCTGTGTGGGTGGGTGTGTGTGTGTGTATGAGGCGTGCAGCAGCGCGGTTCAGTTTCCGGGGGCGCTGACACCGTGGTTGCCGAAATCGAAGCGCAACAGAAGTGAGGCTGTGCAGAACGCGACTACTCGCGCGCGTGCGCACATACACACACACGAAAACGAGACGTCCTACAGCAAGCGCCGTGGTCTTGTCCTCTAATGGGCCTGAATTCGAGGTTCTCCATGATTGCTGGATGACTCAAATAGGGTCGACTCTCGACTGTGTCCGTCTGTTCTACAAAGTGCCGCCAGTAAACTGCACGCACGCAGGCGGCTTGCATGCATCTAGGACGAGATGGCTGGGTTGCTCCTCGAGTCCGTGGGGTTCTCCACGATGCGCTGTCTGGGAGGTTGTGGATAGTTTCTTATATTCATAGATGTTTTGGCAGATTTTGAATATTCAAGTTGACAACCACGTGTTTTCGGTAATTCTTCGTCAGGCCAATACAGCTGCATGAAGGAATGAACATTGACAAAATCAACAGTGTTTATAGGTGTCTCAAGGGCTATTAGGTCATTAACACTCATCATCCCCACGCCGCCCGCATGACAAGGTCGGCGGGTGTTGGCCCTCAGAGCTAGGGGAGGAGGGTAAGAGAGTCTTTGAGTGATGTTCTTGGATTGAACATATGTCCGCCTGGTTAGACGGAGGTGAGACCCGGTCGATTTCAAGTTCTATTCTCGCACATTTAATCGATACGAATAAACTATTCGATGCCAGGGAAGCATTTCAGGTTGTCAACCGGACACCAAGATGCTTCTCTAAAGGCCTACGCCAACGGATACTAGCAACGGCCGAGGCAGTGGCTATACGGCTAGCGAATCCGGTGTTATGCTGTCAGAAAACCCTGACACAAGCGCTCTCCCTGCCGTGGCCAACGCCAACCCCAAGTGATGACGACATGCCACCCCAAATCCCTTATTACAGTGATGGGTACTCCGTGTACTCAATTCAAGAACATCACTCAAAGACTCTCTTACCTTCCTCCCCTAGCTCTGAGGACCAACACGCGCTGACCTTGTCATGCGGGCGGCGTGGGGATCATGGGTGTTAATGACTTAATAGCCCTTGAGACACCTATAAACACTGTTGATTTTGTCATTGTTCATTCCTCCATGTAACTGTATTGGCCTGACGAAGAATTACCGAAAACACGTGTTTGCCAGCTTGAATTTTCAAGTGTAACATGGGAATATTTGCGGAACTTAGATTTTGAATAATTCATATTGACCCAAATGTGAAAAACTCGGCGCCTCGGTGGGATTCGAACACACGCAGTAAGGGAAGGCTTTAGTACAGCCAACGCTCTAACCACTTGAGCTACGAGGCCCAGCCGGACGACGCGATTTAACAGTTGGGTCAATATCAATTATTCAAAATCTGCCAAAACATCTATGAATTACGTGAGCTTGGTAGTCATCTGGTGGGGCCTCGTAGCTCAAGTGGTTTGAGTGTTGGCTGTACTAAAGCCTTCCCCTTACTGCGTGGGTTCGAATCCCACTGGGGCGTCGAATTTTTCAAAGTTAGGTCAATATGAATGAGTCCCTTATGTCTTTTACGGTTCTTCGAGATAACTGCGCCCTATCGTGAGTCGTCGCACGCGCCGAGATGGAATTTGTGCTCCGTATGTATTTCTGTGTACGCGTGTGTGTTCATCTCCTAGTCGATATTTCTGCAGACTAGTACGTCACTAGTCTAGCACCACTGAGTTACAGGGCCCATCAGCGTAACCCGCCGTGACAAACGTGAACTTGCTGGCCCCAGTTAACCTTCAGAATCACAACACCCTATTTTAGGTTCCAGGCGTGGTGCTGATGTTGTCAGTACTGCACCTACTGCTGCGAACAGTGCCAGTGCATTTAATTCTTGCACGAGGTTAGAGACGTGTGTGTTGTCTAATCATCCGATGAAAACCTCTTTCATAAGCATCTCTCAAAGCTGTCGAGGGGATTGCCAGTACGGCAAGCCAAAGGGCATTCAACAAACCCTCTCCTCTACTGTCTGGATTTCTTCTGGAGTTTTTGCTCGATCTGTTTGTGATATGGAACCAACTTATTTCACTACGCAGCCGTGTTGGAATGAAATTGATTGTCTTTTCCAAACATTGGTTGCAACAGACATTTGCAAAAAAGGTCCATATGGGCGTCTTAACTATGACTGAAAGTCCAGCCGGGGCCTTAGTCTCCTTATTTTCCTTTATAAGAAGTATTATTCAACAATTCCCTCAGGCCGACTTCCCTATATTCTGGGTATAACCAAGGCTACCTATCATACAACTAATATTAGAAAAGTTTGTTAAGCTGTTATTGCCCTAAGGTCCCAAAAAGGTGGTCATGGCTGGGCAGAGAGAACTTCGAGGAAAACCTAAGAGGTAGCGGTCTATCTGGGGAGTTTACCTGGATCACATGCAAATACCTGTACACACTAATCTCTCAATGGTACGGGGCGTTCACCGATCGTTCTTGCGGAACTCACTCGTTCCGTTGTGCCTTACGGGCTCTCTCTCTCGAGCCCAACCGGCAGCCACACAGCGGCTCATGATATAGGCAGTGTTATTATCGACAAAGACGAGGAGACTGCAATGGCCATCGTCAGCTAGTCATACCCTACCCCGAATTGTGGAATACCCAAGAGAGTCCTCACACTACGTGATCAGGGGATGTCAGATAAGGTTAAACAAGCTTTACTTCGCCTAGAGAGCGTATAAGCGGTTCAGCAGGCAGTCACAGCCACTCAACTCCCCCCCCCCTCCCCGCAAGATCAGCGTGAGTTGAGGTTTTTGGGCCCCGACACGTGTGCCTAGCCCTGTCCGCCTGCGACCAACCGGCGAAGGAGGCAACGCCGATTGGCCTCGAACTCTTGCCACGCTAGTGCCAAGTCTCGCGCGGTTCAAACAGAAAAATTGACAGGGAGTGTGGGCCGAACAAGGAGGCGGCGTGGGTGAGCGGCTGAGCTGGTGGCCACTGGCGGCAGACTGTCAGAATCTCATTTCAAGTGTGAGAGTTTTGCCGGGCTGTTTTTCCAGCTTTCACTATGGGGCCCTTGAGAAAGCTACGGAGCACGTCGCAGTCGGATGACGCCAAAACTATCGGGCCTTTAGGTATTTTCCATGTCTTCCTCACTGGGCTCCACCATTAACTGAGTGATAGCTCTTGCGTGACTTGAACTGTAGTAAGAGCGATTTTTAGCGTTAAACCCCACTCATGCTCTTCCGCTTGCCTACTGTGTTCTCTGGGGAAAACAAGAGTCAAGTCAGATGGACGTTTGATCAACCCCAATGGACGAACAGGTAATTCTCTACCCCAAACGTCATGAAAAAGACTCTGTTCAAACAACTGTTTAATACCAGGACGCTGATCTTTTGGAAATTTCTCACGGAAATGAGCTTGACTGGGGGGACCCGTGGGATGTTTTCAAGTTATATATATACCCTTTCGTCGGCAATGAATCACACAAACGTAGGATTGGAATGCCATCTTTGAAAATGATGTCGTAAAACCAAGACACGTTATACAAACTGTGCGGCTCCAAAGCAGTCTACGCAATAATTTTATGTTTATGTGTGGTCTGGGCCTTCCAGATGCAAAGTGGATATATTTCCTAACCAATAACTTTGAAATTTACCCCATTCGTTGAAGTATGAACAACTTAAACCATTGGGGTTTTTCACTCAGTGTAAGGTTTACAAGGTGGTTTATAACAGAAACTTCGCGTCAATCGGTAACTCCCTATCAACGAAAATTCGAGGATTTCCAACTCATTACCAGAATTCTGACTCTGTCGAACCGAAGCCCTTTGCAAAAACTGGACAGGCAGCATATTATTTCGGACCCACTTTCGGTCTCAGCCATAAAGGGCAGTCTGCCGGAATACCAACAGCCGCCATTTTGAAATGTGGACTCGGCATTTTAGCTCGATAAAAGCTTTATAGTACCGATACGGAGGTTATCCGAGCACTTTTTTCTCCTTCCCAGATAAATAATTTTGGCGCGGTCGGTGCGTTTCAAAACACATGTGGGTATTTTGCCCTAAACTCTATATCTGACCGGAAAATTAGGTCCTGAGTTTATTATCCGTCGAGTTCTCAACGTCTCTGGAACAAATATACTCCCGAAATACTGATTGACAAGTTATGATCCTTTGGACGAGCTGGGTAGCTGGCCTGGCGTCCTTCTCTGTAACCAACAGCTAAATGTATCAAAGGCCATGCAGCCACCTCTGCAGTCCGAATTATACCGAAGGTGGTATGTGAACACAAGTCCCTCCCTGGCCTAGAGGGGATGCGTTTTAGTTTTCACATAATCTCGTCAGATAGTTGTCTGTACTGCTGCCTTTGTTTTGGCGTGCGTCCAACCCTGATCTCTGTATTTTGATGTCAAACCAAGATGGCCGAAGCATTTTTTGAAAGACTTCTCCTCCAACAGATAGAGGACGTTCCTCCTCATTAAAATTCACTACTAGTCTGACGCTTCTGCTATCTGTCGAACAGGAGATTCGAGAAAGAAGTCTCTAGTCGGAAAAAAATTGCGCAACCTGCATCACTGAGATGCATCTGCAAGGGGCAGACTAATTTTGAGACATTGCACGCTCTGTTTATTTCAGCTAAGAAACATTTTATTTTTTTCGTTCCAGCCATACAAAGCCGCTGCAATTCAAGTCAGTGTAACTGGTGCTTCCTTCAGAATGGCCTTGAAATCTGTTGCGACAGCGAGTGTCTTGGCGGCTGCACCGGCCCCGGCCCGAATGAGTGCTTCGTAAGTTCATAATTTCAGTTGCTTACATAGCCTACCCATACTTTGCGAGTAAGCCTTAATTTTTAGTGGAAATGTTTAGGCCTGCCGTAACTTCAAAGATGGCAATACGTGTGTGCACTCCTGTCCGGACCCCGCATCCATTCAAAATCACATGCTGACGTTAAACCCCGAATTCAAATACCGCTTTGAGGGCCGCTGTGTGTCAGAGTGTCCTGGTGAGTGCCCCGGTCCTCTTCGGCTGCTTTTCTTTCCCACGCAGGGGCATAAAATGTTTCACTGTTTTCTTGTTTTTTTTTTAACTTCAGATGGCCTGCTTACAGAGGGGAAACACTGCGTTAGCGAGTGTACAGCCAATAGCTTCTACGCCTCAGGAAGGCGCTGTTTACCCTGTGGGAAAACCTGTCCGAAAAGTGGGTTTTGACTGGTATTTTATAGGATTTCATGTCAGCTCTTAATAAGGTACTTTGTATAACCCTATTTCCGGTGCAGCCCTGCCACCAACAGGCATGCGATGTCCAAGTTCGGCTGATTAGGGATTAATGCGAAAGAGGTGGGAGAGGGCGAGGCTACCAATGAACAGGCGGTGGGGTGCTTCATTCTGCTTGCTCGTCCACTAGACTACTCAAAAATTAATGTGGTCAGCCACAGCGCTTGCATTGGTAACAATCGGGAGATGGCACCCAAAAAATCCGTTACCTAGAAATAATACCTTTAACAGTGCACTCAAACGCCTTTAGACTATATCAGCGGTTGCAGGCCTACTTTCACGCGCTACTTCGACTTTCCCCAACGGCCTAACATGGGCTGGCCGAACGAACATCGCAAGAGATAACAGGGACGATGGTCGCTGTTACCCAACCTTCCCCATCCTTACACGCGTACACCTGAATATACGGCATACATTCGCATTATGGCAGTTGATTACAAAGCAAAATCACTCTTAAATAGGATGAGTCTACACAACATGGGACAGCAACAGTTCCCTGGCATTTGTCAAAGACTTGGCATTGAGGCCAAACCAAAGACGATACTGCACTTCATATCTGTGAGCCCACACAGCAGGACCACATACAGGGCCTCCCTCATGAAGTTTCCTTTTCAGTCTTCTCCAGTATGGCTCACTGGCATTGATGTGCCGTCCGGTGGTAGGCTCCTTGAAGTTCTTTGAGTGGTTAGCAGAGAAATGTAGACAACCTTCTGATGGCGGACGATTATACGCCTTCCACTCTTCCATTACCACTATACTGCCTTTGGCGGCCAATTTTCCGGTTAGCAGGTGGCCGTTTAGATAATTCGAAACAATTTGCTGATGTCTGTGGAAGCCTGCGTGGTCACTGTCATAATAACTGATCAATATCTCGAACAAATATGTGAAGACAATTCAATCGTCGCAAGCGACGACGTCCAACTATTTTATAGTGAGGCAGACTTTCGCCGCATCTGCCGCACACTCTCCCCCATCCCCCTCCCTAGCGAGGCATCACCAAAACGACCACAGACGGGCGCGGTTGTAGTGGCTTACAAAGCCAAGCAGCCCGTCTATGCACGTCAAACACGACCCATTCCCAACTACATATATCCGGCCTCTGTAAGAGTCACTCGAATCTCACATGAGTGAGACTGCTGTAAAGGCCATACTGCGAAGGAGCTATTGCAGCATGATTCACAGACCCGGGAAGGACCAAAGTACCTCTTTAGTTGACAGTCTTCCAGGCCGCATTTTATCGTATATTCACACACAGTGGTCTGCCAATACCAAAACAGAACAACGCGGATCAGTGCTTCAGGATGCGCTTCAAGTGACTTGTCAGGAAGTAGCATTAGTACTGAGCACTGAGAACGGCAATAGAAATATCCAAAGATCCTGCTGTTGTAGTCCCTTAAGGCAGTCTAGCGTGCAGACGAACTTGGCAATTTCGGATTAATTATAACGCCTCTTTTGGCTGACCGGTCGCACTTCACTCGAGTCACTTTTGATGGCATTCATCATGACTGATTCAAGCGACACCACGTTGCAGTCCCCTAAGATCTGCAGCAGACTCCCCAGTAAACTGTAGCCAGTTAATGCATCTAGTATGTGGAGAACAAGGCCTGCAATACACTGGAGGTAGAGTATGACAGAAGGGGATTGCCGACCAAGATAAGAGAGATTGAGACGGCCATTGCTGGCGTATCAGCTACCGTTGGCCCGCCCTATCATGCCCAAGTTCTGCGGCACTCGAGCCCGACCTCACGTCTCTTCGTCGCTGAGCTTCATTAAGTCCAAAGCCCAATCAATTGAGCCAGGGACTATTTGTCCTGTCAACTGGGATCGGGAATACGATCTGTGTTGGAAGTGTGTTCACCCATCTCTTACGTGACCTGATCATTCCGCTGTGCTTTGGGGTTCACAGTCACAATGTCCACCTGGCTCTTAAGTTGACCACCTCAACCTCGATGGTAGGCTAGACCGGGTTCAAACGCGATGACATCTGGCACGCTTTCAACTTCATGTCGGCGCAACATATGGTCGAAGCATCCCAGTCGGCAGGTAAGGAGGATGTAATTCGTAGATGTTTGGGCAGATTTTGAATAATTCATATTGACCCAACTGTGAAAAACTCGGCGCCTCGATGGGATTCGAACCCACGCAGTAAGGGGAAGGTTTTAGTACAGCCAACACTCTAACCACTTGAGCTACGAGACCCCGCCGGACGACGCGAGTTTAATCACATTTGGGTCAAGTTACCCGCCCAGTCTACTGCAACATCTGGAATCCACCAAATCTGATGCAGTAAACTGACCGCCCAGGCAGGAGTTCCTACGTAATTCAACTAGAATCGTAGCTCAAGTGGTTTGAGCGTTGGCTGTACTAAAGCCTTCCCCTTACTGCGTGGGTTCCAACCCCACCGAGGCGCCGAGTTTTCCACAGTTGGGTCAAAATGAATTATTCAAAATCTGCCAAAACCTCTATAAATTACGTAAGGTTAGTAGTCATCTGGGAGATTCTAGGTGCATTACTTAGGAAATCCTGCCTGGGCAGTCAAATTACTGTATCAGATGTTGAGGATTCCATACGTAGCAGTAGGCTGGGCGGGTAACTTGACCCAAATGTGATTAGACTCACAGCTCCCAGTGGTGCCTCGTAGATCAGCTGTTTAGATCGTCGGCTGTGCTCAGACCTTCCCTTTGCGGTCGTGGGTTCGAATCCCACCGAGGCGCAGAGTTTTTCACAGTTTGGTAAATATGAGGATGTAATTGACGGGTTTCCTATCTGACCGCAATAGTGGAGATTTATTCGGAAAGTGGAGGATGAACACCAATGGTCGGAGTCGTCCAAGCGAGAAATGCCGCCTGAGTTCGCGGAACTCCGCTAACGTGTGTATATAAGTAGTATATTCGTGATGATGCTGGTGAGGATGCTGATGATGATGATGATGAGGAGGAGGAGGAGGAGGAGGAGGAGGAGGAGGAGGTGGAGGATCTGGGAGACCTCACTGGCTAGAAGTCTTTTCGGGATGTTTCTTCCACATTGCTCTGCTATCTTCCCTAGAAATCAGTGTAGCGAGTGCATCGTCATGATCTTTAGGTAAGGGTTTCTAGTTTGTTATTATAGTGAAGGGCACTTGTGGATTTCCGTTGAAAAATAGTCATTGTCAACGGGTTTGACTACCTTTTCAACCTTTCTACTCTCCACAGAAATCATTTCGTAGATCCTCCGGAATAAAACCTTATAAACTCAGCTCGAAAGTTAGTATGAATGGCTTGGCAGAGATCCATCATCCACGACGGCAAAACCCCTTCACAATCATAAACTGTCAACAGGCAACGAGTAGCATCCATATGTTGCATGGTTTGCCATACCGACTGAGATTTCAAAACTGGACGGGGCTTTTAATTAGTATCTGCTCTGTGAATATGATAAACGACGCAACATCTGTCCACCTTCAATGTAGTCATCTCATTAGTGATCTAGCTCGTAAATCCTGGACTGCCGCGCTAGTTGTACTCGGTCCCTGGGCGTATCAAACTCTACTTCGGCGGAGCGTGCTGAGTTTGCGGGATTCAGAACCTTTGCAAAATGTTCTTTCCGCCATTGCCGTACCTCTTAGTGAAAATACTAGGTCACCTTGGTTGTTTCATGGTAGGACACCCTAATGGCTTCATCAACTGGAGCAATTTCAACAGTCCAAGCAGTTTACATCAGACTTTGTTGTAGTATCGGAACGTAGAACCTGCGATCTCACGTCCCAGGGCTCTTCCCGGATGGGCTTCGCGAGTGGATGAAACGTCCCCATCAGCCCCCGAGGGCAGCCAATCACAGGCGCACGTAGCTTTTGCAATCACCCAATCAGCTGACAAAATTGGCAGTGACTGGCTTTCACAGGGTGCCTCGTCATTCATGCCCACATCACCATGGCGAAGCGGTGTGCGCACGGGTCGCGTGGCTGGCCGCACGTCGGGGTCTCTGTCCCCGCTCAGCCCCTGCATCGAACGCACGCCTCCTACTGGTCTTACCTCTTTTCCAGAACGCGATTGGGCCATGATTATTAGTGTTTAATGTATACCGATTACCAAATCAGCTGCGGCGATATTCCTTGGTTTAGCACCCCTTGTGAGGTTTCCTGGAGAGTGTGCTTCGACCCTAGCCAGGTGGTTTCGACTGAAGACATCTCAGAGACAAGTGTTTTTCGCGTCGGTGCAGCGAAGCGGTCGGAGACAGATAGCTGGAAGCTTATGACCAAGGTAGAAACTTTGAGATATTCAGCAGCAGTCGTGCCTTTTTGAGGAGTTAGAACAGTTCCTGTTGCCGGTATCTGCGCCATGCCTCGCCCAGAAATCGAGCTTCGAGTTGATCCATCGCGCTCGGACAAAGCATTTGGCCGATTTGATTTGAGTAATCATCAATTAAGTATCGGGTGACTGAATATCCATATGGCTTCTGAATGCGGGCATTCATAACGACCAGGCGGTTTAGTGCGGCGGAAGGGACAATTTATTGTCCATTTGCGCTACAGTTTGCAAATTGTCAAGGCCGAGTATTAGCCTCTTAGGCGCATTACGCTTCTTACAGGCATTCCAATTTTCCTCAAGAATAGGTAATTACAAATGTGGCAATAGGGACAGCATAATAAAGACGTCCAAAGTAAATTCCAAATGCACCAGTTCCCAGTGTCCAAGCGAGACTCCGACCTGACCACTCGGAGCGACGACAACACCGTGTCGGCCAGAGTTGTCAATACCACTACTGTGTTAGGGGTGAAGTGACTTCGTGGTGACTGACGGTAAATGCTGGCACTTTGAAGTTAGTCTTCTCTAATGAGAGACAAGCTTCACACCTGACAGCGAAATACGTGCCAAAGTCAACACCCGAACTTCGCATGTAATGTTACTATCCGAGTTCCCAAAAATAGCAAATTTTAAGCGTACACATTATTACAGCGTATTTTTCTTGGTTTAGTAACGTATGCAGTAGTGT
>CACRXP010000607.1:340285-390528 GCA_902702965.1 Spirometra erinaceieuropaei | reverse complement strand
CGACTAGCAGAGGCGTATTTTTGGACGACTGAAGGGTCGAGAGGTTCTACATGTACTAAAGGGATTTGTGAGTTAATCAGATCTGCAGACGGCGAAGAACATACGCTGGCGTCTGTCATGTCTTCAGTCACGATTTTAGCACCCAGAGACGGTGGGGAGGCGGCAAGCTTTCGCCTTTTAGAACGTGCTCTGCGGGGCATTACAGACAAAAAAGTTTTTCGTTACAGAAGAAGGATCAAAACGTTGTCAACGTACGGAAACGCGCATTGAGTAGCAAGTATTACTGTTTTTAACTACGAAAACTAGAAAGCGGTAGTAGGGAAAGGATTCACTACAATGGATTTTTTTACAAAATACGACTATTTTGCCAGACTGTCAAACAAACTGGGAAAAATTTTTACCTTCTATAGAAAGGCGACTTTTAAAACGGTCTCAAGTAAAAAAACAGGCATTAATTACTTAAGAATATCCAGATAAATGCAGAGCTTCACTTATCTTTGAAATTGAGCTTGAGTGGAATCTCGTCTAGCCCTTGCGACTTCGATTCGTTCAGTGCCTCTAATTCTCTTCGGTCAGTATCTTCTGAGAAGAGTATATTGCTTATGCTTGGAGTTGGCAGTTCTTCTGTGATTAAGGAAGGAACCTTGCCTCGTTCTGTAGACTGGCTGGGAAAACTGTGAAATATGCGCTGCTTTGCCCCTCTTATCAGCTATCCAAACATCACTGTTAGCCCTTATTAGGGGGATTTGGGTCTGTTCCTTGTACTTCTTCTGAGATAGCTGTAGAGTTATTTGACTTCTCTGTTGCTTTTTGTAGCAAATGTTCCTCAAATTCTCGGCGTGTCTTTGTAAGCAGGCTTCTCAGTTAGTTTAGTTGTGTTTTGTAAGTGTTGAAATACTCAACGTGCCCAGTGACGCGGTATTTTCTCCACAAATTTTGCATCCTGTTAATTTCTTTCTCTACGTTGTCACTTAGCCACCCAGGCCGCTTGTTCTGTTTTCCACTCGTTGGCAATCTACAGTATACATTATTAAAACGGATTTACTGATATTCGCCCGATGACGTTGGTTGACTGAGTCAAATCCACCGGGGTGTGTTTTCAGTGTTGTCTCAGGCCTAAAACTTATTTCTGAAAACAGATCTGGCTGTAGTATGGGTGGCGGCGTCGGCCAACCAGCCAGCCTCCTGTTTGGTTGAGTTGGACTGTTTATTATATCTCCGTCACCTTCTGATTCGGAGGTCAGCTGCAGGGCATACTTACGAAGAGATATTATTGACGTGGGCGCAAAGGCCGAACGCTGCTGTTCCCAGCCAAAATGTAAAACGAGCAAAAGCAAAATGAAGCCAGCCCAACTGACAGTGCCCCAGATGTTCAATAATAAATCTATTGTATTCAATCGGGGTTAGATGGAACATTTGTCGTAAAAATAATGGCCAAAATAAGACCGAGATAAAAAGCATAATAAGGTTACCGGTGTTTTTCGTCAACATCGCCAAAAACCGGTGGCACATTCCCTTCCAACTTTATTGCCGCGTTTCATGGAAGAAACTGAACAACAGACCTCAGTGGCTGACGCAAGCTTTGAGATGAAACGCTGACAGAAAAAGAATGCTGTAGACGAAATCTCTCTCTAAAGAAAGCCTCTTCAATAAAAGCATACAGAGCACAGAGAAATCTATACAAGCGATTTATCCTCAGAACACAGGAAGAATTTGAAAAAGAAATAGTGAACCGTGCCTTTGGGACCGAAAGTTATTCTACTGTTGCACAAAAAGAGATACGCGCAACAGAGATCGCATTCACCTACAAAAGGTTAGTAAAGGCATAGAAATCGGTGAAGAGTAAGCAAAAGCAGAGTACCTTTCACATTTTAAGGTTCATCTTTACGAGAGAATGCGAGTTTTCTTCTCCCGACTACGACTTAGCGGGAGACCCTTAAAACGAATCTGAATATTTTGACGAAAACTGTTCATAAGGAGCTGATGACGCTAAATGAATCGGATTCACCTGGTACGGAAGACATGCCAACGAAATAACTGAATAAGCTTTTTGCGGAAAGAGCCAGACTGCCTCCTATGCTTTTTACGGCTTCCTCTGGAGGCGTATGTCTACCCACCGACCGGGAGTTTGCGCGGATCACGCCGATGCACAAAGGCGGCGGCATGAGATCTGCAAACAATTACAAGCCAATCAGCCTCACATCGAGCTGCCACAAACTTATGAGCTAATGAATCGCTTAGAGTAGTATAATTTATTATCCGATGACCAGAATGGGCTCCTTCGAGACATGTCTTGAGTGGAAACCTTGATTTACTGTCTAACACGTTGGACTTGCGCAGTTGATAGAGGGGGTGCGCGATAGAAGATAGCTGCTGGTTTCGTTTTTAAATAATTACTTTTTCTACGTTGACTGTGTCTACTGGCCTTTTAACCCCAGCGAGGGTTAAAAAGTTGTCTCCCACAGGCAGTTTGTGTTGGGTTAGACTTGGATTTTAAATATCCGTTAATTTTTTGGGTGACTTTAATCTATCTGGAGTCCAATGGTTTCAACCTTCCGACTCTGAAATCTCGAAAATCTTACTCGAGTTTACGATAGCCAGCATGTGGAATGAGGTTACCGATTCTCCCCCTTGATAATCGAGCATGCTATATCTGATATTCTTCAGAAGTTTTCTGCCTTTCTTGATGGCATCTCCATGCCACTCCAGGGTTCATACCACAACATAGTTGTTTGCACATTGGAACTCAAAGCCTATAATGCTCTGTCCAAAAGTATAGTTTTTTTTAATCCCGGCTAACCCGTTCGCCAGATTTATTGACACACCTTAATTCCTAAGTTCGGATGTGAATAGCTGTTCTGCTAAACTGTACGAAGTTTTGGATGTATATATTCCTCGTTTTGTTCGCCGTAAGAACATAATTCAGCACACGGACGAGGTTGCGCAGACTCTCTCGTCTTTTCCATCTGCAAAACGATGTTTCGGTTTAGCCTTTGATCCGCTATATTTTAGAGCGGGTTTAGAGGCTGTATGTAGGAAAACAACTAGCCAACTAAATCTTATTTGCCGAAAACCGTTCGTCAAACGTTCCAGACCTTTCTTCTCGTACAACAAGGGCTCATAGAAAAATGCAGCATCACATCCTTCAAGACGCTTTCGGAAATTCCATAGCACACGCCACATTGGCCGCTGGTAGCTTGAATGTCTTCTTGTTCGGAAAGTTTTTTGAAAACTCCATTGATCCTCTTCCAAACATCCAGGGTTAGACCGGTGCCGTTATCAAAACTAAAATATGACCCTCTGGGACGGGTCCACAGCCATTCAACTTCTACGTTAATCACGCAGCCCTAAACCGGATGGTGCCCAAATTAACATCTTAAAAGCTGTCATACTTGAGATTTTCCCACCCCCCTTTCATATATTTAATTTTGCTGTCGAAAGTGAAGATTATTCTAGTTCGTGAAAGGACTCATATACTCGGCCTCTCCTAAAAATGACTAGTCTACGTCATCTGACAACTTCCAGCGAACAGACATCCTCCCAACATTTATTAAGATCTTAGAAAACTTGACCGAGCTTAAGGTTATCTGCTATTAAACAGAAAATACCTACTGATGGCAGCTCACCATCGATTCCTCAAAGCTCCACCTTGTGAAGTCCGCCGGCTTTCTCACTTCGATTATGTTCCCTGATCTACTGATAGTAGTTTTGCTCTCTTCAGAGTCTATTTCGACTTCATTAAGCCTTTTGGACGTGTTGGCCATTCTCTTCTTCCCTTGAAATTTTCCTCTTTCGGGATCGGCTAAAGCATTCTGAAATTCATATCTTCTCTCCCGCCCTGTCACACACAATGGATCAAAATACACATCATTAGCCCTCAGTCCACATGTATGAGTAGCTCTATTATGCAGGCAAATGTGCTTGACTAGCTCCTATTTCGCATTTTTTGTCAATGATGGGCCAGATTTATTTCTGAATGGCAGACCTTTCATGTATGCCGACGCTCTGAAAGTTGTCTACAGTTAACACCCGATAGACCACTGACAGACTATATTCCTTAGGGCTTTTGCCCAATGGTGATGCTTATGACGCCTTTCACTGAGTTATGGTTGTTGACGAAGCTTGTCAGTCTCAACGGAGCCTTGATGGTCACGATATAAATGTGCCAGAAATTGTCAGGCACCTGGGTATACCCTATTTAAGTAGTCCTCATTTTTCAGATCTTTGTGCAGAAATCATCTTCAAGGCGCTTAGAACGACTGTATTTATCCTCCGAAATTCTAAAACTAGCGATATTTGAACACGCCTTCATAAAATGTGCGCCAGACCTAGGACAAAATATTGTTTGTTTTTTTAGTATTCTGGGCGCTGGCGAGCAGATAAGAACAGAACCCTTCAGGCATTCTTTACCAGAGGAGTTTTAACCTTGAAACATCAACCTCTGGCCCATTAATAACGTCGTGGACTTATGGGTCTTAAACTTTTTTGGTTTCGTCGAGTACCAATGGGACTCTTTCCACCGTTAATGTTTTTGAACTATAGTACTGTTGATCCGCTTACTATTTTGAAGTACATTGACCACCCCTTGGCGCAATAGCCTACACGAGGTTTTTTATTTCTACTTCTGGTAATTTCGGTTAACTATCGTCAGGTCGATTCCGTGAACACCAACACCATCTGGTATAAGTTGCCGAAGATCATGAAAATTCCCCAAAATTATTCTTTACTTTGGCGACATATTACTCGTGTTCTGCGTTCATAAATATTTTTCGATTTTCAGATGTCAAATCCACCTAATCCGTCTTCCGTAATGATAAAACTCATGGCAGATGACCTCTCTCTCTATCTCGTATTATCTCAAGAGCAATGATACTGACTCTTCAGTCTGCCACTCAGCACCAAGAAAGTGTTCACCCATGCACCCTTGTGTGGTACAGAGTCCCAATTCAATCAAGAAGAATAGAGACTGCAAAATCCCATTAGATTCGTGGTAACTATTCTAGTTTTGGACTGCCAACATTTCGCGGGTTCCATTCCTTCTTCTGGATGACCCCACATAACCTAGACCCAACTAACAATACTGGAGCTTCCCCCCCCCTGCTTAGTCGACCTACACTGTATATTTATTTTGATAATGCCTTTTGACTGTCATCAGTTATTACTAATGATAAACACTCGTAGTTTTAAAGGTCCACTCTTAATTTCGAATTCAAAGCAGTTTCATCATCTTCTGGGTCCTTAATCAATCAGGAGTATTAACCAGAAAGTTGCCTTCGTAGAATATAGCCTTCACACAGACGAGTAATCGATCAAGAGTATTAATCAGGAAATTGCATTCGTAGGATTCAGGCCTTCATCTAGACGAAACGTTTAGGGCTTCTGTAACTACTTCCCTGTTTGAAAGTGAACATCAGGATAGACGGCTTCCCCCGTAATTCATTATAGTCCCTTGAAAAACGGGTTTTCTGTACAGCTTCGTGACGGGTTTTCATTTGTCTACGGTATAAAACTACTGTCGGTTTGGGTGTTTTGAAGGATACTTCAACTTTTAGTCTAGGAACTTATTGATCGTTTGCTTATTGTTATATTTGTACAGGTTGTTTATTTTGGTGAGTTTGGTTAACTACGATTCCAACGCAATTATTATGTCAGATCTCAGTAAAATCAGGAGAATTAAGACCACGGTAGACCATGTAGACTCGGATATTTCTATGGACGCTTTGCTCTTCCTCGGAAATGGCAGGCTACCCAACAGATGAGGACATCAATCTTCTACACAGGCTCCGACTTAACCTCTACACTTCCTCCCATCTAACAACACCGCGTATGGAAGTCTTAAGTTTGCAACGCTTAACTAATTTTTTTCCAGTTTCGCTTCGACTAGCTTACTATAGACCTATGTTTCTGCCGTATGTTTTATCGTAATCAGATGTCGGCCAACTAAGGGGAAATCTCATTAGATAACTGATCAGATTCCTTCGAAAGGATGATTTGTTTAGCGCAGAAAAAAGGCCTTTACAGGGAAATAACATTTGTGTGAATAATTTGTGAAAAGGGAGTACCACTTTTTCTGGGGCAGCCCATTATACGAGATATTTTTTACTTCATTAAGTCGTTTGATAGGTCAACCTATAGCGGATTAATGAAAAATGTGCGCTTTGGTGGCATATGGGCTAAATCTGAGTGACTAGTCAAACTGAAAAGCCTGAACTTCCAAATATCTTGAAGACGTGTATTAAGTTTAATTCAATTCAATGCAACTCACTATACATAGGTTTGGTATGCACAAATATCCAGGCAAATTTATAGATGAGAAACATGTCCTCAGCTCATTGGGATGATTTTCTACGTAACAACCAGTTCAACTAATCTCCGTCTTATTGTTGTTAGAAGGGAAGAGATTATATGGAGTTTTATGAAATGGAGGTCAAGGAAACATCTGCCATACCACTGCTGCAGTCCATCCGAATTAATCTGTCACTCAATCCCATCCTTTATTGCATATATTTTTGACATATTTTGCTATGTTTAGCTTCCTTTAGTTTTTTAGTGTTCAATCTCGCTAATATTCAATTTTCCGGGTCGCTTTTAGGGTCATTCACGGATCTATTTGAACCCATTCACGGAATTCGAACATTTTTTCACAACGTCATTTTTTTCACTGTCCAATTTCCTATCAATTAGCCCCAACCATATAACCCCTACTTCCACCGGTCCCGTAGGGCACGATCTGATCAGTTATCCTTCGCATTCGGGATGGGGCCACATATTGCGTCGTTGCCATGTTCTTAATTCCCTTAAAGTTTTTCTTTATTGATATAGATACTTGGCCCATTCATTTGCGCCGGCTTGCGCGTGATTAGTTATCATTCGTAAGGTTCAATAATTTTCTTCATTTACGTCGTCTACGGTACATCGACGACTGCGCCAATGTGTTGGATTTTCCTGTCGCCATATTTGCTGAGACGTCCCCCATAATGAAGCCGGTGGTAAGCATCTATAGGCAAACCTAAACCGATTAGATCGATGGTCAAATCATATCTTCTAGCCGTCTATTTTGAATAAGTGTGTCCTGCGGATCGGCATAACCAGATCTTTGAATTCCGGCGTTTGCCAAATGAATATCACGTCAATTAGGAAGGTGGGCGTTCAGAAGGTTTGGGGTGTGTGCATCACCACTTAAATTAGACCATTGCTACGATTTTCTAAAGCAGCAGGGTCTGCATTATCAACCCTAAACCTTGTCAAGTGGGCTTTCGTTACGCTTGGCGGCGACCGTCTCGCCAAAGTCTTTGGAAATTTTTGTGGCCACAGGCTTAGAAACCCTAAAGCCCCAAAGGCATCGGTGCCTTCAAAAATATTCAAGATGGGCAGCCAAACTGGTCAGAAAAGAGCCGAGTGTCTTGTGAAACATGGCTGCACGCTCTTGGTCTTTTTACTATATTTAATAGTCTACCAGACGACCTTTCTGAGGTACATACACTCACCGATGCTATTGATGCTTGGAATATATCCTGTTGCTGAAAGGTTTTGACATTTTCTGCATCTCTTGAATGTTATTTACCATAAATTATTGATATAACTCTGGTTGTTCCAACGAGTAGGGCAGCCAATGATGCTAACCTCACGTTCCCCTCAAATGGACTGAGCTGAAGGCCTCTTGTTGGAAGCTCAGCCAGCCGTTTGAGAGCGTGTCAAATCAACCTCACCTGATGTGTTTCAGACATCGGTCGCTTATGCTGAACAATGTCTAAAACTGTGCGGAAGCCAACGTCGATTGCGAGACAATGTCATTCACTTCCATGACTATATTTGTGCAAAGAGGTGCGCAAAACTCAGAGGCGTTAATAATGGCGATCACTTCGGTCCCGTCTCCACTAAAGCGGTGATCGCACTTAAGGGTATGCAAAAACATGAGAGACAGTGTGTCGCGTCGGCCGATGACCAGCTTATGTTCGCTAATTCGTGTCGCAAGTCGTTGGCTGGTATGGCTGACATAAACGCATAAGCGGTTAGCACGCGGAATGCGGTAATTGACATTTATTTACGGTTACTTGCGTAAGCAAAAATGTACTCGGGAGGATACTGTGTGCATACAGGACTCCGGCTTGCGAGCAACGAAGATACCAAACCGGTTTAGCTGTCCGCTGATCGCTTCGGAAACTCCTGACGTGTTGGCTGGAAGCAGAATTTCCTTGGCATAATATCTGAGTTGTATTCGAACCTTTGTGGTTTTATCCGGCGTCTGAGATAGTTTTTCACAAAGCTGACTAGGTCCGCATTAAACTGGAAAAGCCGGTAGAAGGAAGCCTGTGAATGCACTAGTTACATCTAGTAAGTAGCAGTATCTTTATACACAAACAGAGCAGGGACCGGTATGCAATTTGCCCGTAGATATTTTTCAGGGACGGACCAAAATCAAGGTCGGGTAGAATCATTTGCGTCTTTGGCGCGTTGCATCGATACCACTTTACAACTCTGCTAGGTGGATTATTCCACTGTTTGATTGTGTACTTTGCGACGCCAAATTGAAGGCTTTATTCTGTAAATTAAGATTAGATCACTCATTTTTGCCTCGAAGACAAAGGGATGAATTACCGCCCTCCAGGCTTTCTGGATGATAAACGCGTATTGGGCTTTTGCACGTCTAAGTTTTCGGTCTCGTACTTTTCTGAGACCATTCACGATATTTTTTCATCGTGGTCTCAACAACCCTACTTCGACGTGCCGCAACCCCTTTGAAATGTCCTTAGTGCAGCTTCTAATTTTCTCACGGTCTAAAGACATCAAATAGGGGATTCTAAATCGCTCTGAATAAAGATAGTAGTACGCTTTATGAAGCCAATATAGGCAAGTGAGTATCTTTCAGGAAATATCGATTGGTAGGGTTGCAGTTCGTTGAACACAAATGGTGGAGGGGGCAACCTTGTGCAAAGCTTTATTTCGACTGTCTATTCTAGCGGCCGGACTCAAAGTTTCCACACGTGTCCTCAGGGAAACTGCCACTGTCGATTTCACTCAACCTACCTATTTCTCTGAACGACTATCTCGTTCAAGGTGGCCACCTTGCTTTCGCCAACAACACAAATTGCAACACAGATGTCTGGCCTTTCAGGCCTTCCGCTGGATTCATTTGAAAAAAATCTCTTAACTGAGTTTCTCGATATGGTTTTTCTGGACGGAATCTGTTTAAGCTGTTTTTTGCAGTCCAGTATGATTTTAAGAAGTCGCATTTGCAATATTCACATCTCGTGCCTATCCACTCTGCCTAGCAGGGCATTTCAAAATCTATAATTCCATGTTCGAGTGGAGTAGTTGGTCTAGGGGACCATGAAAAATAGTAAGATTCGGCAAAATTCATGAGTCAGGTGTGACAAAGTCCGAAGAAGGCAAACCCCGAGGCGTGGTCTTTATCTTGATTTCCTGAGAAATTCTCGGAATAACAACCATACCGATAGACAAAGCCTACTTTTGTATGTAAGTGCCTATTGCTGGGTTTGTCTACTGTTCCGTCAATTCTTCGAGAGATTTGGTCGAGGTTGATAGTAAGTGTAGGGCAAATAAACCAGCTCTGTCCTTCTATGTAACGAGAAGGCTCGCATTGGCCGCGGTGGGCAGTACTGTCGTTGGATTTGTTGAACCCCCGCTTGGGCGTTCTATGCTGGCTATCTTCTTTGACTCGTTGGATATTTGTTGGTGTACCTCATGTGCTCATTCCTAGCTTCTGTGTTGATATGAGCATGCCTACAGTGTGTGTAACTAACCGCTGCGGGCTTCAAACTCTTTTGAACATCAAACATTTTCTCTTCAGCCGCTCTATCTGGTAAATCTCTTTTCTAGCTTAACGACTCGGAGAACAAGATAACTACCCCCAAGAGCGTGGTTCCTTCTCGTATTGCACTCTATTTACGGTGGTTAAATACTTTTACCGATAAAATCGACCAATGGGTTTATGCTCGACTGAACCAGCATCATTTGAGGATTTGATGCAAATCCGGGGGTAGTAACACACCACATGCAGACGGTACACATATTCAACATCGGTACCATTTAGATCGTGCGTCTCGGCGATGATCACATAGTAAGGCAGGATCAAAGAGCCTTAAAGTCAATCGCCCTACAAGCTTTCCTCTCGCCTAGCTGGTTTTTCGAGCCTGCTAGGCAGGGAAGAGTGAAGGCGTAAAACAATCGGGCCGGCAGTTTTCAACACGGTCACCGAGGGCGGGACCGATACAAATTGCGGCAGTTAGCATTGGCGATCTACTCGCCAGAAAAGATGTGTCATACAATGAGACCTGTGTACACGGCTCTCGAGTTCCTGAGGATGGGTATCCTACACACCGATCGAAACGCCTGAATAAAGGTAGATCCTGGTGAACGCCACTTCATCTTTTGGGTGTGTAAATATTTGTTCGCAGCGAATACGACAAAACACATCGGAAAATGGGACACTCAGCGTGTATGTAGGCTCTGGTTTCACTGCGGGTCGAGTAAGTGCTAAGTTTGACGTTAGAGTCCCCCAAATCCAAACGTAGTGCAAGCGGAAAATCCGATATACTGGTAATATCAAAAGAAGAGTGGGCGTTCACCGGGAGGGGTTTATTTGAGATCCGACGTTTCGGGTAGTTTACTCGTCTACCCATCTTCAGGGACTGGGAGGTCCTGTGCACAGCACTCCTTATTATGGCGCCCTTTGTCCAATGTGTGATCCGCCAATGCCGCCTGTGTGGCTGCATCCCACCCGCATGTCACCGTGACCTGAATTGCCCCCGTCGGCCGCGGTGATGACGGACGGCCCCGATTGTCTCGCGCCGTGACTGTCCCCCGTTAAGAAGGTTCGTAAAGTCAGATAAGGGGGAGGCAAATTGATGTGGCGGTTGACAGAGCGGTCAGTGGACATCCAGGCTTCTTGCACTTGCCTTGCTGTGTGATCGCTGCCCCGGCCCACAGTCTCAACGGCGTCAAAGTTGAAGATGTGTCCCATTTGCGCGGCATGGGTTGCTACCTCCGACTTTGGGTCCAACCTTTGCACGGCCAACTTATGCTCGTGCATTCGCGTTTGCAGCCGTCGGCCGGTTTCCCCAACGTAGTTGCAACTTCCGCAGCTGTGTTGAAGTCGGTAGACAACGGCCGACATCTCCTGCTTAGGGATCGGATCTTTCGGCCGCATCACTTGCCGGCGGATTGTTGAGTCAGGCCTGTGGGCAACACCTATTCCGAGTGGCGCGAGTGATCGAGCCACGACTTCGGAGACCCCTTTAATGTACGGAATGCTCCGCCACGAGTTTGGCTGACTATGCTCCTCGTCCCGTTTCTTTGGCTGCCTCCGGCTTCGTTCAATGAATGCCCGCGGATAGCCATTGGCTCTGAAAAGTTCTCGGAGGAGCTTTATCTCATTCAGTTTGGCGGCTGGCGTGCTGCAATGAGTTTCCACCCGTCGGTACAGCGTGCGGACACAGCTTAGTTTGTGTTGTGGCGGGTGGTTGCTGTTGTAGCTGAGAATTTGCAGCGTGTTCGTCGGTTTTCTGTAGACCGACGTCGCTAGTTCGCCATTTGGTTGGCGGCAGACGAGAACATCCGAGAATGGAAGTTTGTCCTCGACTTCCTCTTCCATCGTTAACTGTAGATCGGGCATGATTGAGTTCAGTACTTCCGCATAGTAGTTGATTTTATCCTGGTCTATGATCACGAAGGTGTCATCAACGTAGCGTGCCCAAAACTTGGGTTTGTACTCCTCGAATAGTCGTCTCTCGAGTTTTTGTAGAACCGCCTCGGCAATGAGTCCGGAGATTGGTGAACCCATTGGAGTGCCCTTGATCTGCTCGTATGTGGTCCCTTCGAAGGTAAAGAATGTCTTGAGACAGTGCCCCATGAGTTCTATGAGATCCTGAGCTGTGGGCTGGCCATCGCCCCCGTCATAATTTTGACGTAGCAGGTCACTGAGCGTTTCCACCGCAAGGGCCTGTGGTATGGACGTGAAGAGTGAGACAACGTCAAAAGACACCATCCTTCGATCGTGACTGCCCCTATTTTGTCAAGGAATTGTTCCGCTGAGTGCACCGTTGTTTGTGAGCCTGCAGTTAGGAATCTTAGCTTCTGAAATAGCCAGCTTGCAAGCCCGTATGTGGGTGTGCCTCGGAGCGAGACGACAGGACGGAGGGGAACATCTGGCTTGTGTACTTTTGGGAGACCATAGACTCTCGCCATAGCGGTTTCTGCGGGCTTTGCCATATACCAGTCTTTGACGGTGATGACCTTGTCCTTTTTTAGTCGAGCCAGAATTCTGTTAACCTTTGCCACTAGGGACTTTAGACTGGCGGCGTCGCTGACTTTGTAGGACTCTCGATCGTTGAGGAGCAGGAGGGTTTTGCGTCGGTAGTCCACCTTGTCGAGGATGACGGTTGACCGGCCTTTGTCAGCAGGCTTAATAACTATTTCGGTGTCCGCTTCCAGCTCCCTTAGGGCCTTTTGTTCATCTCTTAGCGGGGAATGGGTTTTCCGGTGCGACATGAGAAGTGAAGAGACTTGATGTCGAAGGAGGTCCTTTACCTCGTCTGTGGCGCCGGTTTGACGAAGCACTGATTCGAAAGAAGCAATGAAGGTGACCGGGTCGGCGTCAGTTGTGTTAAAACCAGATCCACGTTGTAGAACTTTTGTTTGGGTCACAGTAAGTTGTTTTGAGGAGAGGTTATGTACTATAGTTTGTTCGGTTTCCTGGTCTTGTGCGGTCTGCAGTGTCATGAACTTTATCGATAAATCCGCATCTCTGTTAGCACGTTAGCACGGTGAACGCCCACTCTTCTTTTGATATGCCACCTGGGAATAGGATTTTCACTACTATTGATACTGGTAATAATTTAACATATACAGCCGAGGTATTTTGGCAGATTTTGAATAATTCATATTGACCCAACTGAAGCCTGCCCCTTACTGCGTTCGTTCGAATCCCACCGAGGCGCCGAGTTTTTCACAGTTGGGTCAATATGAATATACCGCCTACCCAACGCATTTAAGTAGCGGGACTTTATCCATGTTGTGCTGCAGAAGGCCAATCTCGCCAGAATGTGAGAAAGGCCTTAGTGATGTCGCCTTGATGTCGTTTTGGGGAACAAATCTGGAGGAGTAGAAGAAATTCAGTCAAAATAGTTCGCCGATGAAGCAATATTTTGTCCGGACAGAGTGATTAAGGAACCATGTTTTCTGGTGCCGGCGACCCACATCGTTTTGTTTCGATTCGAAGGCAGTATGGTCCGAAGTCAGTTGTTTCTTGTCTAGAACATGTCCCTGTCCTAAGGGATGGACTGGAGTGGGGGAGGGAGGTTATCACTCAGACCGAGTGATTGTTCATCTTCTATTCCAATTACGGCTTATTACTAATACTGGGAGTTTTTGCAGTACAGGTAACGTGCTACGCCACTTGCGTTGATAAGGCTTTAGAAAACGTCACACTGGAAAACCGCTTCGCGTTACTTCTTTTTGGAGGACTGGGGTGAACGAGACCACTTGATGAAATCCCTGACGTAAGCCCGCCATTTGTCCCCGCCTCTCCCGTCCGATTCAAACGGCAGGGCGAAATAATTTCGTTTATCGGAAGTCCTCTTTCTGGAAATACACACAAGTTGAAAATGAAAAACCACCTTTCCCGGTGCTTGACTATTCCTTTCATTTCTAGTCACATAGACCTTATTGTATTGCCGACACGTTAAAAGTCTAGTAACTGAACCCAAGGATATTTTCTCGCCCTCCCCCCTCCTATCTCCTTCATGGACATGTACCCAACAGAACATAACTACCACGTAAATGGCTACTTCTGGTTTATTTGAGGTCGTCAACTAATTATACCTACAATCAGTCTGGATCGTTGATAACGTCATTCCCAATTGCAGCGAAGGAGTTATAAGCCCATGATCAGGAGTGTCTCGTGCGACTCAGTGGCAAAGAGGTCCCTAGTTCAGGCCCTCCTGACCTGAGCTTGGGGTATGCCTAACCGCTGATGATTACTAGACCCCAAACGATCATCAGAGTTTTCTCAGAGTTTTTACTCGCAATACCTCCCGCTGACTGGTTACTAGTGACTGATCGCTTTGGAGGGTTCCAAACAAGCCCTTAAGTAAAAAAACAAAGCCGAGCATCATGTCCACACAGTACAATGACAGGGAGAACACGCGGTACAGTTTTTTGAGATTAAATAAACATGTCTTGCTAGAAAAAAGTAGCAGATTTGCGCGAATTATAGATGAAACAAATAACTTTCCGCAGGTGCATATCTCGTGAAATACAGACAGCAAAGAAACTCTTAAGCTTTTCTGATTCCTTCAGAAATTAACGTGTGAATCTGGCGTACACACTTCGGGACAAACCTTTCTAGGGCCAGTTCAAAATTGTGAGCTGAAATCCATGGTCATGTCGAAGTCCGATGGTTGACTACTCGAAGATTCCCAAGTCAGAAGGCGGGAAATAGAATTAGCTGGACAGGCTTTACTGGTTCGATGGAGTACAAACGCAACTGAGCAAGCAGTTTCAGCGAGCGTTCCAACAAGCCAAGCCACGGCCGAAGCGCATACGCATGACCTCAGTCCGGGTGCAGCCAATCAGTGAAGGGATAAGTGTTGAACGGTGCCATGGTGTCCGGCGAGCTGAAGACTGTCACAAGATCAGTGACGGACAGACGAACCGAAGGCGACAGCCACGCTCTGACAACCACGCGGACGGACTGTCACAAACTCCAGCAGAATAACCAGGTAATACTCATAAGCTGTCAGCGGCCAGTCAGCAGTATAAAAATGTTGCGTAATTCACCATACTGCCGCCACAGGTACTAGCTACGAGCCCAGACAGTTGTTTTGCCGATTTTGCGCCTGATGCATGACGTAGTTGCGAGGGCTTCGGCTCATCTCCGCACCCCCTGGCGTTCTCCAAATGTTTTTTTGATGTATGCTCAAAGTTCTGGCGTTGCAACTTTTTTATTTCCCTGAGTGCAGTTTGAAAAAATTATCTGTCACAGACCTTCTCAGGTTCGGTTTGAAAGTTGATATAAACACTTAGACTGGAATCCATCAGCTTCGGAAGAGCCAGTGCGCAATGTTCATGAGCCGCCAACAGGCAGTAGTCGATAATGAAAAGGCCCCCAAATCAAAAGTCGGAGAGACAGAACTGGCAGGATGATATTCACCGTGGCATGACGCGCAGAAGCAGCCCAGAGGCTAGCGGCACCAGTTCTTCCAGCAAAGCCAAGAACCAGTCGCACGCCTTATTACTCACGGCACGATGGGTGCGCACGCGCATCAACCCTGTCCGTCTGCAACCAATCATCGAGAGACAAAACGTCGATCAGTTTCTCGCTGTCGCCACATCGAGTGAGTGAGTCACGCGGGCGCTCAGCTAACAATGAGTGTCGGATGGACCGAAGGCATTGCGAGTAAGCGGGAGCCTTGACGACTACGAGTGACTATTCGACCGGCGCAAACGGCGATGTCCACTGTGCGTTCCACAGGTGCAGAGACGATGGCCTGCGGAGGAAAATAGTCCGTAGTTAGGCAGACGTGCGCGGCATCCGTCGCACCCACCTGGTCAAGGTAACCAGAGCCGGGCTCGGGAGCAATGGCCGACACGACTGAACAGACCGTCAACGCCTACCACACACGACCTGGTTCTCGCGACAGGTACTAAGTTTTCACAGAGGACAGCTCAGGTTGCACGTGCGTGAGAGTACCATAAAAACGGCATTAGGAAAGAGCCATTTCAGTCGGACTCCAAATCCTCCAGCCTCCAGTCTTACAGCCACTGTAGAAAATTGGGAGCTACCACAGCATATCACGTCACACCGCGGTGCCGTTGTCCATTTATAGAATGACAACTTTAGAGGATGTCAATTACCTAACTCAGATAGCAACCTAAGAGGCATGATTAGCCTAGGGACTAGAGAACATATGAAGACTTTTGCAACCAAAAAAGGAAGGCATTTTACTCAACCACAGTTTAACTCCCCTTGAAAGGAAAAGGATAGGCACAAGATATTATCAACCACAATCGGGCAGACAGTCCTGTCCCGGTGCTGGTGATAGACATACAATGACATTGTGGGCTTACGTACTATTCAGAAAGCCTTCCTTAATGATATAACCCACTTAAATGGGCGTAAAGTCTCGACATCACTATAAGGGTGCTTGTACGTTGGAACAGCTCGTAAGAGTACAGTCGGTAAGTTGGTGAACCAGTAAGTCTGGTGGCAATTACGCAAGACGGACGGAACTTCCACATCTTTCCGATCACTCGTTCCCCCTGTATTGAAGACTATGAAATATCTTTGAGCTTATCTGCGCAATAACTATGCAAAGAACTCGTGAATCAGTGAAGAAAGTAGGCTGCGTCTTCGGCATTGGTAATTTTGAATTGAGCACTTTTTTCTGAAAATTCCACCGATTACCGGACCCCTGAAAACGGCAAAAAGGGAACCCGATACCGAAATCCCGTCTCACCGTTAATGCTTCATTTACAGCGCACGCTGTCAAGTGGCAAAACAAAGGCGAGAAAACAGTCCAAAACGCGAGAAACACAAGTTGCCGCACAGGTGGATTATATCTGAATGCGATGGGGAAGCCATACGGGTATGTGACACACAGAAGACAGAGGTTTTGCGCAACCTCGCCTACTGCGCCCGACCTCATTATAGACCTACTCGACTCGAACACCCCACGGACGCACGACGGTAGAGGGGTGACAAAGTGAGGCTGACTCCAAGGCAGCCCGCCCCCAAATCGGTCCGACGTTCAGTTTCCTCATTACAACAAAGCTGGTTCACTTTAAATTGTTATGCAGTACCAAAACATGGCTTGAAAGATTTTCCACCGCTAAGATAATCCACTCCCTCTTCGACCAAAGGGTTACACGGTACCGGCTCCTCCTCCTCTTCCTCCTCCTCCTCCTCCTCCTCCTCCTCTTCCTGAAGTGTCTTTTCTGTCAACTCTCTTCGATGCGAGTTCAGCAGTTTTCAGATCTGGTCCGTGCTACTTTAGGAACAAGAACGTGTGTGTGAGGCGCGCATTGACTAAGCATCGTACCACCAATAGCTTCTCCAGTCACCCTCG
Source organism: Spirometra erinaceieuropaei (assembly GCA_902702965.1). NCBI lineage: Eukaryota > Metazoa > Platyhelminthes > Cestoda > Diphyllobothriidea > Diphyllobothriidae > Spirometra > Spirometra erinaceieuropaei. The sequence continues at coordinate 373,441 of CACRXP010000607.1, read as the reverse complement.
AACATGGTGGATAGCGGAAGACGGAGCGAAGCAGATGACGTGAAAATTCCCACCTTTATGATCAAACCCACACGCAGGTCGCTACAACGCTCTCGACGCAGTGTTCATCGTCACTGAGGCTTAATTCAACATCATCATTCTCGCTGTCGGCGTCCACAAAAAATTTCGGCTAATTCAAATGCGTCCGCACTGCAAGAGCGGGTAAGGAACAGTGGGTTTTTACACTGGGTTGCCTTCAATCACAGCTACATCATCCTCCTTCGGTGAAACACAAGCAAGGACAACCGAGTGAGGTTCCTCCAGAAAAGGAATTATTAATAAACGCACTGAGTCAGGACTTTCGGATCATAGAAAGAATTCCGTCAGACCTCCAAAGCACATGCAACGCAACCATACTTTTTCCGATACTTGTGCATAATTCCTCTATTAATTTATAGGAAGGCAGCCAGCAAATAGCCTGGCCGGCCTGGTCGAATCCGACACAGAGCTGAGCCAGAATATCATTTTGGCGATTCTGTGTTACTGTTCAGGCCGCGACCACCCCTCGGGGCTGCTACCAAGTTTAACCGGCCGTGGCAAGGCCCGTACACTAACTTTTGCTTATCCTTCCCGGCACGTTTGTTCTTCGCGACCAGCAAAGGCCTACCATCGATGTTCTCACCGTTCAACAGTTATTGCTTTATTCGCTGTATGGAACTAGTCCGACCTCGAACAACGACCCGCGCTACACACACGCTCTCGGAATGACAGGCCATTAAGACATGAAAGTTGAAGTCTGCATTCCATCCTGGATCTGGGTTCCGATAAGACAAACTCACTATTCTTGGAGATCTCAGCGTGTGGTCGTGTCTAGACCGTATTGTGTGAGAAAAGTAGCTGGTTGCAATGAGGTACGCAGCAGCAAAACGACAACCAACCGGAGTCAAAAACCAGCCTCTGAGCAAATCCGCGGCCTCCCGCCCGCAGTAACACAAAAAGACGACAGGAATGAAAGCACGGTGATTGGACACTGGTGATTTCAGGTTTAAAAGCTCATGCGGCGAATTGATCCTCAAGATTTTCTGGTAACGAAGGCGAAAAATGGTGCTTAGTGATGGACTGTTCACTGCACACTCTTCTGGGTGGTACGATGAAGAAAAAACCACTACAAATGCCCCAAGTCGGTTGAACATCGGTCTCCGGAGAATGTGACAACGATGGCCAACTGCTTATAGAGTCGATGAGGATGCCGAATTGGCTACACAGTGAGTCGTGATCTAGAACCCTGTCAGGGAGTTCTCCGTGCACTGGGGTAAGCGGTACAAGGAACATTTCGACGATAATGATGCGGAGTATCGGAGAAGGCTATTGGAGAAAAATAAAACTACCGAGTCCAGGGCCGTCTCAACGAAGTGACTTTCCCTAGCTGACTCCGGAAACCAAAAGGTGACCTCGGGAGATGAGAAAAACCCGGTAGAAGTCCAAAGCGAAAGGGGATTCGTAAGTAGCCATCGAGGTGACCTTCGGTGCGCAAATGATCGCAAGATTAGCTTTGCGCTGCCATCAGAGCACATGTAGATTCCAAGGAGCTGGACTGAATCCTCTCAGAGTATCATCACTCGCCTATCTTCAATCTGTAGACCGGCGCCCAACAGGCAGCTGTAGGTTGAATTTACTGTCAATTAAGATCTTCCTCCGACCCCCGGAGGACTTAGTAAAACATGTCAGCTACTGCCCGGAGAAGAGGATCTAGCAGCAGACGAAATGCCGCCCAGATCTACAAATACGGTAACTGTCAGTTGCGCATGGAGTCACCTATCTCACTCAATAAGGAACGAATGACGGATCTCCAAAAGATCGCTAACCTGTTGGCATGACCTTTACTGGCAGTCACCTGTGAGATAAACTCTGTGAGATTTGGACTATCCTTTTCACAAACTGTGTCAATGCACAAGTGACTCTCGATAGTCTCTAAGTAAACAGAAACCTGAAGGAAATTAAAAATGTGGATTCCGGGAGAATTTCGAGTATATAGACATATGCTATCGTCAGTTGAATGATTTCAGATGACTTTTATTGCGAAACACTAAATAAGACTGTGCGGTGTACCCGTCACAAGCCTCTCCTGCCACATGTTCCTCTCCATATTGATGGACAACAACTGAAACGAATCCCCTCAGGAACGGGAAGCTCTTCGATTGGAGCTAACCCATGCAAGTGGTACGACCTTCAGTTTGTCCGCTAAATTGACCTTGACTACATCGAGGGAGTGGCGGCACAACGGGACCTTTAAATCATCGTCTTCAAATACGCAGATTTTGAGCTGAACAGCTCAATACGGACAAAATACTCATGGAGCACTAATTAGCAGCACATCGATGGACCGGTAAACTGTCATCAGTTCAACATATCATCAATTACTTCGCATAAATAGGAAGCCCGGTCTGCGATAAAACCGCGGCCTACTACTCGAGGACCGAAGTTCAACTGAAAAAGACGCACGTACGTTGTACTGGCATCCTTTTCTGACGGTCCAGAAATCTGGATCATCTATCAGGGCAGAATGAGTAAAATTGATGAAATTCCATCTGGACTTCTAGCGAAGGATCCTGAATTCGAGGTCTTAATGCAGGTTCCAGATACTTAGACTCCGCATTCAAGCGACCTGCTGGGCGCCCTGACTATATTGAGGTATACACAATTGTTTTCGTGCAATGATTTACCGTACTAACACGGTAATAGTACGGTAAATCATTGCACAGTTCTAGACTACTGACTGCCTGTTGACGATTTGTGAATATTAAGCGGTTATTCCGCAGTAGCTGATGGATTTTAGCTCAAATATTCATATCAAAAGTTGGAGCGTGCCTGAAAAAGCCCGTTTCGAAAGATTTTCTCCAAGTTCGCGCATTAATTTCCTCGGAAATTAAACAAGACAATTGTTTCTGTCGCTTTCGACGTAGGCCACGAGAGCTGGGGACATTTACCTCGCTCACTTTAAGCAAAACGCGCGAATTAGTTCTTAGGACGACGTTATCTCCTTGGCCGTTTATGAAACGGCTGTGTACTTACTCTAATTGCTGAACTGTCGGGAAATGGTAGCACGCGCAATGTTTCCAGAGCATTATTATCAAGTGCATCGGCCTGGTCGGTCACTTGCGAATCCATCGCACAGAGACTGGCGAACCAGTGCCTGGAGCACCCACCTATACCCACCAAGCTCGTCTCAACTGCCCACACTGCCCTCGCACTTTCAGACATCGCATGGGCCTATTCGGCCACATGCGCATCCACAACGACCTGCGGTAGACAACCGCCGGCCACACCACACATTCACTCACTCTCTGCCTCCACCACCACCATCACCGCACCAGAAATCAACACTCACACACCTCATGCACCCAACTGCCACCTCCCACGCAAGTGGGAAGTCCGCATCTCGACTCGGTCCCCATGCGGCTTCGGCTGCACGGGTGACTTGAGTCCGAGACTATCCCGACACGTCAAGCGTCGTGCATAGGAAGGTTGCTGATTGACGCCCCCACTCGGTCCACGCAGTTCGTCACGTTGTGTGTGTGTGTTGTGTGGAGTGGCGGACTGGTGGGCAGGGGACGGGCTGAAGCAGCACCTTCCACGGCACTCTCACGCAAGTGAGAGACACGCCGTTCAACCCCCGTTGTGTGAAATCCTGGTGTTTGTGTGTATGGGGGGACCAGGTCGTGCCGTGGCGCGCGCAGTCATGGTCATTCGACCATGAAGCCACCGCGCCCATTCCCCACTCCAGTCTGCTGACCGGCTCGGACAGCGGCTGGGGTGTGGGAGTGGGAAGGGAGAGTGAGGTCGACGACTCAGCGCACTTCCTCCTCACTATAGACAATCTGACGCGCTTGAAGCTATCACGGTGCGCTAAAAGCCCTGGCTTGGAAGGTTGCCAACTGACGGGGTATCTTGGACCTCCTCCTTGACCGGAGGCGGTCTGAGAGTCAGGCTGCAATGGCTCCTTTTTAATGTGGCGTTTATGGCACTCCCATCACAGTGTGGGATCCGAGCCAGGCGTTGGCGGCACGCCCAGGTGCGGCCTCGGCCGTGCCAGCCTCCAAATCTCTGTCGCCTTGGTTGAAATCCTGGTTATTTGTTGTGTAGACCAGGGGGTGCGGAGTAGAGCGCCAAGGTGAGGATCCGTCCGAGCCATCCACCTGCGGCCTCTCTCGTCTCCGGTCTTCTTGACTCTGTCTTGACACCGGGCTCGGGCGAGGGAGGAGGAGAGATTGTAGGTAGATGCTACGCAAGTCTACCGGCACTATAAACCCCTGCGTAAGTCACCTTTATCTGCTCCCATTGCTGCTGCAGTTGTGGGGCACACGGGGGACATCATCGAAACCGATGGTCGAACTGTCATCAAGTGCTTTGATTGGATTAAACACGTATTATCGATCGCTGAAGCCAAGAACTGATTAGATACACTTCGCCCTTAAATTCAAGATCCCTTCTGCTCCAACGGCGAGTAAGATGTTTTGAAGGTGTGCCCGCGGTTCTTTTATTTACGTTCTACAATATTACCATAAATGTATTTAAGATGCTTTTGCAAGGACAGAGGCCACCTGCTGTCCCCTTACAAGCAGATACAATATACATCAAGAGTAGTGAAAATCCGATTCCCAGGTGGCATATCACGGTGAACGCCCCCTCTTCTTTTGAGATACAATATACTTTAAAATGAAGATTTCCATGGAGATCTCATGGGGATTTTGTAATTTTGTAGCAAAGAAACGTAAGCTGGGGTATCACCACATTTGCAATTGATCTTGAGCATTATTAAGGACAGTTATAATGCTAGTGATTTTTGTCCCGCGGCGAACGCGCCGGACCAACATGGGGGGGGACCAGATCCGGACGCGTCAAGAATTAATGGGGACGCGCGCCCCTAACAAAAGTCGCACACGAGGGGTGTAGCGGCACATCTATGCGCAGGCTCGCGACTCGCCCGCCATCCGCGCCCAGTCCTACCTCGGGTATTTTTAACTCACACCTGACTACGGGTCCAGGAATTTGACGGGGGGAGGGAGTGTGTTAGGTGCTGCGCAAGCCTGCTACCACTATGAACTCCCCGCTTCTGCGTCCACCCTGCTGTGGGGCAGATCATGGATATCTATCAGCTTCATTTTCTTCGTCCTACTCTACAGAGGTAGTTTTACAGCGTGCATTAAAAATTCATTTAATGACTAGTGTTACTAATAGAGCTGTATTAGGCCGCTCGGAATCCCCAGTTGAAAAATGTTTAGTAGTCAGCAGGCTTCCCACTGATACAGCGACCCTCCATGGAAATACGAGCGAATATGATAGGTGGTAGCAGACACGAAGTTGCAACAAAGACGTCGGACGGCGGCCAAATACAGCACTAGGACCCTCTTCGGGAGTACTGCCAAGGCAGGTGTGCATAGACAGAATGGCGTGTAGGGGTGTCCAGTTTCGGGTCGATGTGAAGGTCGTAGTTGATCGATCACTGGCTTGCAGGTGTTGACTACGCCTAGTGCCCATTAACTGGCCCCCACATCTCACATGTGGTCCCTCCGAGAAAGGCACTCCCCAGCGGCCCCCCCCCCCGACAACTGCCAGGGCCGGTGGACTAAACCAGGTGAAGGTATTCGTGTGTACCCTCTCACACAGTAATTCTGCTCCACTCTCTCCTCTTCCTTCCCCTTCTCCCCCCATCCTCCCCACATCCCATCTCCTTCCCTTCCTATTTCTTTCCTCTTGTCCACACCTTTTGCTTGCTCTTCCCCGCCCTCCTTGTACTCCTTCGCTCCTTCTCATCCATCATTCTACCCGCTTTTCCCCGACCCTTCTGCCCCTTCTCCGATCCACTCCTCCCTCTCTTTCCTCTATACCCTCTAATCTACTCTCTTACTCCATGGTCGGAAACCCTACGGCGAGAACGACATGCAATCACATCGGCGGCCCAGGCCATCGGTCGTTCTCTCGCTAAAGCCCGTGACTCATAGTGGAGAGCGATATCCATCTGGTGTGACAAAGCACTGCTTTCCTCCCTGAGGAAAACGGGCTATAAAAGGTGCCCTAAACAAATGCTGGGTTCACGATATCTACGCGCAGACCGTGGCTCCCAGACTGCTTAATGTGCGATCGAAACCAAAACACAGGAAAAAATAATCTCTCTCTCTCTTGTTCCTCCTCCTCCACCCTCCTCCTCATCCCTATCATCTTCCCACCCCACACACAGCTAGGGTGAGTCCGTTCACTCTGGCAGCCCGGACTATTTGTTCGCTTTTAGACAATGCGAGGAGCAGCCGACGAGAATGTAGAAAGGCGCTAGTGACTCGGGAACTGGAGCGCTACAAGTTGGACATTGCCGCACTCAGCGAGACCCGTTTCTCCGAACAAAGTCAACTAGGGGAAGCGGATGCTGGCTACACCTTCTTCTGAAGCGGTTGTCTTAAGGCGGTGCGACGGGACACGGGTGACGTCTTTGCCATCTGGAACGACATCGTGGGACGACTGCCCTGTCTGTCGCATGACATCAAAGATAGCTTGATAGGACCCCGCCTGCCTCTCCAGGGAGGCAAATTCGTCAACATCGTCAGCGCCTACGCCCTCCCCTCCCCGATGACCAGACCTGACGCGGAAAGGAACAAATAATACGAGGACCTGCATCCCCTCCTAACGCCTGTGCAGAAGGCGTAGAAGTTGACTGTTCTTGATGACTTCAGCGTCCGCGCCAGATGTCTGGAGAAGAGTGCTGGATCCCCACGGTCTCGGCAACTCCAATGACAATGACCTTCTCCCCTCTACGAACCGGCGCAGAACACTGTCTGATCCTAACCAACACCTACTTCCGTCTACCTACGTGGTAGAAGGCGAACTGGATGCATCCTCGGTCGTGACACTGGCGTCTCCTGGACCATGTTCTCGTCCGGAGGCAAAGTCAGCCGGACTTTCTGAAGGCATCCCAATTGCCGACGCTTGGACCGATCATCGCCTCGTCCTCTCTAAGATGCAGATCCGCCTACAGCCACGCAGGAGATCTCAAGGTAAGCGACCCCCAGGAAAGCTGAATATTGCTTTATTACCTTTGCCTGCTCACAATCACCACTTCAGCAATGAGCTAGATCAACGACTAGTCGTCGTCGTAGTCGCCGCCGCCGCCGCCGCCGTACCGACGAGAACGCCTTCGTGGGGAATCGATGGTGCCAGTTGGGGGACACGAATCAGTCGAGCGCCCTGATTGTCCTCGGTCACGCAGGCCGTTAACATCAGGACTGTTTCGACGACAATGCGCCACCTACTCGTCAAGAAGAACCCTTTTTACAAAGCCTTCGTCAACCACCCTACCGACGACAACAAAGCAGCCTTCTTTTATAGTCGCCACCATGTGCAACATCGACTGAGGGAGATGCAGGGGATCTGGGCGGCTCGCAGAGCATAGATGATCCAAGGCTGCGTGGGCTGTAACGAATGGCAGAACTTCGCTGCGATCAGGGCTGTCTACGATTCGACAACTGAAGGAACCGTTCCTCTTCTCAGCGCTGACAACACTACCCTTCTCACTGAGAAGACGCGAATTCTGGAGCGATGGGCCGAGCACTTTAGAGGCGTCCTCAACTGTCCCTCCACCATCTCCGACTCCGCCATCGCCCGTCTGCCTCAGGTGGAGATCAACGCCGACCTCGGTCTCCCGCCCTATTCCCACAAAACCATCAGGGTCATGCAGCAGTTTTCCATCTGGAAAACGTCCGGATCGGACGCGATCACTGCTGAGATTGAAAAGCGTGGTGGACGCCAACTTCTGACAGCCCCCTTTCAGGGAAAATTTCCTCAGGGACGCCACAATCATCCATCTCAACAAGCGGAAAGGCAACCAACAGCTCTGCGACGATCATTGAGGCATCTCCTTGCTGAATATCGCCGGGAAAATATTTGCTCGCATCCTCCTCAATTGTTTAAACAACCACCTCGAACAAGGTCTTCTGCCGGAAAGCCAGTGAGGCTTCCGACGTCATCGTGGGACCACAGACATGATCTTCGCAGCCTGCCAACTTCAGGAGAAGTGCCAGGAAACGCGGACCCACCTGTACTCTACATTTTTGGATCTGACGAAAGCCCTAGACACGGTAAATCACGAAGGACTGTGTAAAATCATACAGAACTTCGGCTGTCCCGAGCGATTCACTCAGATGGTACGTCAGCTCCACAAGCGTCAGGGACAAAGGAATCGTCTCAGAGACATTCGTAGTGACTAACGGAGTGAAACAGGCCTGCATCCTTGCGCCTACACTCTTCAGTCTCATGTTTACTGCCACGTTAATGGACGTCAACTGTGATAAACGCCCGGGGATCTGCGTCACCTATTGGACGACGGCCAACTCCTCAATCATCGGCGGATGCACTTGCAGTCGCGTATATCCACAACTATCATCCACGAACTTCTCTTTGCCGACGACTACGTTCTCAACGCCACCTCGGAAGAGAACATGCAAAGAAGCATGGAACCCTTCGTCGTCACCATCGACAACGTCGGCTTCATCGTCTACACGAGCAAGATGGTGGTTATGCACCAACCGTCACCCAAAGATGTCTAAAATGCATCTTAAATCAACGTGAACGGCGCCCAACTGCAAGCAGTGAACAACTTAACATATCTGAGCATCACCGAAAGTGGTGATGAAGTTGCCTGCCGGATTTCCAAGGCCAGCCACGCCTTCAGCCGTCTGCGAAACACAGTTTGAAATCGATACGGTCTCCACATCAGCACCAAACTGAGGGTTTACAAGGCCGCCATCCTCCCGACGTAACTGTATGGAGCAGAGACTTGGACAGTGTACATGAAGCAGGCGCGGATGCTCAACCTCTTCAACCTCAGTCGTCTTCGATGGATACTAAAGCTGAGATGGCAGGACCGGATCCCAGGCACAGATGTACTGGAATAGACAGAAATTTTCAGCATCTACGCCATGCTTAGACAACTGTGACTGCCTTGGAGCGACCACCTCGTACGGATGGACGATGAGCGGCTATCCAAACGACTCCTCTACGGAGACGTCTCTACGGGTTCTCGTCGCCAAGGAAGCCAAATTCGCCGATACAAGGATACTCGGAGGACTTCCTTGAAGCGCCTGCAGATCAACTCGATCAAATTGGAATACCTCGCCCGGGACCGACATAGGTGGAGGAGAACAATGAAGACAGGCGCACCAATCTTCAAAGGCAATAGCCTCACCTTCGTCAAAACCAAATGCATAGCTCGCAAATCTCAACTGTACCCATCTTGAAACGCCAACTCTCAACCGTCTCAAACTCCCCAGGATGCCAGAGGACGTCCGGGGCACAAATCGGTCATACTGGGCGCCTTTGAACCAACTGCAAAAGCGGATGTCTATCAATACTCGCCCCCCACTTCGACAAGCAATCCTGATCTCCCATCGCCATCCTCCACCGCCTCAACATCTGCTGCGGCGGCTCATGCCCCCACCACCACAATCCTCACGCATTGTGAAACATTAACCTTACCTCCACCAACATAAATGATGTGGACTCGGTCCATACCTGTCCCCATTGCGATCGTTAATTCCCCTCACACATCCTCTTGGTTGGTTACTTGCAAATTCATCGCACAGAGACTGGAGAATCAATCCCATCTGTGTCTCTACTTTCCCCACTGCCCCGCACACTCACCCAACGCATGTGCCTTCTAGGTCACATGCGTACCCACGAAAGCGGAATTCATCCTAGTATCAACATACCTATGATATCTTAAACATCAACCATGCCTGACCCAACCATAATCCTGCCGCCCAGCACGCCCATCAGCATCAGCCCCACCACCGCCACCATCACCGAGACCGACCCTGACACCACCGATATATCCTGCCCACACTGTCCCCGTACAGTCACCTCCCCCATCGGCCCGATTGGCCACTCGCGAATCCATCGCACAGGGGCTGGTGACCCGGTGGCTGGAGCACCAACCTAACCTCGTCTCATCCGCCTCCACTGTCCACACTGTTCCCGCACACCCACTCATCGAATGGGCCTGTTGGGTCGCATGCGAATTCACGAAGACCTGTGGTAGACAACCGCAACTACACCCTCCCTCACCAGTACCCGCCCCTCACAACATAATCACTCATTACACGCACTCATTAAATGCACCCAAGTGTCACCTCCCACGCAATTTTCAAATGCTCTTCTCGGCTCCTTCTCCATGCAGCTCTTCTGCTGCATGCGTGATCCGAGTCAGACTTTGACGCTAAGCCAGTTGCTGTGGCTTGGAAGGCTGCTGACTGACACCTCAAGTCGGTCCACGCAGTCCGCCCAGTTTTGTGCGTTCGTGTGGAGTGGAGGACTCGCGGGCTGAGAGTCAGGCTGCTATGGCTCCTTCTCAGATTGATCTGTTACACTCTCACGCATGTGAGGAGTGTGTGTTTGGGTATTTTATGAGTAGTGCCTCCCAGTCGATGGCTGATTGGTTCTCCAGCCTTTGAACGGTGATGGCCCAGGCAAATTCAGGCCTGTGTGTCATCCTTCTGAGTCTTAAGGGTTGTAAGCTTCTGCTATTCCAGGATCAGAAAACCATGGCCCCCAAATTCTGGTGTGTACTGGAAGTTCTCCGCTACCTGGTGGGCATAGTCGGCCATGACGGTCGAATATGATATAGGCATAACCGACAAAGACGAAAGAGACTGGCATGGCCACTTCTACCTTAGTAGTCTCGGGGATTGAACACCTCGGGGTTGGACGTGGCTGGCTGATGACGGCTAACAAGCCAGAGATGGCCATTCTAGTCTGCCTTGTTTTTATTGGAAACCTCGTTAAGCCTATATCACGCGCCGCTGTGCGGTTGCTGACGGGGCCCGAGAGTGAACCCCAAGGCACAACGGGACGAGTGTGTTCCCTAACCCGATTGGTAAGTGCCCCTCTACCAGTATATACAGAAGGAATTACTGAAAAAAGACAAGGGACTACCTACGACGGCACTAGGTTGAGCCCCGAGGAGACAAGTACGCCCTGTAACCTGATCAGCCAATCACCCTCCGGCGATAGTTACTACCGATCGCAACTGACAGTACAAGGCCAACTTGCTCGTGACTCACTGGCCCAGCATTCGACTCAACTCTTATTAACTCAGGGAAGTCGTTTTTGAAACCCTGATGGTAAGTCAGGGTCAGATGTGATTATGTAGCCCCACCTGAAGTAAACAAACCCCAGTCACCTCTAATGCAGGACCGGTGGTAAAAGGGGTTCTTGCAGGTGCAGTCGGTGAACGCACAGGCGACGAGGTCAAGTAATTGTATGCCAAAAAGCAAATGGAAATGCACGGCTACACTTTGAGTAGTTGATAAAAAGTTGCCATAACCCCTAACCCTAACCATAACCTTTAACCGTAGTGCCTGACTCTAACCCTAACCCCTAACCCTAATACCAACCATCAGGTGGGGCTACACAACCACATCCTATCTTAGTCAGAAGTATCAGACCCCTCCCAGCCTACATAGTCATTTTCGCTATTTACTACATAATACACGCATTGCTCGAGCACAAAAATAAAGTTCTTTCTGCAAAATCATGCCCTCTTTTGCGTTTATCGCTCGTTCTTAGCCGTCTTTAGACGACCCAGTTCTTTTTATTTAGTTTCCCCGCAGAAGGTTTATGACTCTTACTTAACTGCATTTAGACGTTGTGTTTCTTTTGCTGATAAGCATTTTATTTGATCGATAGGATTGGAAGAACCAGGAGAAGGTGGAGTGAGGACCAAAATACAGCAGTTGGTAAAGATAACCTAAGATCCGGAGACATGAGTTCGACGCGGATATAACACCAAATTCTCAATAAAATTGACCTACACAGCCCTTCTGGGAAACACTATACAGGCCATCTCCTTTTCCTGTGTGAGCAGAACAAGTTCCCTAAATTTTGTTCCACTTGTAAACTTACCCGAACTTCAGAAGGGTGAGAAAACACGGATTGATCGCTACTTTTAACACAGATGCTTCTACACCCAGCAACCCGAAGGAAAGCTTTATGGACAAGCCTCTTCATGCCTCACATGTGACCACTTCCCACTCTGTTGCGAATAGACAACAGCGGTGTGGGGGCGGTCAGCCACCTGCCTATCAGCACTATTGAAATCCGGGCGGACTTCTGATTGGTTATAACCTGCCTGGCCGAGCGGGCTGAGTAATAAGCGCTGCCTTGACTGCGCTACAGCAGCGTTTGCCCGATGCGTCATCCACCCACGGCCGCTGGCCTAAGGCTTGTCTCCCCTTGGCAGCACGCGCGAGCGTTATGTGCGCCTGACTTTCTCAAGCCACCGCAGTCCGGTCTGCGATCATCTTTTTTCGCAGTCCTGTGTTGGCAAGGTCAGATTTTATGCGTGTTGCGTGGCCTTCCGCGTGAACCGTATTTTGATGCCCAGTGGGGACATCCGCGTGTCTGGTCTTGGAAGAGAGCAAGTGGAACTCAACCACAACCGGGTCCACAGAACGGTTCTTTACCGGTGCTACAAAGGGAAATTATAAAGAGGAAGTAGGTACTTGCAACTGCCAGGACTCCTCAAATTTAGTCTACTCGCACGCATTAGTCTGCAGGGAAGGACGACCCTGTCAATGGGTGGGAGGCTCTATGGCGTATCTCTATATGACAGAGTTTCTGTTATATTTTCAACCGTGTGTGGTTTATGTGCCTCTATGTAGTCTGTTTACAGGCCGCGTGCAAGAACACTAGACAGTTGGGCCACATTGATGAGGATTGCCAACATGTCACCTTGAGAATTTCCCAGTGTAAACCTATAGTCCAACTGGTATAGTGCGTGGATCAATAAACAAGCATCGAATTAAGAACTGCGAACCATACTGACGAAATGTTCACTCCGGTTTCCTTGATCCCTGCCTTTAAAAGACCCTCGGTCGTGCGTAGTTGTTATCTTGTTTTTCACCCTTGTCGCTACAGCATGTCAGACAGTAAATGCGCTGGACCAACACGGAGACCAAATCGGGGTCCGGTGGACGTTGTTGAGAGTGCGCACTCATAACAAATGGGGATGTGGCGTCGCGTCCAGGTGCAGATTCCCGCCGCGCCAGCTGGGATCCAAACCTCCCTCCGCCTTTTTTCTTGTCGTGTTAAATCCTGGTCAGTGTGCGTTACGGTCCAGGGGGTGTGGTGGTGGGCCTAAGTGTGGGTTTCCACCGTGCCAGCCACCTGTGTCCTCCCCCGCCCCCGGTCTTCTTGACACCGGATCCAGGTGTGGGAGGAGGAGAGAGTGCGGTAGATGCTGCGCAAGTCCACACTCGCTGTAAACGAGTACCGTGCCAGCCACCTGTGCCCTCCCCGCCCCGGGCCTTCTTGACTCTGCCTTGACACCGGGTCCAGGTAAGAGAGATAGAAAAGTGACAGATGGTGCGCAATTACACTATCACTATAAACTAGTTCATGCGCAAGCCATCATTCCTGCTCTCACTAAACTGTTGTGGAGCACACGGTTGATAGTATCGGCAACAACTGTCGTTTGTCAGCTACCAGGCACCCAACTGTCGTCTGGGTCGATACCATGCTCTGCTACATGTTGCGGTCACAACCTAGTAAATCCCCCCGAGGCTTAGTTAGACCAGATGGAGAGTGTCGGGTAGACTTCTACTGCACAATGGGGCCGTGTGCAAAAGTCCGACCCAGATTGAGGACAGTTGAATATGAATAAACTGGACTTGTACAATAAGAACACCAGGACTGTTTTAATAACAGAAGCCACGTCGATGTGCGATGACAGCCCAAAAGTGAATCGTACTGTAGATGTGCTAACTCATGAAATGTCAACCAAAATTTCGAAATGCGTTCTCGTTTCGAAAAGATAAATTAAGTAGTGTTGTAAAACTAATCATGATGCAGCATAAATCTATAATGATCCAGCTACCTCAGCGTGTCGGCTTTCGAAAGAACTTATTTTCGCCTGCATGCAATATCTATACTCTGCAAAAAATGACTACATATGTAGCATGCAACTTTCTCATTGATTTTCGATGCCCTTAACAATTCAATTATATTTCATGGAAAACATACATAAAAATATTCATTCTTTTACTTATTTGGTAAAAAATCACGTCTTCTTCCAATCTCATTCTCAAAAGAAGAGTATAATGCGGTTTTAAAGAACATTTCTAATTCCCGAATAATTTTGAACCCCTGCCTGCCGTTACAATTGTGTTCTGGGTTTCAAAACTACAAGCCGTATATTTTCCGTGTACGGAAAACCATGCATTTCTCTACCGTATTAAGAGGAGACCATATGAGGTTCATAAAATTAAGCAGTGTATTTGAGCAATATTGTTAACTTTACAAGCCGCATTCGTAAATGCAGATACATGACGTTTCATGAACGGCCATTTAACGGTATTACAAAATCTCACAATCAAAAACTTTTTAAAAACCGACTTCTACTCCTCTTTTGAGTATGAAATTGGAAGAAGACGTGATTTTCTACCGAATAAGTAAAAGAATGACTATTTGTATGCATGTTTTCCATGAACTATAATTGAATTTTCAAGGGCATCGAAAATCAATAAGAAAATTGCATACTACTTAAGTAGTCATTTTTTTGCAGAGTATAGATATTGCATGCAGGCGAAAATAAGTTCTTTCGAAAGCCGACACCCTGAGGTAACTGGATCATTATAGATTTATGCTGCATCATGTTAAGTTTTACAACACTACTTAATTTATCTTTTCGAAACGAGAACGCATTTCGAAATTTTGGTTGACATTTCATGAGTTAGCACATCTACTGTACACTTACCACAACTGGTTTACTAGCGAGTCGACTGAAGGCCTAGGATGCGCATATTTACGCGAAAGGAAGAACTCCGTCGTAACTGTCAGGGCAGTCTGTGGCCCCAAAGCACCTGAACTCCACGGCCGCCCAGCTCAGACGCCATGACCACACTGTTGAGTAATCGCGCATCCCGAAGCAACTGGACCGGGCATAACACCTGAATTTCCAGCTACTCAAGTATGCAGTGTGCGGGAACCATAAACAGACTTCCTTCAGTGGGGACCACTGCTGACCTCCTTCGTCCGCTCTCCTTGCATGGGAAAACCAAGGCGACAGTTCATTGGAAAATTTTAAGGGCGCACACTTAATTCCTACTGAAATCTGCAAAATATGATGGCTTTCAATTGGCTAACAAGCGTATCTCTCCGTCTCAGAATATGTAGTCGTTAGAGTGTACTTCGCTATGCTTCAAGAACGCGATCATTGCTTGGATATACAACTGTAAGGAAGACCGGCAAGGTCTAGAGAGTCATCGGTGAGTCTCCATTACTTATTTTGGGTAAAGTCTTGTTCAAACCCTACTTGATCACCTCTATTTACCTGTTGAATAGGAACTTATGCTTGAGAGTCAGTATAAATTTCGGGAAAGGGCGGAACGATCCACATACTCTTCGCGGCCCGCCAACTACAGAAAAGTGCCTCGAAGTGAGGATAAAGCCCTAAGCCACCTTTCCGGATGTAGCCAATGTTTTCAACTGCGCGACCCGAGGTGCTCTATGGAAAGTAACGAAAAAATTTGGATATTCCGAAAGGCCCGCACCGATAGTCGGGAGGCCTGCTAGCGCCATGATGGAAAACTTCACGTCCAACTATTCAATATCAAAGGCATTCCTGATGACAAACGAGGTGAATTGGCGCTGCGTTATCGTTCCCAACCGTTTCAGCCTCATGTTCTCCCAGCTGCTGCTGAATGTCAAAGGGGAAGATAGAGCAGACACTGATACTACCTATCATACAAGCTGAGAACTATTTAACATGAGTGCGTATGCAGGTCGTCGCAAAAGCTGTGAAGTGAATACCGTAACAGAAACGTGCGTAGAGCACGTTTGGACCATTTCGCCTCCGGATTAGAAGGCGACGGACCAACTGAAAACACGCAGAAAGCGGCCATATTGTCAAATAAACTGGAACCCCAGCTCCGCGATCGCCTACCCCCCGGCCAGCATGCGCCATTTATAAATTATATTCAGGACACGCAGTGGCCTAGTCTGCGCTTTCAGATGCACCACTATACAGACACAACCAGTGATCTTGCACATAATTGGGCATTCCACTATTCTTACTGAAGATAGCCCTCCCAACTGCCATCACATCTCGGTTCCCGTTCGTCCCTGTCAGACAGCTCCGCATCCGCTGAAATGAGACATCATCAGGACATAGAAAGCAACCACCGATAGAGCAGACACAGTGCCATATTGCCCCTGATGCGCTCACAAACTGCAGTTACGAACCGATGCGGTCGGTCACATGCTAACCCACCACACCCTGATTGGTGGGCCAGTGCATGAATCTTCAATCAATGCCCGTCGTTGCCGTGTGAACTGACTGACTGACCGACCGACTGGTGGATTGAGACGTAGGCCCAATGACTCCTTCTTGATGTGGCCTTCATGGTACTGTCACCTGCGTGAGGCCCAAACTGCCCTTCCTGTAAAATCCTAGTACACTTCTGCGGAGACCAGGCCATGAGCGTAAACGGATTGTTTAACTCTGCCAGTTACTGCCTCCTCTAGCCGTCCCACCAGCGGGTCCAGGTGCATAGGGGAGGAGTTTAGCGGATAGTGCGAAGGTCTACCACCACCATAAACTAATTCCCACGCAAGTCACTGACCACAGCCCATCATGCCGTGGGACACGCAGAGGGTACCATCGGTCGCGGTGGTTGAACTGTCCTACCCGCGCGTTTAACAACCCCATGGGACCAGTCGACCGTACGCTCATAAATAACAACAATTGTAACAACTCCGCTCGTCACCAATGCTCACAGTGTCCTCACACATTCGGCCACCGCGTAAACCTTCGCAGTTATCAAATCCATTTGTCGCTTACACATCATTCCTCCTACCTACTTCACCAACGTTAGTAGTGGTGAGAGCATTAAACTGCGCTGTGTGTGGCGCGTGCGTTATACGGGGGCTGGCACGGCGTCGGCCCACCCCCGTCCAATCTCATCCGCCCTGCATGAGAGGCTTGGACAGGCTACTAGTGCGTGAGAGAGGGTGTGAGATTGGGTCAGACAGCTGAAGTACCCCTTCTCCTCGTGGCGATTCGCCGTATTCTCCACAATTATATGACTGATGAGCTTCAAGCTTGGCTTGGAAGGCAGCCAGCCGATGGGATTACTTGATCTTCCGTCAGACTACTGTGGTTCCTTCATAGCATGACCCTTTCGGTACTCTCGCTTTGTGAGCTCGGTGACCACCTCCCCAGTGGCGCCTCCCACGTGTGCGGCCGGGCCCTGTGCCGCACGCGTAGAGCGGTTCTTAACCTTCGTCATTCACTGTACTAACGGCCATCACCGGTCCCTTGATCTTGTCTCAAGACGGATGTGGGAACGCGTTGGCAGAAATCGCACAAGTCTACTCGACTGTAAGTCACTACAGCGTCAATCGCACTGGGCAGTGAAGAGCCTCGCCGTTTGCGATTGTCCAAATACCGATGTATTCAACCTCCCGATTTACCGACTGCCACAGTGCGTGGACCAGATTTTGATCTAACCTCTTTCACTTTCTCAAGTTTTAATGGACGGACAGGAATAAGTCTCCTGTGAAGAGCTTTCCTAAAGGAACCATGTTTGGTGGGCCCACCTATAAGTGTTTTAGAATGGGAGCTGACTGAGCAACCATGTCCGGGGTTAAGTATAAGTTGGGTTTCTTCCAAAAGTCCAAACACAGTCGTTGAGCTCCAAAACCTGCTTCATAGCTGACCCAGCAGAATGTAAGGTAAAAGAGCGTTAAAACTGGCTAAGCATACCGAAATTCATGAAAAAGTGTTAAATAACTGGAACGGTGTCCCCAACACACGAACGTCAACGACCGTAGCTAAGGATAACGGGGCAGAATTACCGTTAAGGTGTCCGAAAGTAACCGTTGACCAGAAAACAGGAACATCGAGGGTAGAGTAGGGGATGGGAGGTTACCTCTTGCTAAATTGGAGGGCAGTACCTATTTCCTTGCCTTGTTTAATTTCCGAGGAAATTAATGCGTGAACTTGGAGGAAATCTTTCGAAACAGGCCTTTTCAGGCACGGTCCAAAGTTTGATATGAATATTTGAGCCGAAATCCATCAGCTACTGCGTAATAACCGCCTAATATTCACAAACCGCCAGCAGACAGCCAGTAGTATAGAATTGTACAATGATTTACCGTACTAACTACACAGGAATTAGTTAAAATCCCAGACACGCGTGTTTCGCCGATCTTGTGCCGCTGCCTGACGCAGCTGCGAGGAGTTCGGCTCGTCAGTGGGTCCCCCAGCTATCCCCGTGTGTTTTCTGGTATATGAACTCCAGTTACAACTTGCCTTGATAGACTTCGGCTCAAACATTCATATCGAATTTTGGACCGTGCCTGAAAAGGTCGGTTTCGAAAGATTTCCTCCAAGTTCGCGCATTAATTTCCTCGGAAATTAAACAAGGCAAGTTGTAACTGGAGTTCATATACCAGAAAACACACGGGGATAGCTGGGGGACCCACTGACGAGCCGAACCCCTCGCAGCTGCGTCAGGCAGCGGCACAAGATCGGCGAAACACGCGTATCTGGGCTTTAAACTGGTGTCTGTGTTGTTAGTACGGTAAATCATTGCACAATTCAGTACCTATTTCCGCTCCCCAGCCCTGCCTCACGACCCCAACCTCCTTTGGATGTTAGCGGGCATCCATTTCCATGCCCACTACTTCGGCAATTGTGTGTGCATGGTAAGATTTTATTTCGTAGCCGTACCTGTTAGAGGTTAGGGGTTGGGGTTAGGGTTAGATCCTTATTACTACTGATACTGTATGAAGAGCGGCCGGGGCTAGCCTACTGCAGGTACGGCTACGAAATAAGATTCAACCGTGTGCATTTTCCGTAATTTGCTAAACCGCAAACCAGGTACTGTAAGCTGCAGCTGGACGCAGGATAAGGAGTCTGTATTTGTAAGTATTGACACAAAAGGAAACAAAAAATCTTCTGCTCGTTGCAGTGATCCTGCAGAAAACAGTGAAATTGGGATGGCAGGGCTCCACAACAACGCGCGGACAAATGTAACTCACTGCACGTAGCATCTTTTCCCCTTCGGAATGTTTGTACTGAGTGTCAATTATGAGAATACATACATAGTTCACTAAGAGTACGTGTGAGGTGCACACTGGGAGACTATCTAATCTTTAAGCGGCGGTTTATTCAAGAACCGACATGGGGGGGGGGTTGGAGGATGCCTCGGATACCCAGTTAACGGCACAGTCAACAACGAGAGCGCATCTGTCATTCCGGCAGCTTAGATTGGGTTAGCCTAAACCACTCTGCTGCAGTCCCCTGACACGCTAACGAGGTTACAAAGACCTAGCTGCGCACTTGAGGTGTCCTGGAGACGATAGCGGGGGTGAGTAGATTGACGTCCTGACTTTGCTCTCTGTTACTGGCATCTGCTTTCATTTCTTACAACAAAAACCTCCCCTTCGCGACTTTACTGAACACCGAATTCTGCCTAGCCCCCCTCCCCAGACTGGAAACCCGACAAAATAGGCCCCAGCCCCTTCAACGGCTTTGCCTCTCCAGAGTCGCAAACTCCGTTTGAGCAATATCGCGGGAAGCCGACCGAGCACATAAAAAAAAAACCACGTGTGGTGTCCAGTGATATGATAAACGGACAGCCAGTTGCACCCATTCCTGCGGCAAGCGCGCTAGCATTGAAATCCTGCGCATACCGCGCGAAAGAGTTTAGGTGATGCAGGACGTCTAAATGTGCAGGCGTGTGAGTCATCCACACGGCTGCACTTGACAAGGCTTAACACAATTCCTGCCGGGGATGGTTATATTCGTTCAGCATTCGATCAGCGGTGGCGCAGATTTCGAGACTACAGAAGGAAAAAAACAGATGGATCTGCCTGCCTTGCGACCGGGTTTAAAATAAGGTGCAAAAACTTGCTTGCAGATCAGCCGGTACCGAACGTCTGCTCTGAGTTATGCCAACCTGGACGGCAAGTCACAAAACCAAACCAGCCGATGCAAGAGCACGGAAGTGCAGACAGCTGACGAATGGATATGCGTGTCGTGGGCATTACTAACACGAGACCCACGCCTTTGGCGACAAAATCACCTCGGTTTGTGTGTGTGTGGGAAAGCATTTTTGACCATGTCGCAGCCATTTCGCGGTTACTTGGGACTTACCTAATCGAACGGCACCCGACCGCGGACAGTCTACATTTCCCAGCCTGTTTGCATCTATCGAGGATTAAAAAACAGGTTTTAACAACACATGACCGCTGTGGAGTTTCAATGTCTGCGTCCAGTACACTAATACTGCCTCAGCAGCGGTACCCAGAAAACGTTGAAGATATAACCGAACCCTTGCGAATCACTTAAGGCGCGGATAAGGCATGCACTAATTAGGCCAGGTGCGTGGTTTGGTACTAGGCAAAACTGAAATCACCGAAACCCAACAAATAGCACAGATTCGTCGCAAGGGACAGCCATGCAGCGGGTTCAGTAGAGGAACGATGCGATCACCAGGTCGGAAATGGGGTTGAGGGAAGGAAATCAAAAGCCCTGATCCATAGGTTAATATCTGCGGTGTTTTCAACAAAAGTACACTTGGCGCGATGCCTGTGGGAGAAGATCGGAAGCGTTGCAAACCATTGTGTAGACATCAAACAAGGTGCCCCGGAGAGCTGGACGCCCAGGTGAATTGTCCACAAAGATGCGCTTACAATAACGAAAAACGAGAGTCTATGCTCAGTGATAAGCAGGAGCCTCCGAGGTTAGGCGTGCACATAAATACGTCCCTAAGAAACAATTTTAACCCTTATGATGCATCTTAATCTCCTGGTGGCTAATTTAATCTTGCTTGGCAGGTCAACATTACCAATTGAGAGAGTACTTTAAGGCAGATTTATTAAATGCGAGCGGCACAGAGGACAAGATGGTCATCGCGAGGATGAGTTCGTCAGAA
Source organism: Spirometra erinaceieuropaei (assembly GCA_902702965.1). Lineage (NCBI taxonomy): Eukaryota > Metazoa > Platyhelminthes > Cestoda > Diphyllobothriidea > Diphyllobothriidae > Spirometra > Spirometra erinaceieuropaei. The sequence goes on along the minus strand of CACRXP010000607.1, from coordinate 352,478 downwards.
TACATATCACGAAGTGATAATTATCAATGACCCCTGCGGGCTTTTTCCGTCAAAGCACTTGCCCTTGGTACAGCTGTGGTCCTGCTTGCCGTAGTCAGCCTCGATGTCGCGAATTGTACCGCTCCACGTGCGAAGAAGCGGGGCTGCAAACCTAGAGACCGCGGATCATTTTCCTCCAACGACGAGACAGAGTATTAAAAGTTCAGGAACCACCTCCGTGTCAGACGGAGTATGTACAACCAGGTGTCGAGTTGACTTATTCTTCAACACTTCCAGGCGGACGGCGTCGCCGGATAGGAGGCAACGGCACTGGGCCCATGAGGCGAATGACGAAAAAATGGCCAACGCCACGTTTGTCGTCCTTATCATACGGCTTGAGGTAAACTCCTCGTGAAGTCGCGGCGAGTTCGAACTGCCCCATTCAGCACCAAATCAGTATTCTTCATTTGAAGGATGCTCCTCAGGCAGCAGTGGTCAAACACGTGCAGTTTTCACTCATTCACCATGCATACAGCTCAGTGCTTGCAACGGCACAGGACTGATCGGATGCCAAGTACACGCGCACCCTTATGACAAAGGGATGCATCGCTTAGGGTTCACATACACTTTCTAAGGACTGTGAAAACCCTGCGGGCAGCATTGATCCGGGAGACGACGTCGTCTCTGCTCCATCGCTTCGACAACGGCCTCGTGTTGAAGTATTCGAAATTGCCTACTCCAAGCTGACACCGCTAATCCACAAACTGTCTTCTCCAGATCAGGAACGCGACTCGAAAACGCTGATCTTGGCATTTATAGATAAACCGACTAATTTGGCGACCTAATTCACCCCCCAAACCAGTCAGTGGGTCATCTAAACTCGAGGCTGGCAGAGCAGTATCGCCAGTGTAGTGGAGATCAATCAAGTGGCGCCCGGGTGCAAACTCGACATTGCAAAACCCTGTAGGATTCTTCCGAGGATGATGTCGATGGCGTAGTCGAACAGATTGGGCGACAGGATATAACGCCCGAGAGGCGGTATGCCTAGATCACGACGAATTTTGCGGTCATACCATCTACCTCCATTATCTGCCCTTGGGACCCGCAGTAAACGCAATCAAACGCTGCGGCGGAGCTAACAAAGCAGACGGCCGCCGGTTGCCATGGCAGAATTCAAGAATGCGCCACAACGCGAGTATCTGGTCGGTGCACACATAGTCCAGCTCGAAACCCTGTCTAGCGTCACGGACCCGAAATTGCCCGAGAATGACGGTGTCAGAGATTCAGGCTAGCAAACGTAAGAAATCCGGGTCGATTATCTGAAGAGTGCGTAGGGCTCACCGGCACAGAGGAATTGTATAGTTGACGTTTCGGAGGACTTCGCCGGAAGGGGATCACAGGTGCGACTGAGCTCCATTAAGGTGACGACGCAAAACGCAGGAGGCCGCCGAGATTTACAAGCAACGGTCAGAGGGCCAAGCCAGCGAAAGAGGAAAAAATCGATCAGCCCAAGGTCAACTAATCCGGTCGTTTACTGAAAATACTGGCTGATTTTTGCTCGAAATGGCTTTGATAATGAAGGGCCAGTCAAGCCCTCCGAGACGTCAGCCATACAATTCCTCTAATGCACTGAGCCCTACACACTTCAGAATGCTAGAGACCTCTGCAACAACGTCGACGAGACTCATCCCGCGGTACATCTCACAGCCTGTTCTTACTCCCTGAAAATGGGTAGCCGCGTCCCGGCCATCGGGAACAATCTCTTCTCAACGCCTGCTCGTTCCCCCCACGGAACTGGAGCGACGGTGTCGAAACAAAACCTGCAGATTCCAGCCAGAATACCACCTTTTCCGGGCACCTTTTTGTTGCGCAAACTCAATACCAAATAGGCAATTTCTCCCTAATCGGGGACGGCGCACGATGCTGCATAGGCCGCAGAGGGCAGCAAGGACGCCATGGGTTGGTCATCGAAGTTGAGATGGTGACCGAAGTGTTGGCACCGGCGCTCAACCTTGGCCGAGTCGTCAGTGGTAGGGTCACCATCCCCATCGCGAAGTCACTCGGCGCAGAGGGCTAGCGACCATCTTGTCATTCACGTTTGAGGCTTGTTCAATGGAGGTCACTATTCTAGTCCAATGGTTCTTGCGGTTACCTCTAGGTGACTTTGCAACTATCACGGTAAAAGAGCTGAAAACCGCCGATGATGAGACAACTGAAACTAATGCATGTAGGCTGCACATAGCTCCTCCCAACGAAACGCCTTGTTTTAATTTTCTGTTAAGCACATTGAGGGAATAAATGCTAGCAAACACGGGGAGGTTACTATTTGTAACATCTTAGGCTCTATTACCACCTTCTACTACGTCTAACAACAGCGCCGCTCCACACTAAATGACGTACAACGTCCCGCCCGCTTTCGCAAGTGAAAAAGTTTGGAACAAGCGTTATTAAGACTCTCCATCGGGAACCATCTTGGATACATTCACCAAGGAATGGCAGAAAAGGATGTTTAGGGTAGCATGAGCTTCTCTGTGTGGTGGGAACGGGCGCAGGATCAGCGTCTGAAAAGGATACGGATGAGGGCGATGAGTTTGAATCGGGACTCAGTACAAGCCCTTCCACAAAACACAGACAGCGCCGCCCAAATGGTGATGGGTGGGGGGGGGGGGAGAGAAAAGGGACACAGCCAAGGGAGGACTCGGAGACGGAGAGATGGGAAGGAGAAATCTGTTGGCAAAACTTTCGGGAGATGAAGCCAAGAGGCAGGGGTACTCATTCAAGAGGGGTGCTGTGGGGCAGAGGAAGGGGGAGGAAGGAATGATTTTGTCTGAAAGGTCGCGGTGGATGAGACCTAGGCGGTCCATAGGATTTTCACGAGGTAATTACAGTTAGGCATCGGCACAAGAGATGAGATCTCCTTGAATAAAAATGCTGAGTCTGCTCCATGACGAAGAAAATGCTTTGGCAAACACGCACACACACACAACTACGCAGAAACGAACAGAAGAGGTCAGCCGGTTAACTGAGCGCGGTTGAGGAGACAAACACGCTTTTCCACAGAACACGCACTAAAGGAGCAGAAAATCATGGAAGTTGTCGAGTGCACGAATACCAGACGAAAGGATATGATAAGGCTGTCAGTGGCGATGATGAGTCGTCATGCCGCATGACTAACCGGGGAGAAATACAGCTCGTCCTCGTGTCAAGCTGGTAGATGTGGGAGACACAGCAACCCCCACGGTTTTGCCTCTAAGGCAGATATAGGGGATGGTGGATGTGAAGAGAAATGCAGCCTGCATTACGAAACCAGACAATCACGACTCGCGTATCCCCACCTAAGCATGGGGGCGGCGGTGGTGGGGGAGGGTGGGTAACCGCGGCGGCAATGACATCCAGCAGTGAACAGTGAAGTTGAGCGGGGGGGGGGAGAGAGAGAGAGGAGACTGAGTGAGAGGATAGGCCGGGGAAGGTCAGTGTGCAAATTTGATTCTCCATGCACTGACTCTTCATGGGCACATGTAATCACATCTCTTCTCCTTCGTCGCCGCCGCTCTTTTCCTCCTACTTCTTGTGAGCACGAGGCAGCCCCTACACTGCAGTTTGAAATGGAGGTCAGAGAAGGGGACAGGGTAACTAACAGGACCAGTCCACCGCTGTTGATGTTTGCTCACTGTCGATAGCAGCTAGTGTCTCCTACCCTGCTGAAGTTTACTGCTTATCTCCTCCTCTTGGCGCATTTCCCTCCTCCAGATGGATACTTTGTCTGCAACGGGATGAAAATGATCAGAGACTTAAAAGAGAGGGAGACAAGGTTGGCCAAGTAAAGCGGATAGTTGAGCAGAGTAGAAGAGTTACCTTGGAGGGAGGACAAAACACCAATCTGGGTAGTCAGCAGTTGTTCGAGCCGAGAGGCATAGGCTGTGTCGAAAGAAAGGGAAGACATTAGTGAGTTAATGCATTAAAGGGCAAGTTTCGGTGCTAGTAGTAGTGGATGCAATCGTTTTAACGATTGATATACAGACTTTGGCAGATGCCCTACCTCGAAAGGTGGTTTTCCACCCCTTGTCCCTAAAACTTCGGCCGGCCAAACTCAAATGATAGGGTTGCGCACGCCGTCAGAAAAATGAATACTGACTTTACGTCCGTGGACGCAACACGAACCGGTCCAATTTTGTTAGAGGACGCACGAACCCGAGGAAAACCCGGCTTATCTGAACCATTACGCGCAATTCAAGAGGCAGTAGCAGAGCCGCGCGGTTACACCAGATGTACAGTGATTTGGGTGAGATTAGACAAAATAGGCAGGGGACACCTTGAAATGACCCAACCTAGTGATATGATTCAAAATTTCTAGTCAAGCTGAAGGCTTCTGAGTTGCAATCCGACTAAAAGACAGTGAAGATTCTGCTCGCTAAGTCTAAAATAAGGTCTATTTCCACGAAGAAATGGTGGGCCAACTCACATTCGACGTCATAAAGGACATTGCCTGCCACCTTCTTAAGCCGGAAATGTTCACTTGTCCACTTTGTCATGAGCTGGAGGATAGAGGGAAAGGAATGACATGGGATTGATGCACATATAATACAGTAGGAAGATTTAAGGTGATACCATGGAGGACATTACGTTACATGAATTTAAGAAGCTTGGAAGGCAGGTGGGCAGGAATAGGTTCTACATCGGTATACTCGATTTGAGGATGGATGTAATGTTTGCATCCCGCATACTGCAGCAGAAATTAACCAGTTAATCAACTTATCTCTCCTAATAAACCTCCCCCACAAAGGATCTACTAAGCATTCGAGAATTCAGCCCACGAAGCGAAGACGAAATAGTGAATTGTTCTCGAGAGTTACAAAGACAGATTCATCGCAAACTTCTTGTACACTTCCTTGAGTCCAGAAATGACTAAATAAGCCATTGTTCTAGTTAGCTCTTACGTGTCTACCGGCGGCTAATTTGCTGCCATTTGTGAGGCAGTGCATGATTATTCCTGAAAATACATTCAGCCTTTCCCGGAAACGTCGACTACGCAGCCGTTACCTTAGACTGAAATCCAGGTAGCAAAAGTCGACGATCAAGATGACGAAGTACGGGAGATCGTCGAGTAGTAAAATTACAAAATTTCCCAACCAGATGAAAAATTTGGTAAAAAGTAATAGGCAAACAGCAAAACACTTGATGTCACAAATTCACCTGAGAACGTGGTAATATTTAAATTCCCGAACAATTTCTTCGAAGGACTAAATTTCTCTGAACTACATCATCGCAACGGTATTGCTAGCCAATGGATGTTAGGCTAAATCAAACCTTAAGAAACCTGTTTTTGAATAGTTAGCACTAAAGTAGTTTGCTTGGAAAGTCAGATTTATATATTTGACACTTTATTGATATGGAAACTCGAGATCTCTCGTTATTCATAACTTCAATCCGACCGGATGGCCCTCAGGGTTCGAAGCAAACTAAGCATCTCTTTGCATCTAATTAGTGTTGGTGCCATGAACTAGCGTCATACTAACAGTTCGACCGTCGATTCCGACGATGTCCACTGTGTGCTACACAGCAAGGTGCAGCAGACACGGTAATTAGCGCGTGAATTGGTTTATAGTGATAGTGGACTTGCACAGCATCTACCGCACTCCCTTTTCCCCACTCCCCACATGGACCCGGTGTCAAGACAGAGTCAAGAAGACCGGAGGCGGGGGAGAGCGCAGGTGGATGGCACGGTCGGACCCGCACCTAGGCGCACCACCACATCCTCTGATCCAGAACATACACTTGAACAGGATTTTTCACCAACAGAGAATGTATGTGTAGTCCCAACTCTTCTCACGTAAAATGGCCGCCCAGAAGGACGTCATTGTGTCCTCAAGGCTGACCGACATTATAATAGGTGTTGTCTGAGAATTTAAACTTATAACGACAAACTCCCTTCAGAGGCATCAGATGAGGCCATAAGGGAATAAGAAAAAATGTTGTAGCAAAGCAATAGGTAGTGATGATACTCACATCGCAAACGGTGTTATGATGGTCGCAGACCTCCTCTTCGAGGCGCTCTATATGACTGACAACCTCGTGGAAGTTCAGAAGGTCTTCCGTCACTTCACCGTCCTATAAAGAATAATACAAACTTATGCATGTGCAAAAACATGAACACTAAATAGCGTTTCAGAACTTCTGATGAAAGAAAAGTCCCCGCTGGTGATCCTTCTACATGCATTTCCGGATGCTTTAAGAATAGGCAGAATAAGACTTTGTCAACTGCCCTGCAGAGGAAATTGCATAAAATCTGGCTCCCAAAATCAAGAACATCGGTTCCTACCCCACCTGCTGCGTACTTCTTTAAACATACGACAACAACAGTTGGTGAAGGCACCACACAGTCTGTTTCCTTTCACAGGGCGCTGTTTTACGTACGACCGCCATCAGAAAACTCACAATCACATGAGACGAAAGAAAAAGTAATTATGAGTTGACAGTGTGCTCACACAGCTACCACGGTTTACCGGCGCAGGTACAGACACTTGACGGCCAAATGCCGACCTTGTCACATCCAATTATCTTCATAAGGACCTTCCACCGGCACATTATGTGACAGGGAAGGACAAGTTCTTCACTAAAAACAACTAGACACGCCTTTAAAGTACCAAAACGCGCAAAAACTGGTGACCTAGAGGGCTGCCAGTCAAAGAAATGACTCGCTTCTGCTCGTGACTGGTAGTGAATCCGCAACTGTTCCTTCTTATGGCGGTCTTTTGGTCTGTCTCAAACAAATGAGATGCGATTTTGATGAAGTCTAGTTCGCGTGCACGCGCGCAGCGGCCAGAACGTGTGTGGCACGCGTAGATGTGAAGTTATCTCAGTCGGCTGCTGCGCGCGACCATATTTTCCGTTGTCTTAGCTCTTTTTCTACCCTTGAAGTATGAGTGTGGAGATAATATATTTCGGTGTTGGTGTTGACATTTTGGCCAAGCCACCCCTAAATTCGCTCAGAAGATGCTGGAGGCGATACAGAAAGTACAATGAGTAATTTTAATGAAAGCCTAAAAAAGCGGTACTATACGGTCGGACCCTCCTTCTCGCCAGTTGCCGAACACCATTGCGCCTACCGAAAAAACCCAAAATTACCAAAAAGGACAGAACAAGTCGATTGGGCCTACATTGGCAGAACGAAGCATGGCAAGGTCATCTTCGTCGTTGCCGTTGTCATCGCTTATGTCTCGTTCTTCAACAACCGCATGAGGTACAGACAGTTCAGTGGCGACATCGTAGTAACCCGAGTTTGAGCGACCATTGTGGGAGCCGCCGGAATGGTAGCCGGAAATCGAGTCGCCCAGAGGACCACGAGTGAACTGACGTCCAGTTTGCGCAGGTGCACGGCTAGAGGGGACCGCTGAAGAGTAGGTCATGTCTCCGGAGGCGGATCCGCCTTGGGGAGACAGATAAGACTTAGAGTAGAGTAAGCAAATACACAAGAACAACCAGGGTAAAGCAAGTAGTTGAGCCGCAGCAGCTGTCTTTCAGAAGCGGCGTCAAAGCGTTTACTACAATTATTATTACTACTACTACTACTACTAATACTACTACTACTACTACTACTAGTACTACTAATACTACTACTACTACTAGTACAAGTACTACTACTACTACTACTACTACTACTACTACTACTACTACTACTACTACTACTACTTGGTACGCCTGCAATCATGCCTGATCTAGCCTGATCCAGGCTTAATAACTTAGCTAAATTTGCCGTATGTATAACACATTACCATCAACTACTTTTACTAAGTTTTTCGACTGGGTGATATGGTTATAAGTAACAACTGGCCAGTAGTCGCAAGAATGCATTGACACCAATGGTGCTGAATCATTCTGAAAGTTAATTACAGACGGGTCACTTCCACCAAATACTGTCTGAGCGGTCATTAATGGGGAGCACGATGAAAACCGATCACATGTATAACCGAATTCCCCCTATTATTGTGGTCTTATCCACTCGGGTTGGGACTACAGCTTCGTTTGCGCAACCAAACCAGATATAATGTTTATCCGTCTACTACCGGTTCAGTCGATGCACTCGGAGACTCCGAGTAAACCCAATTAGGTAATTTAGGCTTTTTTAGTGGTGGAATTAAAATGACCCCCCCAAAACCACCTAGCTAATAAGGTGAAACAGGAGAGTCATCGCTGAAGCGAGACTATCTGAGACGCCAGCACTTCTTGTGTAAAAATACTGCAAATTAATTCTTGAGTGACTGAAGAAACAAAACAAATACACATGCCGGTACCAATATACTAGCTGACATACGCAATATCTGCTTTTTGAATGCATACGTTCAGAAATTCCGATCGATTCGCTTCTATGGAATTACATTCTGACAAGATCACGGCAAGCAAATTAGTGAATGCACCGACGCCAGCAAAAGACCGACAGTTTTCAGTGACATGGTCATTGGCAGCCTACCTGTGGCGCAGTTCTGACCGCCAGGCCCCAGCTCCTTCACCCTGAAAGAGAGAGAACAGAAGTGTCAAAAGGGAACAAGATGGCAAAGTCAGCTTGCGATGATTGAGGCGATGTACCTGTCTGCGTAGCGGAGGGTGTTCAGGGTGTGTTCGCAACAAGATATACCGGGCGAAACCATTGCAATCATGCAGGTACGCGACCGGTCTCCAATGAAGGAGTCGCGCAGGACCTGCGTTAGCTTGCTGGCTCGGAAAGGCAAGTGAGTACCCTTCCTACCCAGTGCCCGGATACATTCCTATTTCGGAAGGAGAGAGATAGGGGCAACAAATTGGATGTTAGCCAAAACAGACAGCTCTTATATGAAAAGTTGGTATTTATGGGCTGGACTATTTGGAAAGATGAAAAAACAGACGAGGTAAAGAAAAGGCCAAAAGTCAACTTCAGCATTCTGAAAGGCCAAATTTTTTGTCCCCATTTAATCTACAGTCGATTGGTCAAAATAACTTTGGCCATCGCATGCAGACTAGACTTTGCCTTGATTAACATAGCCATACGCAGAGCCTAAAAAGTGACCATGGCAACGGTCCCCTGCATTCATCTGGTTCTGAAAACCGAGGGGGTAACATATTCGACTTTTAGGCAAATCATAAGCCATCGTGTGCGCCGGCACAAATTTGCATCTCGTTAAGGGTTTCAAACATCTTACATTTTCGTCCCGAAAGAGTGACGCAAGACCGTACACAGACCTTTGGGTTTGAAATGCTGGGGCAACACTTCCAAAGCTGACATGCTCAAAAAACCGCTGTACGGTTGACTGGGTGGACCTGAGAACTTATTTCACAGTTGTATAAAGAACCTTATAAATTGTGTGACACCAATGTGGACGCAGCCTGTTGCAGAAGGAGGCCTCAGGTCATCAGTTCTTGTGGTCTGTTCGAGAACAAACTTGACCGTGGTCACAAGACTAGTCAATAATTAACCAGTGGGTACGGATGTAAAAGCAGTCCACATTAGGTGGTGTGCTGGACCAGAATAAGTCTTACCGTAGATTCTAGTGTGTGTTGGCTGGCGATACAGTGAAATTAAGACAAGGAAAGTAACAATTTGGTGGCAAATCTAACCTTGAGTGCGAGCAAGCTTTTGTTGATCTCGGCGCCCTCCATTCGGGTGATCCTATCCGAACTGCTGGTGTCAGCACCGCGTTCATTGCCGGCGAGATCAATGAGCGAGAACTTGCCGAACAGTTTGTTTGACGTGCGTTTCTTCAAGATGAGCTAAAAAGGGGGGGGGAGAGCGATATTCTAACTGCCTGCAGAATGAGTTGCACACTAGCACACATCTGATGCTGGTGAAGGAGACAGGACACAAATAGTGGAATCACAAAATGTCTGGTTTGGCAGATAAAGTGACCAGCGCAGTGGACATATGCTTAAAAGAACCAAGGCATAAAAACAAAGTGCCAAAAACGATATTTAAGTGAACAGGGGGTGGGGGAGGTTACAGCTGACAGGTCCGAAAGCCATGTGTTTACTTGAAACTTCTTGCTGTAAAACATACAGTATATGGTCAGATTTCATAAACATTTGGACTCTGGCCACGTAAGTATTATTTCAACTGTCTACTATCGTAAACATGAGCTGAAAGTGACGAGGTTCCGCTTTAAATCGAAGGTGTTTACACTCAAGTTTGGTGGCCGTTCGACCGTCGTTCCCAAAGATTTCCACCGTGAGCAACACAGCAGGGTGGGCGCAGGGACGGTGGCTCGCGCGTAAATCAGATCCTAGTGATAGCAGACTTAGACTGCGTCCATCGCATTCTACCCTTCCACACCCTCTTGCGCCCGGCACCAAAACCGATGACCGGAGGCGGGATCGAAGGCAAGTGCCTAGTGCGACGTGAGCCTGTGCCTTGACGTGCCATCACGCTGTCCTCTCATATACGGTATTTGCTATGGATGCGCGGCCCAACAGCGCGTGCCAGACCCTGACCTGGCTTCCGTGTTGGTCCAGCGAAGCCCCTGTGTGTCCCGCTGTGGCGGACGGAGCGTAGAAATAACAGCACCCTCGAACGTGCATATTTGATTTCAAGCGTGGCATTTGCATTTAAAATCCGCTGCTGGTAACCCTCAATGTGAAACTGACCGTGCTGCCAGTGATACTGCAGCAGGCTACCATTGGGCTGCAAAACCTAAATAACCCTGTCAAAGATAGGATGGACATTAGGTGCAGTAAAACCACCTGTCTGGCACAATCTTAAAAGGGAAGAATGGCCTAAGGAATGCCAAAAAAACCATGAAAACTATAGAAAACAACTTGGGTGAAATACGGAAGTTTTTTCACTGGTGACGATTGGCCAGATCAAGAATACGCTTCAGGAGACAATGACATATGAGTAAACTCGGACACAAACCGCTGGCCACGTCTCAGAGGCATGAACGTCCGAATAGGATTTGCCAAAAAACGTTTAAAAAATCCTGTGCATTGTTAGAAGATCATCTGATGGACAGGTGGGACGAAAACCGATTTGTGTCGGAATGGCGGAAATGAAAGCGTAAGGATAAGGGAATAGACTGCCTACTATCCGACGCATGCATTGTCATACGTGATGCATGGTGGGGCTGGCGTTAGGATATAGGCTTGCATAGCTGCCAGCGGGGTTGACACCTAGGTACTCATGGGCGTTGCGACTGGTCACAAAACCCGCCAGATGACTTTGAGAGAGAGAGAGAGTTATCTGTTCAGATTCCCTCAAATGGACGGCGCTTCGGGGTTTTGACGGGAAACGACCATTAGGATGCTGCATAAACTATTCATGTCTTTGAAAGGTAAAGAAACGTACTGGACAGCAATGATAGTGTCAGGTGCCAGTCCTGAATACACTTGTGCATGCACCAAAGACAACATCATTAAAGCCCAGGTCGGGAACAATCTCGCAACTAGTCACCTCCGTGTGCATGGACTACAAGCATTCATTTACTGCGAGGTATTTCTAAACCAGTATTAGGGCGCACCCGTAAATTCATTAGGTGTCATTTTGCTCAATTACACTCGACCTCCTCGGATAGGGATGTAAATACCCTCAAGGCGAAGACGGACGTCTGTAATTTTAACTGCCATTCGCCATTTACTTTCAGCTCCACTATTCTGTGGAAGGCAGAAAAAACGACAGTAATTTTGCCGATATCCAAATAATGATGGCTTAGTTTGTATATGAATGAGAATTTTTTGTGCAGTAATCACTGGCGACTGCCGTCTAATAAATGACACGACCTCAAAAAGACGGTTAATCTGTTAGCCAGATAGCCGAATGACAAATAGGGCCATCTTAGGTGGCTCTACGTACCTGCTTTTCTTAATTTTCTAAAAGCAACTAAATAGGTCTTTGCGCGTCCTGCGCAACTGCAATGGAGACAAAATGCAAAACCGAATTTGGATGTTGGCGTCTCTGAGCTGATGATGTCAGCATGTGCGCAAAGGATCCTTAAATACTGTGACTTTCACTGGCATTAATGAAATCCTATGACTACGACGATACGTTTAATTGTGTCTGCAGCGGATAAGACGGAGCACAGTTGCAAGTAGACTCGTTGACTCAAACAAGAGTTTAATTGGGCTGAAGTTCGGGGGTCAGTGTTCGAATCCTCTACCTGACAGACGTATGGAGGCACCAAAGACGCAGCATTTATAGAAGGCGCCCTACTAATGCTCGATAATCGAGGACTCGGACAAATCCTACCAGCCAGCACCC
>CACRXP010000607.1:324468-335276 GCA_902702965.1 Spirometra erinaceieuropaei | reverse complement strand
CCCTGGAACTCGCCTCCCATGGTGTGTGTTTTTCCGGAGCCGGTTTGTCCGTAGGCGAAGCAAGTTGCCATGCCCCTCTCGAAAATACATTCCACCAGAGGTTGAGCGGTATAGCGATAGACCTGTGGGGAGGATGATGGATTTATCAATCAGGACTGCATTCACTCCATAGATTAGTTTAGAAAGGTGTGAATTGATCAAGAACTTCAGGTACACCAACGGCCAGGGGAGGGAGCTTAACAGCCATCAGGTGTTTGCAACTATGATTTCAAACGTTGAGGCTGAGTCATGGGAGTGACTTTAAGGAGACTGGGAAATTAAAGCAAGTTCGGCTAAAGGTGGTTGCAGTCTAATGGTTGGAATATTCACTGTCAACGGCCCTATGGTCCCTTGTTTTAATATGCATGCACACAGAAAAAGGCGAGGCAGGTAGTGGATGATCGAGTCAATTGAAATTTTACTGGTGATGAAGCCGAAGCACTTTGGCTGCCCATGTGGGAACTTGGAAAAAAGACAATGACTAGAGCACACTGACACTTGGGTCTGAGAGGCATCACCTGTCCCAACGCAGCACATATCGGAGGAGCCAAACAAAGTTCTGTAATAAAGTTATATGAAATGCGCAAAGGTTGACTATGAAGGGGATTACTGGCAATTTTATAACCGACGAGTGAACAAGCAGGCCGGATGCAGTCAGGAAATAGGTTGTTTCCCAAACTGGTGTCGGTAGAAGATAAAACTGCTCAAAGTACTTTTTTGTGGAAGTGAAACGCTCTGACAACCCCGGAGGCCACATCGTTTGCAGCGAATATCCAGAAAAATTATCGGATGGATAAACTGAATGCTAAGAGAGAAGAAAAAGCGTAATTTTGTCAGGGAACAAAAACGGGCGCTTTCAAGTTGCGAAGGAGAAGGCTCTGTGCGCGCCCCAGTGCACAGCCGATTACACCGAAAAGATTCCCACGAGAACACGCCCGGTTACAAATGAATCACGCGGTTACGTTCAGTGCGGCGACTAGTGTGGATGCTGTTACCTAAGCCAGTGTTGTAACGCCCCGTGCCTTTAAATGCATCAGACAGGCAAGTAGAGGAATGTAAAAGGTTCAGGGGTTCGTTGGTCGATCAAGACAAAAAGAACGGACATGGACCAGAATTTGAGAATCACATCAAATTTGAAAACCGCAGGAATTTGGGCACGCGTGCTTTTAAAAAGCCTCCTTATTCCGTTAACGTCTTTTCGCAGCCTTGCCAGGCAGCTCAGGCTCAACACTGGGCAACTTTGCCGATAACGATCTGGCCAGGAGGCAGTCAAAACAACGGCAACTACGCATATGGACAGTGGCAGAGGCGTGCAACCGGCGAATGTTAGACATACTGTTGATGCGACTGATAAGGGCGCGTCCGAGAAATGTGCGTATAAGGGGACAATGGCTGAAAAGAGGCGCAATTGTTATAATCTCACCTCCGTTTTGCATTGCAAGGTCAGACAGCAGCTAGGAAATTTTGTAGCCAGGACAGTTGTCGCGGCCGACCTTGACTGTTGTTTTTAAAAGGCCCTATTTCAGATATTTTGGGGGCATGATCTGCGCTTTCACTTGTCTGCAGAATCTCACAACTACCAGTGATTGTTATGTTGCCGTGAGCTGGACGTTCTAGGAATATTTTAATACTTCATACAAAGCTGGCATTCCTTGCAGCGCAAACTCGAGTAGATGCACGTTCATGCACAGGGCTCGAAGTCTTAAAAACTAAGCATAATCTACTATTCCGCAATATTAACTGTCAAGTTTCCAGAAGGTGTTACCTCCTAAGGAACGAGAGAAGTGAACCGTTTGTCAATTTCTTCAAATGATGGCAACAAACCTGCAGGAAGCGAAGAGTACCAACAAGAGTGTCTGTTGATTAAGTGACTTTTACTAAGTGGGCAGGAACATATTCATCCCAAGGTCATCATGCAGCGAGGCGTGAAACAACTGCAGGTTGTACTTCATGCTTACTTCCTATCCGATAGTGTATTGGAGGGCTTCTGTCAACGTGCTACAAGTGCTGTACATGGTTTGTTTTATAAATGAATATTTGTGTATTATCTACCTCTTTGTAAATACTTTATTTCCTTCATTGTTGACAGTGGGGACGTAAATCCCACTTTATAAGTTGACGGTTGGCTTCTTTAACGGAAATACCGCTGACAATTTCCGAACAGCAACCTCAACATTTTATCCGTTACTTTTCTGAAATGAGAGCCCACCTATTAGGTACGCGCACTGAAGGATTTGCTGAGGACGCAGATCAGTGAAGCATGCGAAACTTACGCCGGCTACTTGAAAAACGAAACATTTTCTCTCTCCTGAACATTCACTGTGGTTTCTGTTACATTATGTTGGAGATGTATGAGAAAATGATGCTAACTGTTTACTCAGGATAATTTAGCATCAAGTGTCCGAGTTGCTGTGGTTTCCGACAGAAAGCGCATGTGTGGATCCAGACTACGGACTATTTCCACAGCCTTCGACTAAAACCGAAAATTATCATAGAAATTACCCCACAAACTTATCGTCTCAATAATGCAGTTCAGGTAAACGCGTAAATTCAAATCCGCGGGCCTCTTATGCAAGGAAGAAGTCGACAGCACTAACATGCCAGTTGACTGAGAACAATCTCAGTACTTGGCGGGAGAACTTATTCGAATGTATAAACTTCAGTGAAGGGCAAACACCTTGTCGCAATTTAAACTGCAAAGTCGGCATCGTGTCAGGTGAATTTCGGAAACACCAGGGTACAAAATATGGACTACAGGGTGTGTTGATTTGCTTAGACGGTAGGCGTGCGTCAGCCCGTAAAATGTAACGAGGATAGCTGTCAGCCGCCTTACGTTAGGGGTTGCAAAGGCAGATCTGTTTGGGATTGAATTCGTGACGGCGTGCTCAGCTTACTACCCACAACTAGTTCCGTATGAAGAAAATCCTTCATCCACTTTAAGCCCGTGTGAACGTCGCATTTTCAAAGCAGGTCTTGGTGTCAATGGGCTAGCAGATAAGCAGGTCATCTGGGAGTAGCCGAGTTCGGATTCAAAATTTTTGGAGGAGGCAGTATTGGATCGATAAAGGCAATGGTGCACAAAATACACCAGCAAATTTCACTTCACTTGCTCCCTCTTCAGGTAGGGTCCGGACGATAGGCTGGGAGTGACCAATTTTTGTAAAAATATATGACCGCCGGGCCACTAAGTTTGCTTAAAATCTGAAATGCAAGACTGTGGGGGGCCTCAGCGACAGAGATCAGGCAATCATACCTACAGAAAAATGACCTATGAAAAATCCGATGTGTGCGGTACGCGGTAGGGGAGTAGACATGAGAACCTACCAGCGTATTGTCAGCCGTCTCGTCGAAGGCGTAGTCAAAACGAAAAGACTGATTTTCCAGATACTTGGTTAGATCCACCTTTGTTTTGGGTTCGTGGACGAGTACCTGCTGTTTGTTGGGAATAGTGAGAACATCAATCTCCCGCCGGGCGAGCTCTGGAAAAAGTGCGTAAGTCACGTAAGTGCTGGCTCGACAGTACAGGTGTAAGGTTTACAAAAAGTACCAAACTAACTGTATTGTCTTCGGTTGAATAAGCAATGTTAGCCACTTTTACTCAGGAAAAACCAAAATGGTAGTTTTCGTAAGCGCCAACAGACACCTAAATGTCCTGGGTAACTACCGTCTGTGAAGGAAACCCTAGCATCGACTTCGATTATTACTGAAATTTATGGTTCATTAGAAGACAGTAGTTGCTGGAAGCGATCACTTTAGAATGGGGGAATTCCCTGTAACTGTTTTAGTGTGACAGTTATTTTAGGGTAGAAATCTAAAAGTGACGAGTACCTAGTAATTAAAAGACAATCACCTTTCTTGTTCATTGGTCGTTTCCGGACACAAACACAGATCTGGTGGACTTCAATGTCGTCGGCGATGGTCAGCGGACGATAGTCTAGAGTCTCTTGGTATTCCCTAGGCAGCACATAAAAGCAAGATTAGGTTTGTGAAAGGTATAAAACCTGCTTTTACAACATTCTTCAAACAACGGTCCCAAAATGCAGACGACAGCTCATCCCGCCCGTTTTCCCCCTGCTTACAGCGTGCGACTACAGCTCAGGACTGTTTTGTGCGCTGGTGGAAACCACAAGTAGGCGCATGCGGGCACAATATAGTACCCGCTTCAGCAAAGGCCGAAAACAATGGCAGTACGATGCGTGACGCGGCCAAGAGGCGGGCGTAGATAAGAAGCATTCTGGCCGCGGACGTAAACAGGCATAGTGCATAAATAATAAAAGTAATAAGGTCAGGTTTTGAGGTGGAAGTACGGCGGGATGGGAGGAAGAGGGTTAGGCAATAAAAGATTAAAGGATGCAAACAGACGCAGCTTAGATACGTGGTTATTTTTTGGATCTCCCGAAAACACCGAAATCCCCAGAGAAAGTGCCCAAATAAAGGCAAGGAGCACATAGTGGCAGTTTTTGATTGTTTCGACGTACAGCTGACCATTTCCAACGGAGAAGCCAGAAAAGCTTGGGTACTTGAATCAAGTATATCATTTTGGAGCACATACCTCGGGGCACGAGTTCAGGCATGAGAGCCAGAGACTGAAAGTATAATCATTCTCCCCTTACTTCTTCAGTGATCACTAAATTTGGCCAAATATCCGGAAAACTGTACAAGTCCGTCGTCCTTGGGAGCGATGATAACCTACGACATAACGCACGGTGAAAATGCGGGCAATACACCGGGGACAGGGAGAAAGGACTGCCTATTTTTCACGTATTTCTTGTTCAGTGGCACGGTTGAGCTTTGTGGAAATAACAGCCCCCCCGGTAAGTGCGGATTCAATCAACACTGCCTCATCACGTAGACTGTTTGGCTTTACTTGAAGTCAAAAACGAAGGTTTGTCCGAAACGCGTTTTTTGAACCTCATTAGCCTAGCTGCGGATTAAGCGACACGCCCACCGGTGACGGCTAATGGAGGGGCCTTCGAGGAGAACCAACTGCCAAATAACCGGGCTCTCGGGTTTTACGAACGAAACCAGTTGCTCACTGTGCAGCGACAATTTCAAGCCCAACTAGGCACTGGTCTGGCCTTAGCAGTATTAGAGCACGTTAATGTTGCCCGCCATTCAATAAGGCTCACAAGTCGCTGTCCGACACAATTGTAGAACCTTACAGCGGCGTGCCGAAGGGGTGAGTTGAAACGTCCACCTCCGAATTCGGGTGGTACACAAAACTAGTCTTCTACTAAGCCGACCCACTCAACCGCTGTATAGCGAATCACGACTTAACCGCGGTTTGTTAAGACCGGAGAGTTAGGTTTCACAGGCTCTGCTCAGCGGGTCAAATGCACCGAGAGGAACGATGACCTGACAAAGAACGGTCCAGATTGGCCACCCCAGAAGAGTGGGGGGGGGGAGCTAGGGCGTCGGCTGTCTCCACGAGGTAGGCTGTTAGAAGCCAGCCCAGAATCCCGGTTTTTGTGTCTCCAGTCTCTGGCAGGTATTATCTACAAAAGCCAGTTGAGGCAGATTTGCAAGAATGGTGCTAATCAGCAAACACAAGACAACAGCTCGGAGGGCCGGCTTTAATGACACTGGCGCAGGTTTAAAGGGGAAACAGATGTTAAAACCTACCGGATCATCATGAGGAACTCGTAGCTCGGATTAGTGGGGTCAAAATCGGGCTGCTCTCTTGCCGCTCGCTGCGCGGCTCGTCGTTCCTCTCGGCGTTGCTGGATTCGTTCAATCTCTTTGACAACGCTGGACTTGCGAGAAGCCGCCTGACCGGTCTGAGCAGAATTTGGTGCAAGTGGTGCGCCCCGAGCTAAATGCACATGAAAAGGGACTGAGTAGGAGGAGTAGTACGTTCGTCAGTATTTTGGTTTGACTTTTGCCTGAAACATCGACTCAGACATAATAGACATTTGGAGTAAAAAAAAGTAGTGACCAAATTTCGGGTATACTCCTAACTGAAGTAACCGTGGTTTGCAAAATTGTCAGGGACACAAGAAATGACCCTTTGGCAGCCTATTTTTGTTTCCCTTTATCTTCTGCTGGAATTCCCACCTTCCCTTAAGTGGGCTGCGCCACACATGAGTTAGATAAAAACGGGGCCAAAGTGACTACGCCGTCTGCGCAGGCCGTTAACCACTCCCATATCCGCGTGTGGCATGCCGTGGAGGTTTTTACTTCACGTCAGTCACTGGGCCTAATCGCCTGGGTGACAGGCTTGGACAGTCGACTTCTGCATGAGAAAAGTACTAAGGAAAAATTGCATTGTCATGGCAAATCCACGCTCATCTTATTGTAATAAATCTGACGCGCCTGGGTCTAACCAGTTGGGCTAGAAGTCGTGGTCTGGAAAGCTGGTAACTGATGCAGTAATTCAGGCAGTTTATTTCTGTCAGTCAATGTGTTCACGTCGTCTATCGGCTGTTTTGACTTTACCGTGACCTTGGAATGCGGTGGGTGCAGAAAGCTAAGGTGTAGGTCATCAGTGGGCCCACCTCGTGGGACAGATATGAACCCCGCCGTTCAGAATGGTCGGACTATCCTCTACTAATACAATACTTGCAATAACAACAGTAGTGGAGGTGTGGTCCCCAAACAACACATCAAAAGATGGGGCGTCGAAGAGGAGGTGCATTTATGTTCTGCGGCCTCAAGCAGCGGTTTCCGCTACCTATCTTCTGAGAGCGGAGTGCCCTAGACAAAGTTCTCACTCTGTGTCACGTGAGTTGCATACGCATTGTGTTTGAAGCGTGGGTCGTCAATATCAACCATGCGTGTAAAACGGACTCCCGGTTTTGCTGCGGTCTATAACCCAGTCATCGTTGACCAGACTCTCCAATCTCCGGAAATGGGTTCGCGAAATAGCTACCTGAAACGGTAAAACACAAACAGACCCCTCCTGGTAATCACTCAACTCTGTTTAACTTCAGTAGCTCACAGCTCACTCATTTGGCATTTACGTGCAAGCCGCAGAACTTAAACCACTTATTTCCGAGCGCTGAAAATACCAGTGTTGCCTTTCCCATGTGTCCACAAACGGTGACGACAGGAATGACTTGATAACATTGCCGACAAAGACAATGGAGACTTGTCTTTGTCGGCAATGTCAATCTGTCTACATTACGCGCCGCTGTGCGGCTGCTGGCTGGGCTCGAGAGAGATCCCGAAGACATGACAGCACGAGCGAGTTCCGTAACACGATCTGTGAGCGTCCATCTACCAATGAATTGCTTATTATACATATGAAGAACAGTTCTGGACCAGTGAGGATAGATACCTATTGTGAAATCTCGAGAAGTGGTAGACATTGCCCGCAACTTCATAAAGCTGCATGCCCTCATCCTGGGCAAAGAATCCTACCTAAGACACTTCCAATGTTTACACGTGCGTAAATTATACATGTTTGCAAATTTCAACATAGGAAATGGCTTTTAAACTATCACTTTCGGTCAAACGCAACCAAATAAAACGGGCTGCTAAGTGGTAGAGGGGCGATCACCAATCGCGTTACGGGACATTCGTCCCGTTGTGTCTTGAGGCTCAATCTCAAGCCCCGCCAGCAGCCGATCAGCGACTATTAGTTGAATCATGGGTAAGCAGTAAACGACCTGAGAATGCTGAGCAGAAGTTGCAGTACTTGATTCTTCTACAATGGAGCAGTTACTGGTTTAACCCTAGCAGAACCGGTAACATGTCTACTCCCTCCGCAGAGCCGTAGAACAGCACTGGCAAGCAACAATTATAACAGCTCGTTCTCTGAGTCATCAATTCTCTGGTTCTCCTTCTAGGTACTTCTGTCGCAGATTGTAGGTCAGCAAACCAATCTATACTGTATTTCGCACATCGCGGTCGGAAAGGGTGACCAGACAAATGACAACAGAACCTCTAAAGCTACCGCAAATGGATAAGTTGGAAAAGCAATGGGTTGAATGGAAACAATCCGAACTTGTCACTGTTGTGTCTGCTGATCAATGGATCATATAAAGGAGTGTTTAATTGTATAAGCCTACAGCACAAAGGCAGTCCTTATAAATGCAATAACAGGGGCCGGAAAAACCTACCCGAGTTCCGCTTCTGCTCACCATAGTGTCCTCGGCCGTTGACAGAACCGCCGTTCAAACTGCCAAATCCGGGCATTGGACCAAGGACGTCTCCACTATCATCCCAATCGGCGTCTGCGTGTAGAGTTGATTCCTGGGCAATGTCCCCAAGGTGAGTGAACTCGGGAGGATCAGCAGCATCTTTTCCAGGCTCGTCCGTGTCCATATCTTCATGCACGTCCCCTCGTCGGTGACCTAAATAGACACAAAAGACCTTATCTAATGAAAACTCAGTATCCAATCTCCTTTAGGGGACTGATGGGAGTGGCTGACAATAAGGTTGAAAACAAAAGTGAGTGACAAAACAATAGATGCCGGTCACCATGACATCGTGCAAGGCCAGAATACAGGTAATTGGGCAAAAAATGTTCCGTAGCAGGAAGGCGGCACTAGCACAACGTTTCTGGAGAACTTCCCCTTGCTAAGTAAGATGATCTCAAACTACCATTAGTTGGACAGAAAAGGAACGGAAAGTTAGTGAAGAATTTGTATTTGTTAAAGCAAAGCGCACATCTGGGAAACTGACAGATGTGAACAAAAGGGTGTGCCAGGAAGATTCGCTCGACGCCTCGGATTCACGTCCGAATGCATCACTGGAGATAACACAGGACAAAGGTAGTGGACGCACTTGCAGAATTCAAGCACTCATTAAAATCAGCAGCTGTGGATTTATGGTAGACGCTTGTATTTTGTGTGGTGATAGCTTGGTTTCCCAGCTGTGGAACCTATGATCATCTAGATTTCATCCCCGGTGGTGGTGCTAAATGAGATGACTACTCGGTAAGCTGGATCACCAGTAATATCGCTGAAAGTAGTGTTGACTCGCGCGTTCCTCTCATGACTACAGTAGGTGACCTATCTCGTGAATCCTGATGACAGAAACTGGTGTGAGAATTTTCGGACGTCTTAAACGTTGCGCATTTCGCCTGCCCATCCAGCCTCTTTAAGAGACTGTCATTTTCTTGTGCAGAAATTGTGCTCACGTAATTTAATCAAGCAAAATGTTCATAAATTTGGGCGAAAATGTACGTCGCGATATACTCAGGCAATTTCCTGTGCTAATACCTGTCCTAGACTTTGGTTGTGCATCTGAGCGGGTTTTTCTTTGAGAGGAGAGTAATGTTCTCTCAACAGTTTGAATAAACAGAGGTTGCTGGACTTGAAAATTTATTTTTTGCCGGTGCTAACCGTGTGAATCAATTTCCTAACAAAAAAAAGTTATTTTAAGAGAGTCGGCTGTTTTATAGAATCAGTTTGCTGACGCACAGGCTATTTTTAGGCAACCAGAAGGTTTGTCGATTGTTAAAAGTCAGATTAGCAGATCTGTGCGATTTGGTGCTCCGAAGTGCAGTAACAACGCACACAGGCAGTCCTTCGTTTAAATGGGCTGAAATTGTTTTGCCGTTTGGAAAATTCTACTTGATTTCATAGAAATGACAACCGCCGAATTGTCGTTTTCAGTTTTGGACATATGAAGCAGTACTATTTGTGCAGTCAAGCTTCTGCACATACCTAATTCAGAAATAGAACGAACAAGGAGTTAACAGTTTCAGAAAAATAGCAACACTTATGTAGCCACTCTGCCGTGCATTCATAATCGTAAAACGGAGTCTAGGGGTGAGCGAAAACGGTGCAAATGGTCGCAATATAAAAAGATAGGCAGGCTCTTACGTTTACGATAGAAAAGTGTTAGTATTGTTTAGGAACGTGAAATAAACGACCAGGTATCAAATTTTTTCCTTGTCACACAGTGCAAAAATGCAAAGTACACAGAGCTCCGTCAAAGTACTGCAGTATTAAAGTACTCCTCAAAGAGATAATTTATAAGAGAAGGTTTTCTAATTAATATAAAGCATATTCGTCGTTGACTTTCGTTGTGGGCGGCCATTATATTTGAAAATGAATTTTCATATTTGAATGCGACTTCAAATGTAGCCGAAACAACCTGCATGGAAAAGTGCGCCAAACACTCATTATTTCGGTAAATGCCTCTAGGAAGTTTTTAACAGACGCATAAGACAGTTTCTGTTTTTATGGACGATCGGATGAAAACACTGAAAATCATGAAGCAGTCAGCAATACTTCGAGGCGGATCTGAAACTCAACGTAATCCTGAACAAACGAAAAGTACGATTTCATGAAAGAAAACTTCTCTTTATAAAACACAAAATGGTATGTTTACGATTACACTTGTCGATTCTAGTTAAATTTAATGGGCATCGATCGGTCCGGCAGTATGTCACCTTATGAAAACTTGTTCCTATGACGTCCCCACCGGCGAAATCAAGCAAAGTCCCGTTTCTCTTATTGAACAGCATTTCAATCAATTCAATAGCGTAAGGGGTATCACACATCCTCGGAAAACTGTTTTAGAATCTATACTCAGAAAGTAAGTTGTTGGCAAACCGCTACACCTGAAATTACACTAAGTCTTTGAGGGTATGTAAATGTAAACTTCACTAAAACACTATTTTTTAAACTGTAATTCTATTTGTGCTTTCAAACTTACTGAGATTTTTGTACGAAAAGATGTCCTGTACATCTAAAAACGAAGTTTACTAAATTACAACCATTATTGACGCTTTCGCGACATGGCGCGTTTCTAAAGAGATTGGCAATGCTAAACAACGTAACATTGCCTTTAATACTTCTTTCATGTTTCTAATTCTT
>CACRXP010000607.1:271524-293144 GCA_902702965.1 Spirometra erinaceieuropaei | reverse complement strand
ACGTAGCATTTTATGAAATCCGTTACACAATGCCATATACAGCTGACATTTATTTCGGCCGTGTTGATGTCGGACTATATTCCATTCCGTACGGCCACATGCAGGCCAGTCCTCCTGCATTTTTCTGATGCTATTTTTGAGGGTTTTTTTCTCCTGTTAAATTACTACAATCATTTTTAAATTTTGCTTTGGAGTTTTTTTTCACTCCTCGTTTTTCATTTTCATTTTGCTTAACGGACTTCTAATCTCAAAAACTATGTATTGCACTTTGTACAGATTTTGCCTACCTCGTCTAAAATTCGCATGTAAATTTATTTTTACTTGCTTTGATAGGACCCCGACGGGTCTTTAATAAAAATAATTGAATTGAATTGAATGCGTTGCGAGTAGTGCAAACGTAGTGGCTGATGTCCTGAGTAGGCTCGCCATTTTAGACGATGGCGATGAAGGGGTACCTGCTTTTGAGACCGTAAATCTTTTGCAGACTCAAGTGAACGCAACTGTAACCTGTCAACAAATTCACCAGTGGACATCGAGAGACCAGGTTTTGTGCATCGGTCAAGGGAAATCAGATCCTGCCGTCGTCGAGAGTGGTGTTCCCTAGGCTTTAGTACTGGGACCCATTTGTTCCTTATAATGTGGACGATACCGCAAGAGCCTTAGACTGAGAGTAGCAATATTTGCCGATGACATGAAGATATGGAGTGTAATTCAGGACCTTGCCGACGAAGTCAGACTGCAGATGAACCTAAATCGGTTTGAGGCGTGGTAAAACGGTTGGCTCCTGCGGTTCAAATTTGATAAGTGCAGCACGCTTCGCCTAGGCAGCAGCCAGGTCCGCCAGCACAAGAGACTACTTTCTGGGTGGTGCAGCCCTTCAAGAGGTCGAAGCTTATAATGACCTCGGTGCGCTGAGGACGAGTTCCGTAAAACCCTCCGCTCATTTTCGATAGTGACAAAGAGTGCAATCTCCGTACTGAACGCCATCAGGCGTGCTTCTATGGACTTTGACGAAGATGCTTTCTCCAGGACATTCGAGGCCTTCGTCCGGCCGCATTTTGAGATACGACATACAAGCCTGATTACATTGGGCGCTTGAGGATCCAGACTGCCTCGAAAGAATTCAGAGGAGAGCCACGAAGATGGTTGTGGGTCAAAGCTCCTCTCCTAATGCAACCCGCCGATATAATCCGATCCACTTCCCTTTGAGTTACCGGCAACTTCGCGGAGATCTCTTGCAATCATTCCACATTTTAAAGGGGTTGGGTTGCAGCCTGGCCTTCGAGGAAATTCTGAATTTGCTACCACATTCAGCCTCTGAGTTATTCCATTTAAACTGTGCACTCAGCAGGCAAAGTTGAATGTGCGGAAGTTCTGGTTCTCTGTTCGAGTGGTCAGACCATGAAAGGCCCTTCCCACAGAGGTTGTGATGTCACCACCGATACAAAGTTTTAAAAATAACCCTTACATATTTGTGTTCCGAAATGACCAACAGCGATTAGAAGTCGAGCTCATCCTCTGTAACTCGTCCCCCTTTTGTGCTACCATTAAGGGTTCGTTAGCACTATTTCATTCCAAAATATTTTCCCGCATAGCACACATTTTTACGTTGCAAATAGGGTAATCAAAGGCTTACGCCTATTTCCCTTAACAAACTGAACTGAACTGACTTCTCTTAGGTCGGGCAAAAAGTGCCTTGCAATCCGGCTGGCCGTCCTCCCCCTCCCCTAATTTTCAACCATTCTTCAGCCGTGAGAACAAGTTGAGTCTACAAGACGGATGCATACTATGGGTCAAATTTGTAGTTTTACCACCACAAGGCCATTAGGCGATCCTCAGGGACCTGCATTATGCTCATCCTGGTACAGTTACAATGAGAGCTTTCGTCCACAGCTATGTTTGTTGGTCCAGTATTGACGCAGATATCAAAAATGGGGTAAACGCATGTCACGTGTGCCAAATAACACAGAAGACCTTACGGAACATGGCTCTGAAGCCTTGGGCCTGGCCCGACTCGCTATGGACGAGGGTACGCATCGATTATGTTGGGTCATCCCAAGGCCATATGGTCTTAGTGACGGTAAACGCCCACATAAATGGATTGATGCGATTCCGACGGGAAATTCGTGTTTTCCACTGACCACAATCAACAAGTTCCGAACCGTTTTTTCTACTTTTGGGATATCCGGAAAGGTTGTTTCAGACGATGGCCCGGCCTTTACTTGAGCCGAATTTAAAGAATTCGTGGAGAAAGTGAAATTAGGCATTTAATTACTGACCCCTACTGCGCTGCTTTTAATGGCCTCACAGAGCGTGCGGTCCAGACTATAAAGCACGGACTAGCCAGACAGACGAAATCGGACTTGGCCACCAAGTTGTCACGCTGTTTTTCATTTACCGCCTAACACCAAACGATTCAACCGGTGCTTTCCCTGCAGGATTGATGTTCAAGCGGCAGTTGCGCACACGGCTGGACCTGCTTTATCCATCAACGTATGATAATGTCACTGAAAAACAGACGGAGATGAAAGCACGATATGATGTGAACACCCGACCACGAGTCGTCGCACCTAACGAAATTGTCCGCACGCGACTAGAACACGAAACGAACTGGTGTCCAGCGGTATTTTGAGCAAGCGAGGGGTAAAAAGTAGAATTAGAGTAAGAAGATGGGAGAATCGTGCGTCGACATCTGGACCAAGTTCGCAGACGAACAGACACAGTAAGTGGAGAATTCGGAAAGTTCGAACTGTCAGCAACCTTTGATAGGGCTCCTGGCATCCCGAGGACTGATCACCTGTCATCACAGGGCGCTACGTCACTGATCGAGACGTATGTTCCTCCTCCTCCTCCTCCTCCTCCTCCTAGCCCGGCCAGCGCCCGCCTTGGGAAGATCGACCCGAATCCGCAAACCTGTTCAACGATTTCAGGACGAATTCCAATATTAGGCTTTCTATTTCCTCCCTCCTCCCCATGAGCTCTACTTTAGGATGGAGGGATGCAGCGTATGCTGCCTGGGGTGTCAGGGCATCATGCCATAAACGTGTGATATGCAAACGGTCAAAGTCATGTACCCATGTTCACACTTCCATTGTCCTAATTGGCCACCCATCAGCCTCTGAATTTCCCCCCTACCATATATTCGGCCGTTTCCACAGCCCTCCTCACTTGTGCTGTCTGTCGTAATCAGTACACGTCCGTTTTCCAAGTAACCTTTTTTGCATACATAACACTGTTCATGCTCCTAAATAGCAGTTCATCTAGTGTTTCTTCAGATGGCATTCTGTTTGAGCGAACAAAGGTCCGAATGGTCCAAAGTGGGGAGCAAGAAAATTACAGTTCAGCGATTCTCGAAAGGGCTGCGATAGCCCTCAGGTGCCCGCTGTGTCTCGGCTCATGTTTATAGAACGCAGAAATCGAGGGGAGTCTGTGAGCTTTCGTATTTTAGCAAGTTTTTCTTCGGGATATTATGGTCTTCGAGGAAAAATTGCTGCCTACTTTGAAGGGCTCAAAATGCTTATTATTTCCAAAAATATGTTTATTACAGCAAATACTATGGCTAGTTTGCTATAGTAACTAGGAACAGACGGTGCGGCACGACTTCCAATGTAGGCGCTACGCAAAGCGCAACTATTTTGCATAACCGTTTAACCAGTCAAATACAAAATATACACGACGAAAAATCATACTTTTTTGAAAAAAGCCGGTCAAACTATATATCTATTGCCAGGTAATATCGAGGCAAAGACAAAGTCCTTCGTATATCTGAGAATTTAACCACGCGCCTTGACCTCACACCAGGAAATAATGTCGTAGCCACTAAATATTTACCAAGTAGGAATTTAGATGCCTTGGATTTTTTTTATCCATGACTACCAAGTTAGACAACTTGTTCTATTCTTCAACAGTCTGGTGGAGGATTAGGCTGCTTCTCAAGTTACGGTTGACTTATCTTGTTTCTAGGCTTTATCAGTGGTCGCGAAGGCTTGGCGTTACTATAAAAAGTCGTCGAACCGAAGAGTACAATCCATGTATCTAATGATTTTAAATATATTCAGCCTATCTCATTCGCAGTGCCCATTGAAGAGAGAGAAATATTTCAAACCTTTTTAAATAGTTTTCATAGAGTAGATAGACGAAACCGCGGACAATGTCAGCCTCTTTTCGTTTTGCATCTTTTAAAACTCTGCAATACTAAAGCATTCAGGGATGCGACGACTTGGTGCAACACCCTCACATAGGCCTAGTAAATATTCCAAACGCATTGCAGAAAATACCTATGCTGAAGTCCATGAACGGTCTTCTGATCGTGTCTAGAACATCCACATCTTCCCTTGATACCGCGACACAGTGATGTTGTGGACTGAGAGTAGGCGGGATCACACATCGTGCTCCCGCAACTCGTTATTTTGTAAAGCTTTATAACCTGCGATAAGGTAACAGGATTCAAATTGTGGAAATTAGGGTTAGTGAACTACTTATCACACCTCCGTTGTAATCATCCAAATTATTTTTCGAATTTAACGTATACGCTAATCCTTCTATTGCTTTCTGCCTCATGAACTCATCACCAAACCTTATCCTCTCGCGGTCGAGCCAATCCAGGCAGTCGTTCATAAATATTTAAGACCGAATGCGGTTCTGATCACACATCTGCGAACTTCTACGATGAAAGATTTTTTACTTAGAATCAGCACTATCGATGCATACAAGGGGACCTTTGTGCGAAAAGTCCAACAGCTGTTTGAGTCGATTGCAAGCCACCCGCTTAACGTTGTTTAAATATCGGTCGTCTATGCGGAACAGTACCGGAGACTTGTCTGAATTTGATCTAAATTGTACCTACTGACTAACCTAATTTCCAACAATATATGCGTATTATTGAAGCAGAACTGTTCGATTCTAAGACCCTGCTGGTGCCCATTGAACTGGCTAGCTTTTCATTAAACTGCTTCATTAAATCTGTTTTCACTATGTGTTCCTTCAGTTTGTAGTACTCACTTGTGAGGCCCACACGTCTGAAATTGTTTTGGGAGGTTTTTTCTTTCGCGTCCTTTATATATCAGACCTATGTTTTTCTGCTTGTCAACACTAGGTAGATCTATGTTCTCAATTGAATTCGCGATATTTCAAAGTGCTGCGAGTCGAGGTGGCTTGAGAATCCATCCAAAACTTGTGTGGATATGCCAAGCAGACAAATCGACTCAGTAGACTATAGCAATCTAAAAGATTTCTATATTGCGTTTGTCATGAACGCCGCCCCGCTAAGTATGTTGCCTGTTGTTGAAATTGGGGTCATAATTGCTCGTTAAAAACGGACTTCATGGTACAGATAGACTTGAATTAATTTATTGAGGTGATCTGTTTGTCCAAGTGAATTAGTTTATTTTCCTGATCATCCTTTGAACATAAAATATGGTCTTTATTTCGTTTTGCCTATTTTAAATATTAAAAAATATTCATTGGAAATATTACCTCACTATAATGACTATCTGTTCGTATGTTACGATCGTTCGCAAAAAGACAGGACATCTATTGGGTGTGTGCAGGAGTTGTTAACAGTAGGGTCATCAAAAAATTCCACAGTTCAGTCGGGCTCTAGGCAAAACCGATGTTCAGGGAAATGGTTTAATACCGTGCGACAAGATTAGACAGACTATATAAGGCAAATCTTACCAGTTGTAGGAATGACTTTAGCAGAAAAGCAAAAAGCTACCTAAATATCCAAACCTATGGGCATTAGGAGGAAAGTGGACAGGAGGGCGTGATGTGTATGAAACTACATAACGCGTGCATTGATATTCAACAAAAAAGACGAAACTTCATAAACAAAACGTACACGAGAGGAGAACAAAGCGACATGTAATTATGCGCGCACCCCTAAATATTTACAGGAAATGTTGGCGTCCATTGCTACGAGGAATTGCAACATTACTACGACATCGATATACAAGGAGAACTACTATAATTTTGAAGTCTTTCAACTATCGCGTTTGGTGGATGGTAGCACTATCCACTACACTGTAGCCATAAAAAACCACTTACTTTCAGTTGTCCTTCTATCATGGCGTTGCAACGAGGTTGACCGCATCTTCCTCGGAAGATAAACTTCAAAAGTTTAGAATATTTAACTTAATTCCGCCAAAACAGGTGGACAACAGGCCTTATTTTGAAACCAGCATTCCAGCGTTTTCGTTGGAAATGTTCTCAAATTAACATATCAGGATACAAATAAGTCGATGTTGAAAAAGGTTCATTTGCAAAGCATTACGAATATTTTGGTAGCAAATGCAGTCCAAGATTCCAGATTTCGGTTTCCTCTTTGTTAAGTGATCGTACCAAAGATAGCATATTTGATCTTTAATACGCCGGCGTACTACGGAAGGCATGACAAATGTCACGTCAGGCTGGGCGGAGCGACCTTGCAGTGACTTGCGCAGACTGAAAAACCGGGCAGCATTATCAAAAACTCAAAAAGTCAATTTTTTGATCGCTGTAAAATACCATCGTACCGAGACACGGCGTAAAAAAACAGAAGACGCAGACATTAGAAAGTGTACGAAGTATAGGTCTTCAAATGAGCCTATCCCCTTCAGTAAAGTTGGAAAACAAGCCGAAATAAAATAAACGATAAGTACAAAAATGCCGGCATTTGTAGATCTCCAGCTCAAGGTTTGAAGGTTGTGGTGGTAAATCAGGCTTTAAATGTAGTGAAAAAGTTGACGAATTTTCTCACGAGACAATCTGATACGGAGAGATAATGAGGAGGAGAAAGACGAAAAAACGGGATGCCGAAAGATGAGACCTAGTGGGACGGATATCAAGGGTTTCAGAAATGGAAGTTAGTCACAGTCACATAATTTCTGGAAAGTACGTAGAAGAGTGTATTCCAAGGAGAACACCCTCCCTAGACAGGTGTAGATCAGTCTACTTTTCGAAAGGATGACCCGCGACCATTGCGTCCGCTTACTTAAAATATAGGGGGCACTCTAGATGACCAGAATACATCAGTATGAAGCAAGCTGATTTAAAGGAATAGGCTAAAGACTTTAGACAGCCCACATATATTTGGGAGGTTGGCAGATTTACAGTTCCCACGCTAGATAAGATTAATGCGGAAATTCATAGATATTTTGGCGGATTTTGAATAATTCATATTGACCCAACTGTGAAAAGCTCGGTGCCTCGGTGGGATTCGAACCCACGCAGTAAGGGGGAGGCTTTTGTACAGCCAAAGTTCTAACCACGTGAGCTACGACGCCCCGCCAGACGACGCGAGTTTTATCAAATTTGGGTCAAGTTAACCGCCCAGCCTGCCAAAATATCTATGAAATACGTAGGCCTGGTTGTCATCTGCTGGATTCTAGGTGAATTACTTAGGAAATCCTGCCTGGGTAGTCAGCCTACTGTACCAGATTTGGTGGATTCCAGACGTTGCAGTAGATTGGGCGGGTAACTTGACCCAAATGTGATAATTTAATTTAATTTATTATTAAATGCCAGTTTACAGGCATTGTCAAGGGAAGCGATTAAACACAAATCCAACCAGCAGTGAAAAAAAAACTCCTGAAGAATAAAAATATAGTTGATGGTGGTTTTTATGGTTTGGAGGGTTCAGGAGAAAAAAACTGCTGGCGGCAGATTTTCGACCGTCAAGAAGGGGAGGGAGGGCGTTGCACGGTATCGGAGACTATCGGACGTCAATTGCTTTCATGAAGTTGGGGATAGTCAAAGTAGAGGTGTTGAGGAACAGCTGGTGAGACCGGCCATAGTTTTCAGAGACCACAAACGCCATCGCTACGATAGAGTCGGTCAGTGGATTCAGAACCCAAAATTTGAGGAAGCTTTTCTGAATGCAACAATCGAGTAATAGTTCTCTTAAATAAAGGATAATTTTGCAGAGTTTTCACACTCATTGGTAGTTTATTCCAAATAGCAATTGCATTTACAGAATAGAACCGACGATATTTAACAGCACGTGCCGGAGGCAGAAATAAGAAGACCTCACGGTAACTGTTACGTCGTGGGTGGATATGGTGTCTTAAAGAGGTGAGTGGGTTAAATGTGTGATAATATAAGAGTTAGAATAGCAAAAATAGTCCCTTTTGTAATCTACGGAACCATAAAGGATCAAGGCCCGTAAGCCGGCAACGTTCTCGGTAAGACAAATGTCGGTGTTCTGGGGTTAAAATTCTCTTGGTAAAAAAGTGTTGAACGGATTCTATTTTCTTCCGCTCAGTAGCACGCATGAGGCTAAATGAAAACGAACAGTATTCCAGACCAGGTCTAACGTACATGTTGTAAAGGCGCAGTCTGATATCCCTAGTTTTAAAGTTTCGGAGGATAAACCCGGTCGTTCTGCGTGCTTTGAAGACTATCAAGGCACAGTGCTCCGAGAGATTGAGACTCTTGGAGTATGATATTCCCAGATCCTTAGTAACCCTGGGCACATTTATGGAGTGACCTTCAATACTTAGTTGAGGTTGGTGGTCGTCGCCAACCACCATGACTGAGCACTAATGCCAAGAAAGAGAAAGGCGCCATATGCGGTACCACTGGGCGAAAGCCTGTAGATCGCTCTTTAGGAGCTCAAGCACGATGTCACGATCTGCCGGTTTATATCGATATGCAACTTTAAGATCATCGGCATACATGAAAGGCTTACCATTCTGAAATAAATCGGGTACATCATTAACGAAAAGGCAAAATAAAAGCGGGCCGAGTACGCTACCCTGAATGACTCCACTCCTCACACGTGTGAGGTTGGAGATAGTATTGGAAATCTTAACTCGTTGAGTACGAGTGCCCAGGTAAGAGGATATAAAATTCAAAAGTTTGCCACCTGTTCCGAAAGAGGACAGTTTCAAGAGAAGAAGAGCATGGTCAACACGATCAAAAGCCTAAGTGAAATCGAAATATACTGTGCAAAGTGCAAAACCATTGTCCCTAGATTGGAGAACATAGTCAAAGACTCGCCTTGTCCGGCGGGGCCTCGTAGCTCGGGTGGTTAGAGCGTTGCCTGTACTAAAGCCTCCCCCTTACTGCGTGGGTTCGAATTCCACCGAGGCACCGAGTTTTTCACAGTTGGATCAATATGAATTAATACGGAAAGAAAATAACCCGAAAACCAGGAGATAATTTAGCCAGCAAAACTTCATTCGGATGCCTCCTAAAGAGGAAGAGATAGAGAGCTGACGTAAACAGTTTTGATGACTAATTGTTAACTTGAAGCAAATCAGTTTGAACTAGGGTCTTTAGGCGTTGACCGAAATTTTTTGTATGAATATATGTGCCGGCGTCTATAAGCCACATCGGGATAATCGCCTGATATTCATTAACTGCCGACAGGCAGCTAGTAGCATATATATTGGATTATACCATACTAACGGCACAGGTACTAGCTAAAAACCCAGACGTGTATTTCGCCGATATTCTACCGCCGCATGGCACAGCTACGAGGGGGTTTGGCTAATCAGTGGGTCGCCCGCTGTGGCTGATGGACTTCGGCCCAAATACTCATACATCAAATTTCGGTCTGCACCTATAGACCTTGGTATGAACTGATCTACTCCAAGCCCGCAGTTAATTTCTGGGGAAATTAAAAAGCAAAAATTTATAAACTGGAGTATCTGCCAGAAAACACAAGGGAAATGCTGAGGGACCCGCTGACGAGTCGAATCCCTCACAGCTGTACCATGCGACGGCAGAACATCCGCAAAACCCGTATCTGGGCTTCTAGCTAGTACCTGTGCCGCTAGTATGGTGTCCTGAAATCCAAGAAAAGATATCAATATGTGCCCATAGACTACAAAAGTAGCAATGTATAAGGTACTGCACCTAGTTTATGTGTAAGTTGCGAACGAGTTGTATGAAAGTATCTAGGTCAACTTTTTGTGTCAGCTTCGAATTAATGAATGAACAGGCAACTGGATGAAAGGATTAAAGACCAAAATTAGCAGATTCCTGGGGATAGGTGTGATTCCAACAGTACGCCAAACATCAAGCATCTTTGAAAGTTGCTAGTTTATGAACATTCCGTGGATGGGCCCCTACTACAGTCATGGGCAGAAGAATTCAATGCAATAAAAATTTTGGCTAATTGAGTACGTTAACATTACCATGCATCAACTTGGTTCACTTTTCAGCGAAACCAAAGGATTTTTTAATTTCTGGCAGATGAATGAGGAAAGGATGGGGAAAAAGCAGAAAACGACTGGCTATCGAAGAGGTTGTTTAATATAGAAGAGACCATTTTACTAGGATAAAAGCCAACTTTTTCGAGGAGTTCAGTTCAACTTCTTAGATGTCCGAGATAGAGGAAAGAAATGCTGTCATTTCTAACCAAAACAGTATCCGGAGGACAATAGATACCAGAATGTCATTAAAAAGTGTCGTAGGATGATTAGTACGTGAGTACCAAATCACGCGTTTGGAGTAATACAGGCGAAACTCCGAAGCAGGCACATGTTTTAGGGGGGAAGTATTGCGAGGCATATTTTTCCTCTCTGATTTAAAGAACGTTGTCCTGGCAAAATGGGGTCGTCAGAACCAAACCAGCGGATTTCTGTTTTTAACAATGAAAACTCTTTGGGTGTTTAGGTACTATATGGTTAAGACAATTGCAGTTAAGAGTCCTTAAAGGGTACGGAGACTGCGAAGCGTAAACAGAGTATAAGGCATTGGATTACGGGTTTAAAGCAGCCGCATAAAAAAATCAAATAGTCGCAGGACAACGAAAGAGGTTTTGGAAGCAGCAGAAGGAAGAAGGTCTTCCTGTTAGTACATGTCCTTGTTTTAAGAGCCGGAATGGACAAAGCGTGGCCCAGTCCTGGGGAACCGTTTGTCTTTCGCGTTTAACTCGAATGACAGATTATACGGCAATTTTTTGATGCAGGTGGTGTTGACACGTCCTTTGTGTTGATTATTCTGTGGAAATCATTGTACAACTAAAGCGCATCTTACTGCGGCCCAGACCTGCAGCAGCCAGCCATGTGTAGCATCTCGCGGACGTCCCCCATTATCCAATCCTAGCAAAGTGTTTTTCAACAGGCCTTGACAGCTACCCCAGATGTTAATTTTGAGGAACTTTGAAGGCCTGTCAGAAGTGGTCGGTGGGACATCCACAAACTCGGAAAAGCTTTCAGAGTACGATATGTGACCCAACTCATTGAACGTGATAACAGAAACTGTAATCGTTTCTATAGGTGACTATAGTCACCTAGAACATTGCGAATTTTGTTTATTGGCGTAACGGATCCAGAATTACTCGGGAATTGTAAAGTTTATATGAAGGCGTCGAAAAACAATGAAAAAAATTCATTTTATTTAAGTGGCCATTTCTAATGAGTGCAGTTTTTGCGAGCGGCTGAAAAGAAGTTCGTTCAAAAAGCCGGCATCCTGAAGTGACTAAATTATTATGGAATCATGGTGCACGGCGATTAATTTTACAACCCACCTGAGTAATAAATTCGAGTCAAAAACGCATTTGAAAATTTTGGTCAACATTTCATGAGTTAACACATCTACTGTATCTGCGTTGGCGAACACTGTATTTCCCCTTTGCTAAGAAAATTGTCATTTCTTATTGTCGAGATAGTATTTAAGGTGCTTATTTTGTATTTTTATTTAAATAGAGGTTGTTCATCATTGATTTGGTGTTTTGATGTTTGCATTCGGATGGGTTTTAGAGTGGTCAGTGATTTCTCGTTAATTTAGTTTTACCTCATGAGATAGGTCACCTACTGTACTTGTCTTTCGGCGACAGACTATCCTGGTACTTTTTAAGGCGGCACTTTGCGCTCCCGCTCTGCTATTGTGCTACCTGAAGAACGATTTTCCTCTTCCTTCCATTGGCTACTTACGCTTGACGAAATCGGAGGTCATCTTTGACAGTTTGGCAATTCTCGTCCTCTACGACTCCGTTCTTCTTCCTGCTGTTTCCTATCGTTCAGTTATTTTTGTCGCGAAAGCAGTATTCACATAAGAACCGAACTGCAAAAAATTACTGTCGCAGCCGTCCCAGTCCGGCACGACGTGCTCGCTGCGATGCATGCGCGGGAGCTGGCGTGGTCTTCTAGCTGGTATGGCTGATCAAGAGTGCTCACGGTCCTATCAGAGTGTACGAGTACTGCCTCCCCAACCTAAGGCCAAGGTCGCCGAACCTTAAAGGTTAGTTCAAGTCAGAGAGACATGAGTGACAAGGCGGTCTCCGTGAGTGTAGCGGAGCGCTGTTGGAAGTGAACGGAATCCTCATCATCATTGCTGAAGGCTGGTGGGGACTTCTCACCTGACAGCCGAACGGTGACGCCGACTACTACTACTACTACTACTACTACTACTACTACTACTACTACTTCTACTACTACTACTACTACTACTACTACTACTACTACATCGACCGCGCAGTAAAGACTAAGTTAACGAAGCGACTGGATGCGACCGCAGGTGATTTATCCATTTCCTTGTGTTATATAAGCAATATTCAGTTAAGAACCAAACTGAAAAAAATTACTGTTGCAGCCGACCCAGTCCGGCACGACGTGCTCGCTGATGTCTGCGATGCATGCAGGGGGACCGGCGTGATCTTCTAGCTGGTATGGCTGATCAAGAGTGCTCACAGTCCTATCAGAGTGCACGAGTACTGCCTCCCCAACCTAAGGCCAAGGTCGCCGAACCGTAAAGGTTAGTTCAAGTCAGAGAGACATGAGTGACAAGGCGGTCTCCCTGAGTGTAGCGGAGCGCTGTTGGAAGTGAACGGAATCCTCATCATCATTGCTGAAGGCTGGTGGGGACTTCTCACCTGACAGCCGAACGGTGACGCCGACTACTACTACTACTACTACTACTACTACTACTACTACTACTACTACTACTACTACTGCATCGACCGCGCAGTAAAGACTAAGTTAACGAAGCGACTGGAAGCGACCGCAGGTGATTTATCCAATTCCTTGTGTTAGATGCGCCGCGTGCAGGATGGTTGTTGCCTGAAGATCAAACCGTCTAAACAGCCCGTGAGCAGCGGCGTAAAAGGTTATAGTCCGTAAGAGAATTCACCCGAAGGAATGATGGAAAGATAGGAAGAACTAGAGTTCACAGTGGAAAAAGCGACAAGTTGTGGTGGTGGTGGTGGTGGTGTACGGGGCATCGAGGATGGCATTCCAAAGATCCAGAAGAGACTTGGCCATTTGCGGTTCGCCCACCTTCGACAAGGCACTGTTTTCGGACCACTGGGTTTATGAGTTCACAGAGGTCAGTGGATTGGAGGGACCATTAGCTCTGTCGGGTGTCTGGCCTGTCTGGGACGCAAGGCAGATGATGGAAGTTGTAGGTATGCGTGTTTATTTTATGTTGTACGTGAGCCGGGGAAATGAGTGTGCGCCAGTAACTAGCCGAAGCTATTCAATCTGCTTATCAGTGGATAAGTGCAAGTGACCAATTGACATGGTGGTACCCTCAGTCTCATTAGGGGGAAGATCATGAAAATGGGGGACATATAGAACGTGTATAGAACGAATGCATCCATCAGGACTTCCAGGATAGGTCTTCGACCGATCTCACACAACGGTTCCTGTACTGGCTTGCGTGAAGAGCTGGCAGATTAAGAGACGGGCTATACACATCAATACGGTACAGGACTGGATTCTCGTGGAGCCCGACCTTGCTATGCTGACAGTTTAGACAAACATGAATCCAGGCTTTGTGGAGTCTTTATACACGCCAGGTCGGGCTAAACTGACATTAACCAGCTTGTCCGTTGCTCGAACCCGTCGGTACAGTCCCGCGGAATTATCAGCGTCCTTGATCAGGTGCGCCCGCTGAAACACCACCACAACCGCCCGGCATGCCTTACAATAATGTCCGTAAGTTCGCCTCGTATCCGCCGGTGGCTCACTTCATGTAGTACTGGTATCCCTCGATGATTTATCCCAGCTGATTGATTTTCACGTGCATGCTCTTTTCGCAAGTCACCTGGACAGCTGCATGTGCGCTCGCTACATCCGGTTGTGCACTGTGTCACCCTGGACAAAAGGCGCTCATTCGCTTCTATACATTTTCTTTTCGATTTCGCCACAGCGATGAATCGTGGGTGACAGGACCACCGCTGTTGGTCCAATCTTCCCTGAACCGATCTTCCGTTTCGGCACAATGAGTAGGGTGACCTCCTCAGATCTCTCCCTGACCAGGTAAATCCACACTTTTGTACGGAGGTCCGAGACTTGAACATACAGCTGCGTAATAGCTGGTTAGTCAGCCGCCTTGAAGGAATTGTAGGCCTTTCCTTATTACAAGGAGAACTGTCCAACCTGTAACAAAATGTTGTGACTACCCCCGTACGTTTCGTTCTGGGAATTGGCGTATTACAAGTGCTTATGGTCACATAATAAATCGCGTTGGAATAACTCATTAGTTTTCCTTTAGACTGAAACGTCGACATTGAACTGTCGAGTAGACACGCAGATTGTTGTGCGCTAGCGATCCTCGCGCGGACTTGGGCGTGGTCCTTCTTCCAAATGCGCACAATGGTCGAACACGGGAATAAAGAGTCCCCCGGTAACACAGTTAGTTCCGCGTTAAATTCCGTAGGAGTTTCTGTTCTCGTGTCCTAACTTTAATCCTACCACCAACACTAACCCTAGCCCTAACCACATTTCTAGCTCATTCGAAGTTTGGGATAAGGCCACCTGTAAAACAGGAGGGTTCAGGTTCCCGTGTCCAACCAAAAAATTAGCATGTACTGCTAATTTGAGCTCTCTGAAACTTTCCAGTGATTAGAAGTGAATTGGAAGAATTGTACGGACGTGGGGCAGCGGAGAAATCTTCCCAATCTGTCCACCTCCCCCCACTCCTCACCCCACCAGTTGCTGTTAATATCCATTTTAAGATTCATCCTGGGCAAGCATAAGAATACTCAGGCATAGGAAAACACACATCCTTCTGGCTTTTTAGAGCTAACAAGCCCCATATAGAGCGCACGATCAGCTGACCGCCCGTCAGGCTGTAAAAGGACAAATCGCATTGTCAGACTCATAAAAACGTGGGAGCCTGAGGGAACCAGCTCTGATAACTCAAACGGGTGGGTGTGGGTGCAATAGTAGTTAAAGTCATGGGTGGGAGAATAGAAGGTCCATTGTACTCTGTACAGAAGGAATGGGGAGTTGCTTGGGTGGGCGGCGTCGGAACCTGCGACCAGTCTTCTGGTGCAGTAGTAGACGATTCCGAGCAGTTTCACACTGGCTCTGTTTATTGGTCAATAAGGGTGTCTGTGATTGGTAAGAAGGTGTTGAGTAGTAAAACGTCCGCAAACAAGCTCGTACCAAAGTCAACATCCTCGAGGATTTTCTGTAATCTTTTGTGGAGGGGTGTGGGCGCAATAGCAAGGGCGGGAGAATTTAAGGCACGTTGGCGAGTTGCTTGAACAGGCAGCGTCGGGACTTGCGAGCTGTCCTCTAGTGCCAGTAATGGACGATTATAAGCATATTCACACTAGCCTTGTAGGTTACGATAAGGTGTAGGACGTACAGGAAGATGGCAGCTGCAAAAATATACCCTAAAATTCAGTGTGTCTGTAAACATCACTTTTTATTCACCGTTCCCATTGTTTGAAATTTCCTTCTCTTCCTAACAAGATTAAAACTTACCAGCGACGCTTTATTCAAAGTCCGTCAATTTTTAAAAATTGCCTTTTGATTATTTTTTTAATTATCGCGCTAACTTTCTTTACCAGATGACAGCCTACGATAAGAACTTTGGCAGAACATTATCTTTTTTGTGTCTTCCTGCTCTCCGTCATATGTGGTGCCTAACCCGTAAAACCTCCTCTGCCACCATACAACGTATGACAGGGTCCACAGGCTAGCGCAAGTTAGTTGTGGGTCCTGCACCCTATAGTTTTCGTCCTGTTTATTGGTCAGTAGAGCTGTGATTGGTGGTAAGGTGTTGGGTAGCAAGACATCCACAAACGGGCTCGTAACAAGTTCAACAACCCCGAGGATTTTCTGTAACCTTTTGCAATTTTCCTACTCGAGGCATCTTTCCACTAGGGCAGCGGGGAAACTTCGTAAATGCCTTGATACATGCATTGAAGGTGTTTTTCGCTGCAGCTGTTGCAAAGGTGGTTGCCGGTACAGAAATCCCAACACATGTGCCTCACGCTCTAAATCCACTTACAGACTTGCCTTGGCTTATCACAGTGCGAGAATCAACAACCTGAATATCCCTAAATATAACTACGGAGAAGACAGAATCATCGGATACACTTTACTGAACCCAGCAGACGGTGGCAACAAGACTTCTTTTCAATCAAATACCAGCCACTGAGATCGTTGGGCCCGGCCCGAAGCACGCGTGTAATTACGCCTCGGCTCTGCCCGCCTGCAGCCAATTAACGATTAGCATCGATTGGCCACGAGTCAGCGCAGGCCAGTGTCGAGTTACGCGTGGCTAAACTAATGAATTGACACGGGGCGTCAGGCAAACTGAAGGCGGCATGGGTGAGCGCCCCCTTTCTGTGACCACGGGGGCAGACTGCCACAGGCTATTTTGATCGTCATCGAAATGGTGAAAGATGCACCAGACAAAACCATCATATCGTCCCCTTAAATGTAAGGGCCACTAAGAAGGTCCCAAGCTCTTAAGTATGCTGCATGTTAGACTACCCCCCAAGGAAACTACCAGCAGATTCTGTTTTCAAGAGAAATTCAAAATCGTCACAAGACCAGGCACTCATGACACCCCTTAATTTAGTTTCAACCTGAGGTAGTCCAGTGGACTCAGACCCCTGCCTTTGCGAACTTTTCGAAACCCAACAAATTTTATTTGCATAATTTATGGCGTCTGCGTGGAACTGCAGGGTCCTATCGCCAGCTTTTTACTGTCATTACAGCGCTTTGTGCAAATGTACCCCAACAGGGGGCTATGCCGCGAATGCGTCGGACCCCAGCAGGGAGTCGACTGATTCACTGACAGCACGCCGTTCTATCGGGCAGCGCTGGGTGCGCGGTGGGGCGGCGGCTACCTGCCTTACGCGCGCGTGCTTGCACGCCGTAAGTGTAAGCCTCCGTGCCGCGTCAGTCACCGGGCCCAGTCTCATCACCGACTGGACGAGAGGCCTGGACAACTGATCTATGCCTGGAAGGAGGGAGAGTGAGGACGACGGTCGGGCATCCGTCCTCACGCAAATCAGTGCATTCCTCGCTAGAAAAAGTCTGACGCGCTTGAATCTATCACACCGCCGCTATCAGTAGCGGCTTAGAAGGCTGCCAACTCATGGGGTAATTCGATCCTTCCTAGGACTGTTAATGGGATTGCAATGGCACCATCTCAGTGCTGGAAGAGGACTGGGACAGTGGTTCGGACTCCTCAACCAAACACCGACCAACC
Source organism: Spirometra erinaceieuropaei (assembly GCA_902702965.1). NCBI lineage: Eukaryota > Metazoa > Platyhelminthes > Cestoda > Diphyllobothriidea > Diphyllobothriidae > Spirometra > Spirometra erinaceieuropaei. The sequence continues at coordinate 275,762 of CACRXP010000607.1, read as the reverse complement.
TTCTCACTCCATCCGAAGCGAAATTTCTCTATGGCAAGCCAGGCGCCCATTTTCTCAGTCCCTGCTCCTCAAAAGTATCGATGGGATGGGGGGAAAAGGTGTGGTTAAATAGTCCAACAGACGTGAAGACCCTTTCTCAACCCTCCCCCAATGGTGTAAGGGTCGGACGTGCTGTAAATGGTTGCTCAGCGCAAAAAAGGCGTGACAAGTCGACTGAAAACATATTGTAGGTGGTGGCTGCTTGGCACCCTGTTGTGAGGGAAACCTTAATTCACGTCTGTAAGTCTGATCTATTTCATTCCCAGTCGGTTAGGTCTGGACAGGCTACTGCTGTGTGCGCAAGGGAGGGGGAAGGTGAACTCGACTCGCCGCCTAGACCTCTACAAACGACCAAAAGCGTTTCGAAAACTACCCTGACGAGTTAACAGACGTGGTTTGAAAGATTGTCAACCAAAGGAGGGGGGGGATTGGTTCAACGCAGAGCAGGCGGCCAGGCTGAACTAATTCTTTTTAAATGTGGCTTCCACGACACCTCTGACTTTTGTGAGGTAGGATGCCCACCTAAATGTGGCCAGGCACACGTGGAGTGGAGAAAAGGTCGTGTGTGACCCGAACAGACGGATTGCTTAACCTTTCCAGCCACTGCATCTACGACTACCTCTGGTCACCTTAGCTCTGTCTTATCATTTGAGCACAATGGGCGTGGGGGAGCGAGTGAGACAGATGCAGAGCAAGTCCGGGCCGTTGAAAGAAGTCCATTCGTAGGTTATGACTACGCTCCGTTCATGGGACAGTGACGGACTTCGTCGCGTAAGACCGTCGAAACATCGCTTTCCTGGCAAACACTCATTGTAGTTATTAAGATCGAGGCTAAGTAAGTATCAAAGCCACTTGTGATTGACATTCACCAAACTCTCCAGACCGTGGGATGGAATACGAGCGTTCTGGGTTTCCAGTGGTGCTTCTGGATTATTGATTGTCCCTAGCCACGAGACCGCCGTGGAGGGCTCTGGACAGCAGCTGCAAGACAGAAGTGAACATCTGTATCCTATGCCGCAATCAAGCTCTATAGGGCAGCAGATACTGATCACATCTAACACAGCGCGTGCTTGGCACGCTAATATAGTGGACCTAGACCCAAACGAGGGGTCCTCCTTCCTGACTGACAACATCACTGCCGGCCGCTATAAACAGCCCATGAAGGTTGTAGATTAAGCTTCAGGACACAACGGGACGAACATATTGCGCAACCTGATCGGTGAACGACCCCCCCCCCCACGATAATTACTATCCCTATCGTAACCAACAAGACGGCGGGCTCGTGGCTCGATGGTAAAGTATTGAACTTACTGCTCGATGCCCGGAGGTTTATGGTTCAGATACCAGATTATTCACACCTGCGGTTGGTGCGTGGCTAGCTGACGATTGACAGACCAGAAACGGTCACTCCTGTTACCTTCATCGTTTGTAATAAGGGAACTTTTTTAATGAGGCGAGTGTAGGTCATTTTATAGGCCATAAATGCCACTAGGGGATGATGGATCGCGTACGCAACACAGCCTTTCACAGAGCGCTAGTTATTTTAAATTGATTTGGTTGGTCGCGTACAAAACGACCACCTTCAATAGACGCGTAAGTGCAACCTAACCATTTCGCAAACCCTAAGTAGCGGACCACCTTCGTATGTTCCTCCATTAATCTGCTTTACTCTTTCTACCTTCTTTTATTGATTAAAAATGCTCCACATGGATGTACTGGCATTTTTTATCACCAGGTATGTGTGCGGTTATTGCCTCGCAGTTGGTGACTGACTAGTCACTCAGTCCTTGAAGGGTGGTGGCCCAGACTAAAGGCAGGGCTGTGTCTCACCCCTGTGGGCTTTAAGGATCGTGTGCTTCTACAATGTCATGATTCAGCAAACCATAAACCTCGCAACCGGATATGTGCTGGCGGTTATCTGGCACCTGGTTCCCTGTAGACGCGGCGCAAGTCTACTATTTGAAGAAAAAATAGGCTCTCCGGAACAGGTTTATTTAATTGCTGACGTTTCAAAGAGCTGGGTCGGCTCTTCATTGTCAAAGCGTAAAATGCACTTAATCGATCAGAAGTTTAATTTAAAGTGGCATCTTGTGTTGGTCGGCCTCATGCTGATCGATTTTTCTCTCCTCTCGCTGCCTCAGCCTCTCGGGAGATGGTGGACGAGCGTTTTACCTGTGTGCTTTGTGAGTCACCACTCCGTCGAGAGAAGCTGAGTGGGTCTTCTTAAGTCCGGTGTGGTTGTTTGGTCCTGAGCTCTACGATTGTGATGATGTAGGACTTTGTAAGCTGCAGGAAGGTCCAGATGCTTGTTGATAGAGTGGGAATAGGAGAACCACGCCTCGAGAGTTAGCCGTTCTGCTTTTGTGTTGCCTCGGCCTAAGATGGTAGCCCTCTGGAGGTCAAAAGTATGCCCTGTTTCTCCAACGTGTGTTGCTAGTTGAGAGTTAGGGTCTAACCTCCGAGTGGCTGATTTGTGCTCTTGTAGGCGAGTTTGCAATTTCCGCCCTGTTTCGCCCACATAGTTGCAGTCGCCCTCATTGCAATTTATTTTGTAAACGACTGCTGAGGTTTCAGTTGGTGGCACTGGGTTCTTGGGTTGCATCAGGCGACGTCGAATTGTTGCTTGGGGTCGATGGGCTATGCCTACTCTGGTGGGTGGTAACAGTCGCGAGACCGCTTCGGAGACCCCTTTGACGTAGGGAATGGTCCTCCAGACTTCGGGTTGCTGCTCATGTGGCCGTCGTCTGCTTCTCTCAATGAAATGTCTGGGAACCTCGCAACCGCATATGTGTTGGCGGTCATCTGGCACCTGGTTTCCTGTAGACGCCGCGCAAGTCTACTATCACTGTAAACTAATTACTGCACAAGTCACCGCGCCTGTTCCAACCTTGCTATGGAGCACATGGTGGACATCGACAACAACGACGGTCGAACTGTCACCACCAAGCAAGTCATTACGAAGCATTCCGTTGGGCGACAATGCTCAAGCCATGCGGCCAGCTCTCCGATTTCCAGGCTTGGTAACGATATTCCCTGACCGGATCCTGCAGTACTATTAGAAATTTCATCAGCGGCGTCGTTTCCCGGTCACTTTTTGGATGTACGTAATGGTAACCAAGTGGGGCTTCTTTTTCCCGCCACCTCTGCCTTTTGCCAACAACTCTGATTAAGATCTGAAATAAAGCCCTGCATGTAATACAGTGGAGAGGACCGTAGATGGAAGCCCTGAGAGTTTTTGGAGGTACTTGACTCTTATCGGCGCAATTATTCCCGCATATCCGCTATTGCGAGGTCGCTCATTGAGTTCGACATTCTATGCGCTGCAAATCCATCCCAGTCTACTTCTGTCAAGCCGCATTTCTCATGCAATGGGATTCAGGTCTTCCTACGTTTCGCCAAAAATCGATAACCTAGGTTTCACTGCAAATAAATGGCTTAATTCCCATCTTCAACCAACCACATTCCAACCTGGGACGGAAAAGGCGTAAGCAGTGTCAGGGACCAATCTGACTGCGATACCCGAACGCTGTAGCGGCTGACGTCGAGAGTCTTCGGAATCACGCCAGATTGACATTAACTAGTCTGGCCGGATTTTTCGACGGGTATAGTGCGGCAACCTGGACCTCCTCTAATGCAAGTTAAATTTCGGGAGGCTATGAGGATCAAGGTTACATTTAGGACAGGGGAGTAGGTTCCAGAGATCCAGCCTACTTCTCAGAACAGGTACCAACCCCTGGAGTTTAGTGCACGGTCATTTTTAGAAGGGGGGGGGGGTTATTATTCCCGCATCCAACCGCAGGACAGAGCACTTCCACTTTGCTCTGCTTTCGACCAGGCACTAGGATTCTCTCAGGTGGTTGTATAGCGACACTCAGTGGATGGCTGCGCTGATGAGGTCGGGATGCCTGTATTAACCACTTCTGCGGGCGCTAACATCTGAGCCCTGGTGCTCAATGGAGCGTTTTTCCAGCCTATGTATGGCCAGCTGTCAAGTCAGAACTGGTCATTACAGTTTCCCCGCTCTAACAGGGAAAACTCTGCCAGTGTCAAAAGCCACGCTAGTGATTACAAGAGGTAACCCTCTCCCAAATATGCTATGAGAACTGCCTAGGCACTTTTATCAGTCACCGCCGTCAGCATTAAAGAATGGGACTCGGATTTCCGGCGTCAGAAATGCAAGAGAATTGTAACTGGGTGTT
>CACRXP010000607.1:255275-270204 GCA_902702965.1 Spirometra erinaceieuropaei | reverse complement strand
ACTCACTAGGTGTCATGCCTTGGCCGATTTGCCAACTGACGGAATAACTCGGTTCTCTCAGACCTGAGTTAGGCTGCAGTATCGCCCTCATTAAGTGGCCTTTATGAACCCCAGACACACGCGTACGATCCGGGTCGTCCTTATCGCAGCCAAGTCGTGTGGGCTGTGTAGCCACTACTGCGCTCACTCTCAGCTCCAGTGAGAAGGGGGATTGCGTTAGACGGTGGGCAGGTATGCGTCACCGCGATCTGAACCACGCATAAGTCACTGCTGCTGCGCTCATTATGTGGAGCACGGGGTGAACAAAGTCGATCGCAACGACCGAACCGTCAGTCGTAGTGGGGCAGAGGTGGGACGGGACCAGTACCACTCTCTCTCCCTCTTTCTTCCATCGTGCACCGGTGCAGAGAGCTGTCGTTACAAATGGAGATGAAGTCGGGTACAAAGGGTGACCAGTTTTTTGCCCGGCATACACTGCTGGTGCCCTACCCCAACTGATTTCATTGACAATCGACTGGTAACGCAGAATGTCTGACCTCGTTTCAGGTATAAGGCTACAGTGCTTGCCGTGTTGAAGGTTCACAGATGTGCACACAATCAATCTACCGTCGGTCCCCACTCACAACAATCTTTTTTAAAAAAATTGACTCTTTAAACGGGTGGAGGGGCCGCAGAGCGGCGTAATCGTACAAGGGGGAGGGGTCGCCCAGCACATACAAGAGAGCAGATGCCACTGGCAGCGTCCCCAGATGGAGGTATATGTATACATGCAGATAGTCACTTATTACACATCCTTAAGTTTATGTAAACAGGTATAAACAGGTTAATCTCCATAGATCTGAACAGACGTTGAAGCGGGATCAAGATAGTTGCGTATGGGTGGCATGGAGCATAAAAATAGGTTAATGCGTGGCAACTTGTCGCGTTGGTGGTGGTGGTGGGTATAGTATTCTAAGAGTTATTATTTACATTTACATAGAAATGGTGCATCGTTATTTTTTGCGTAAAAAAACCTCCCGGCCGGAATCGTGCAAAGGCGGATGCAGACGCCAGAGTCCGGGTCTCACGAATACACAAAATGCTTCTTGCAGAGTACGGTGAACTGTTCAGTGTTGAAGTGGCATTCTAAAGAAGAGAAAATAACACACAAGGAGGTAGAGAGAGACTGATGGGGAGGACAAACACGCAATAAAGTTGTCTAGAGGAGAAAAGTCCGCCTTGTCTTGGCTGCTCTGCCTTCAAATGCAATTAGACCCGATCGTCTGTGCAAGTCTCACTGGCCTGAAATTTCAGATTCACATCCTAACCCATCATAGGAGACAAAAGCTTACTGATCGGGTCTGCAATCAGGACAGACCGGCAAACACAAAATCACACGTGGCCTTGAATACCACAGAAAGCCACTGACTCAAGCCCTAAAACAGGCCACGCAGTCGATGCGATGGAGCAACACGGATGCTACATCGGATTCCGGCAGGCGTTATCGGAAGTGCGCACCCCTAACATATACCGGCATTTGCGGTGCTGTGGTAGGCTCAATTGCAGGCTCACGCTGAGCCAACTGGGGTCTCTGCAGCCGCCACTTTTTTGTCGTTGAAAATGCTGGTCATGCGTTTTTTCTGTGGACCAGGGTGTGCGGTGGTACGGCTAGGTGTGGATTACGCCGTGCCAGCAACATGCGGCCTCTCACACCTCCGTCCTCGGCTTGATCTTGACACCGGGTCCAGATGGAGGAGGAGGCGATGGTGCGGTAGATGCTGTGAAAGTCTACTATCATTATTGTTGGGTGCCTACACTCCCAAAAACAAGAGCAAACCAATCACTGGAGACCACGTGCGTTTGTTCTCTCTCTACAGCGCTGTCATCTCAATCAGGCGCCTTCCCATTGGCTACTCCCCCCTCTTCCCGAAGGTCACTGGCCGAATGCCGGCGAACCACAATAGCGTGTTATAAATATGCGTCACATTTAGCTAGTCGTGACTTGCAGTGTTTTGCTAATACACGTTCCGTGGCCAGCCGTGTGTTCTTTGTCTGCTGCCTTGATATTGGGGACCAGGGTCGAGTGCGTATACGCTCCACGGGATTTCAAGTACCAGGCGGGTCATAACAATTATAAACTAGTTCACGCACAAATTACCGTCCCTGTTCCCACCCTGCTGTAAGTCCCCCCCCCCGTTGGACATAAACAACAACGACGGTCGGTTCAAGCTGGCTCTTAGGTTGATGCCCAAACCTAGCTAAATGCGCTTTACCTCCTGTGGGAATGCAAGATTTATGAAAAAATATTAGTGCAACATAATTACCTTCCAAATAAATCGACTAGGAGGGACATTTTCTGTATAATATCTTGGCGAACCTGTCCCACTGCAGCGCCTAGGGCCCACAACCTCAATGGACCCTGGTGACTATCTCAGTTCATCCTAGCCTCATTCAAGTCACCTAGGGCCTGAAGTTCGGCTTTCCGGTTAACCAGGGGACTATTACATATTGTTCATGCGAGAAGCAGCAATGCTGTACACCAAGATCTGCCTAACTGATTCTTGCCCGTTATGATCAAAGGTATAATCTTCTGCCCGAGATGTCGGAGGGAGCAGTTTTCTGAGTCATTGGGGCCACTAGAATGCAGCCTAGACAACCCCACTGAGTTCGTGCGGACGGTGCAGAATTTAGGTCGGGTTTAGGTTGCGGTTTTTGAGGGTCTTACCCGTGGCAGTGCTGGGCAATAGCATGGTTTTTGAAAACGCGGCAATTACTCACTGATAACGTTATTTAAAAAATCCCTCAGGGACCCCACTGTTTCACCCAGCCCTTATTCACCACCTACTCGGTTGAAGTTTCGGCGAGTAAACGCGTTCACTAAGTTCACAGACATGTAAATATCCCTAAAGGCCTATAGGACGATGGGATACCCAGCCACCTTTTTCATGGATGTCCTGGGATTGTACCCTATCCTGTCTTGGGTGACTCTCTAACCCTCGGCTATCTGCGCCTAAATACATCGACTTCTAAGATGTGTCAAAAGCCTTCTAGGACTTAAAACCCCATTAGCGGACGCGAACCTCAGAACTCCTATTGTCACAGGGTTTACTTATGACGCGGCATACGTGGGTGGGGCGCAAAGGGAAGGCACAAGTTGGCAGGACTGGTTTTGTGCGTCAGCCCTCGGCCAGTCCGAGATCCAGTCATGCAGGACGATTACGAGAGTTACTTAACGCCTATAAGGCTGTTTGCTGACTCTAGGTGGGTAAGAATCAAAGGATTGCGACTGTTTCCAGTAATCGGCATCCAGGGTTTCCATCGGTCATCTTGCACGTAACGCAGACACTGCCGTTTTACCTACAGATAATTGAATACCTCTTCAGGCTCAAAATCAGTGCTCAAAACGAACTGAAAAGCAAGCTCATTCACTAAGCGTGCTATGGGATCAGGAGCAGGGATTCACAACCTACCCTGTGACCTGGCTGGATAAACGGCTGAGACGGACTGCCTAAAGAGCTGTTGTACAGTAAACATCCGGGCCTGCTGCATGGACAGCGAACCCACGTAGTTTAGGCCGACCTTTACGCACGTTTTCGTTCATCAGGTGAAAAAGCAGATGAGATGGTAAACAGGAGGACCGGGGGGAGACTGCAGATAGGAGTCTCCTGCAACTCAGTTCCCTACCACCTGAATGACGCCGGATGGGTTTCGAGCCAAGTTATATGTGGCTGGTAGACGCGCCCTTGCGAAAAAATTGGCACTGATGCGTCCATCAGGACTGCATTGCGACAGTATTGCCGCTCAGCTATGAGCCAGATGCAACCATGAAGCAACTGCGTGAAGATGCTGAAGGCCAGCAAGGTCGAAGTTCCTCGTTTGAAGGGCAATTTACGGTCCGTCCTTTTCCGACAGTCCGCCATAACTGCCTTCTGCCTCGGTGGCGACAGACTTCCGTCTTTGCCTCAAGGCCAGGTCAAGGTCAACAGACCACGCGGGATAAAGATGTGACGTTTTCAACTCACAAAATACACAACTCCCAGTGGGAAAAAAGACCTCCAGTCAGGCTGCAGCTGGATGGCCGACTGTGAGGTCGTCACACGTTCTGACTTCAGTCTCATCTTATTTTGACCGAAAAAGTTTTTCCTGTCCCCAAAACCTGAGCGGAGACTGAAATGGCCCTGCCATGGCAGCGTCTGTTGTAGACTTAACGAGTGGAGACAGCGGCATCAACTGCGCTGAAACGAGAGAGTGGAGAATGGATAGGGCGCAAATGTTGACCCAATGACCCACTAAGTGCCTGTCGGATCTGTAAGATGTAGGGACAGATCCCCATTTACCGGCTTTGTCGAAGGTAGCAGTGTGGTCGTGACTAACAGCAGGTTTTAATACCCCAGGCGACGAAACATGTTGGCTCTGTGTTTACATGACGAGATAACCGCCTCAAGGACAACTGACCCGTCAGAATCGAGGGTGGTCATCTTCAACAGATTGCTTCCGTGATTTAGGTGTTGGGCAGTCTGTGTTACCGCGTACGACGGGAAGCACGTCCTTCAAAAAGCATCAATTGGTTAGCGTAGGGACAACTCCGTTGAGACCCTAGGTGTTTCCAACAGTTGTGGGACAAAACTGTTCAACGGGGCCGAGACACATCGATATGGTGAAGACTTGGACTCTGACGCCCTGGATGGCTAGATGAAACGCCCAATGGCGGCCAATCGAAACCTTCACATGCATAGCATTCATGAGGCGGAAAATAAGCGCCTGACCGCGCTGAACACGTCCTTGCGCCCAGAAACTCCTTCAGCAAATTGAACACGCTTTTCACGAGAACTCGCGAATTTCGGGTATTGTTGAACGACTGGGAAAGCTTATTCCCGACGTAACAGTCACCTGGAAGGACTCTAAATGTCATACAATTAGTGCCCCTGGAGTATTCGCCACCTCCCCCACAGGTAGATCCTCTCTCTAGGTTCGATCTCATCCCGGCAGTGGGAGACACCTCTTGGTGACAACGTTGTAGAAAGTTGTCTTTGCGGACGATGAAATCTTACACTACACCCTCTTACCTAGTCACTACTCGGTCTCGCTTTCGGACAATGGGACTAAAACTCGGCGGCGGCATGCAATTGTCGGTCGCTGGCAAGGTAACATCGGCCAAGCCAGTTTCGTCTAGAGTAAGATAAGTACTCATAAACACCGTTTCAGTTCATGTGGGTGACAGCGCAACCATGGCCACGACAGACCACAAAAACGACAAAGCGCGTGAGGTACCATTTTACAAGGCGAACCTCAACGAGAAAATTCCGAGAAACGCAAAAAGAATAGGAAGAGTACCTGCCAAACGAGCACAGTTGAAGTGGTAGCACAGGCCACATCCGCGGCTGCGACAGCTGAGGATGGGACCGGGTTTCTTGCAGTGGGAACATGCCTATTAGAAGGAAAAGAGGAAAATTGGAATAAAAGATGCGGCGTTCCAAGTAGGACAATCCGTAGTCAAGAAATAGGATGATCTGTACCTTAAATAGTCTTCATATACTCAACTTAAACTCCAATATTCGGTTTCCCTGGTTCAACCCAATACTTGTCTCGAAGCAACTTTCACTCGCAAATCAAATGACTGGATTATGCAAGGTAGCAGTAGCGCGACTTTCTGCCGTTTTTCCCAACTTAAAATGCACAACAGGAGCTTGACTTGGTTTCCACCACTAAGGTCTGTACAAAAGTGACGCAGTTACGGGGGGCTATTAATATTAGGTAACTAACTGCATACACAGGCGACTACGAAATACGTAGCAATGACACAGTTGCTTCATATCAGCGCGCCCAAGGAGGCACTGATTCTAAAATATGACAAGAAAACAATCTCTGGATGTAAGCTTACATCAACGTCGCGTAATATTCATACAGTGGTTCACTTTGGTCTGGTCTGCCTACAATGACACATACATGGAACGGCTATCTTGAATGGGGACAATTCGTACCTAGGTAGTCCAACACTCGACAACTCGGCGACACAAGCAGCCAGACATTTTGGACTCTCTTATGTACTTCATGACTGGCAACAGAAACACTCGTAAGTGTATTCAGATATCACGATGCTGAGATGACGGGGGAGACGATTGCCCAGGTCCACAAAGGTGGTCCTAGCGATTTTAGTGCTGCCAAAAACTAGACGTCGAAAAAAGACCGACGGCCAGCTAAGTGTGCGTCTACTGTTGCGGTCCTTAGAGGCGACGGGTCCGGCTTTCGGAAATAGACGTCAAAAGGTTTGGCACGAGGCCTTCGACATAGCGTGCCAATAGAGATTGAAAATCAGTCATCTGACCGATCGTTACTCCAAGAGGTAAAATAGCCATGGATGGGGAAAAAAGAATATAGACACTCACCGCCTCTAAAGCCATGCTTACGACGTCCTCCAGACCGCTGATAGTGCCGTCGCCGTGGATCGAGGTGCCCGAGGCCCAGAGTACACACTCGAAATGGAACCAGACCTCACCACCGAGGCCTATGCGGAGACGTGTGGGTGCCGGCGGGGGTGGCGGTGGTGGCGACGGTGCCGGTGCCGGCGGCTGCGCTGCTGATTTGGCTCTCCTGCCGCCGCCACTTTTTCGACCGCCAATAGCACCACTTTTTCGGCCTCTGCCAGCGACACTACTGTTGCTGCTACCGCCACTGTTGGAGCTCTTAACACTGCTCACCACCACGGAACCGGTCAACGTCGGAGAGAGTGCCTTGATGACCAATCGGAGACCACCCGTGTTCGCGGCAACTACCGGACGGGCGGGATTAGCAGCGGCGGCCGAAGATCGCGTCACTGCTGAGCTCACGACTTCCGAGTTGCTGGTCATTGACTTACGAGGCGAGGAGGGCGTGATAACGAGGTCGGATGGAATTGCAGACAACGCCGCAGACTGTTGCTGCGTGTCACCAGTCTGTTGGGCCAACAGTTTGCTAGCAGTCGGCTCTGCCAGGAAGTAAGGACCGTAGAGAGGACCCATCAACAGAAAGTCAGGGTCCTCGCCGCAAAACACACAACACCAGGCACCACACGCAGAGTCTGAGTACGTTGAGGGCAGGCGAGTGTCACGGACATTAGGCCGTAGGGTGGGTTTGTAGAAGGAGTTTGCAAAGAAGGACTGGAGTTCAGAGTTTGCGGTTCGGTCACTGACAAAGGAAGCCGCGCCACCGCAGAGGGCGTTTTTGTTGCCAACCCCCGCCCTTCCAGCGTTCTGTTCCTGCAAAAGAGGACAAAGAGAGGTGACCCGGGGATCGCCGAGGCTGTAGAAAGCTGAGGAGCAGTCCTTCAGAGCAGGGTTCACAACGTGAGCAGGCATTGAGGAGGGCAGATCACAGAGGACGTCCTTCGTGGCCTCACCGCTACCACCACAGGATCCGGAAACGCCAACAGCTTCGGATGACGAGGAGGATTGGCAGAGGCAGAAGAAGGGCGACTCAAGGTAGCGTCGACGGGAGGCCAATTCAGCCCCACTTGGTAATTTGCTTTCAGTCTTGCCCTTGGCATTCCTGGACGTTCTGCTGAGAGAGGAAAAACACCCCAATCATTGGTTTATATTCGCTCCAGTGGTGTTTAACATTGTGTCCCTAAGACAGACTACGTGGGAGATGCGCTGGACCAAAACGGGCCTGGTACACGTTAACCTGGTTGCGTAGAGTCCGCACATCGCACAACGAATGTCACAAAAAGCGCAAAACGGTGCGGTGTTTTGACTGGGAGTGAAATTAGCAATCGGATTGCCTTGTAGGTGGTAATAAGACGTCGGGCTGCTCGTCAGTAAAAAAAAGGCCCTAGCGGCCGTCACGGTCGGGTCATATGCAATGACGGTGTCAGAGAGAACCGTGAACAAACTTCGAATTCACTGCAAGGTCGTGTGCCCTAAACACAATGCCAGCTTGTGACTCACTTTTGAAAAAATATACGAAGTCGAATAGCGAGGTCTCCATAGGAACATAGTATACATACTCTAGGGATAGCCGAAGCACAAGCGGATCCCGCAGGAACTAAAGCACTTCAATAAATTCTAACAACGGTAGGCAAGTGGTAAAAAAAGTTGGAGTACATAATGAGAAAGTGAGAGGCCGCGAATTGGAAGGTTGCCAACTGACGAGATACCTCGGACCTCGCGTGTAGCTCAGTGTGTGTTTGTGTGGAGTAGCAGACTGATGGGCTGAGAGCCAGACAGCAATGGTTCCTTCTTAATGTGGCGTCTATGACACTCCCATTCAGTGGGATCAGAGTTGTCCCCTTTTTCTTGATGTATAAAATCCTGGTTAAGTGTTTGTTGCGGGCGTGGTGGTACGTCTAGGCGCGGCTCTTGCCGTGCCAGCCACCTACGCCCCGCCCACCTTAGGTCTTATTACCTTTGTCATGACACCGGGCCAATTGGGGGGAGAGGGCGTAGATGATGCGTAAGTCCACTATCGCTATAAAGAAATGCACGCGCAGCTTGTTGTAGAGCACACGGTGGACATTGTTGGCAAGCTGCCGTGTGTGTCCCGCGTGACGATCCCTCTGTCATAACCGAACAAACGAAAACTATCGCACCGTTACCTGCTCATTATTGTCGGCGACAAGACTAGTCAGATGGTGTCAAACAACTCTTCGACCGGACATGCAACCAAGAGCTCTGACGTTCATACGTGGCATGACGATTATTAAAGACTTACTGGCACTTTCGACCAAGACGGTCATCTTTCAAGTGGACGGCCTCGACATCGCGGGAAGTACGTTACTCTAATGATAAGTTAGCAGCCGGTAAAGTCGGCTGCATACCTATCCGTTTAAAGTGCACGATGCGGCCGATGTGGGGTGCCGGAACTGGCAAAACATTTGAGTCGGGCTGCATTCTGGCTGGATGCTCACTCTCTGGCCAAGCCCAACAGGCTCCGTGCATAGTCTTTGGTACTATAAAATAACAAGAGCTTCTTATTTTCATGGTTCTGAAAAGGAGAATTCGGCTCCGCTCTGCTGGAGACCAAAAGAGACGAAGGCCTTACTTTAAACTAGTTCGCTTTTGTCGTAACAGCTTCGTCGGTTAGAAAACTCTACAGATGTCTGCCTAAAAAACCAAAGTGCAGTTTCGCAGTTATTACTTGAGACGTGAAATCGAATTTGCCCAGAAAATATCACCAGGGCTGGTAGGTCGCAGCAGCGACATTCATCGAGTGGTCTCAAATTCAAGCAACACTACACACCACCAAGTTATGAGCCGACGCTAGTGATCCCCCAGATAGAGTGAATGGACGCGATGTGAATACCGAACTTTCTCGACTTCGATGAGCAATCGGTCACTACCATTTCCGGAGTCCTCACTTCGAACTCCGTTTCATGCTTGTTCTGCCTTTAAAACCTCTCGTCCCCCACTCTTCTGTTAAAATCACGCAATACTGAACTTGCACAACAAAAAAGAGGCTACATATGTCAGTCCGTCTGTAATTCGCAGTCATTTGTTGACTATACGACGGTAAAGGCCTAGCAAACAACAAAACATCGGGAGCAGGTCGCGTATGATGCCCAGAACTCGGTCATTTTCGAGCACACCTTTCAGAGGGGAGATGAAACGGGATGTTAGAATTGTCACAGAATATTTTATATAAAAGTCTGTGACGGTTCTAACTGTTATCGTTCCCAGACGACTCTGGACACGTCAGCCATGTCAGAGGCTTACAACCACCGGCTCCACAGACCTCACGGCTGATCTAGATTTCGTTCAACATAAGTCTCTGTGACGGGTACTCGAGCCTGACTGTTGGCTGGTCACAAGTACTAAGATGAGTAAAAGTTACTTTCGACCCCAATTAGGTCCGCATTCTTATCTGTAGCAACTCTTGAGAAGTACTGGAAATTCGGCCGAACGTTCGAAATGGATGCAACCTATCGTCAATCAAGTTAAACTAAATTAGGCAATGAAGCCTCTTGTGCACTTTTTAGAAGACTTCTTTCTAAAAACTCGAAGTTTCTTACGCAACTCAGCGAACAATTGGTTTTCCACCGCAAACATAGGTGGTGCATATCATTGATCAGAAAATAATCATACCCTTACTGAACTTACTTAAGTAGAAACTCACAGGAAATAAAAGTAGGGACGTCAGAAAAGAACCGGGTCTTTAGGCGGCTTACGTGTAGTTATTAAAGCGGGATGCGTTTGGCAAACTAGAAGGACAGTTGTGCAGGTCAGAAACACACGCAGCCAGTTGTTATGTATAATTTTGTTTCCAGAATTCTTCGCAAAACCTTATAATCGGCAGGGGGTGTAGAATCGATCCTGTGCAGATTTCCTTCCGTTAGAAATGAACAACCAGAGGATGTAACGTCTGATTTAATGGGACCGGAAAACCAGCATATTCATGGCACTATAAAACTCCTGGTAAGCCATCACAACGAATCATGGCTGCTGAACTGATGCCTATTGAAGGGTCTTTGTTAGTTGTCGAAAGAATCTATAGAACCGCGACGACATCCCAATCGCCACAAGAAATCTGAATTTTACGCTTCGTTCTCCTTTAGGCCTGTAAGTGGTCGAGTATGTACGAAAACTGGAGATTCTCAGCTACTTTTGGCAAAGTATGCGGGCATCGTCTCCCATGAGGAAGCTCCCGCTCGACGCGACAACACCGATAGGATACTGTAGATTATTCAGAAAATGTGACTAATTTGATTCAGAAAAGTTGTTCGTAGACCAACCCATTCGTTCGGTGCTGTCATCCCACGTTTATGGTCGCCGCCTTATTGCAGAATAAAAAGAGGGTTATCAAAAACCGGCTTTTTCGAGTACTTACAGCATTCACAACTGGGGAAGAGACTAGATCGAGTTCATCATAGTAGCCGCCGCAGATTCTCGCGTGTGAATAAGGACTATATGAAATGTTATTGGAGTTGGCGAGCGTAAACGCGATCCAGGAAACGACAAAAGTAACCTGAATCTAATCATAGGGGTGCACGTCAACCTTCAGGTATCGAAAATTTACTAGTAGGTCGCAACGAAGTCTGTATTCGACCAAACGGCTTTAAAGACAGTGAAACTGTGACCAAAAATCAATGGTGGTGAGCTTAAAAGAGTTAGGACGCGGTGTAAGTTAAGCTATGGTGGGGGCAAATACACAAGTTTTCTTGCTCTTCTGTGCCATTAGTAAAGCGTATAAATTCTTTCCAAACATAAGAACACTATTGAGGCAATAAAAATCTCCGTTCGCCCTACAGCAGTCACGATAGCAAGCTAATTCAAGCGTCTGTCATCTACATTGTAAACTTGCTGTAATCGCGGAGCACGCAAAATTTGTCTGGAGCATAAAAGACCTACCTAAATATTGAAACATTCTCTGGAAAAGGATGAATCGGTGAAGTCTGTGACAATAAAGACCATAGATCCACCTGGTCTCAACTAATTATAAACTATCGAGATGGAATGGCAGAACTGGAGACAAACTTCGCCAATCAAACAGTACAAGTTTACCAAGGTAATCTATGGGTGATGGGGAAGATCCATGTCAACCCCCGTTAGCTGTGCGTTGATCTGAGGCCCATTTTAAGGACAAACGAGAAATTAACCGCTCCACATTTCAAAGACATACTGAAGCACTTGGTCATGTGGATTGACTACGCGAATGAAATATCTTAAATTAGTTATTCGTCCATAAAGTTGTTAATGGTATGGTCCAAATGGCCATAAGACGATCAATACGATATTTGAAACGGCTTTAATGATGCCTTCCATTAGAGCTGTTTCCATCCACACTCAATGTTAATGGAGGTGCGTCGGACGATTAAACAATGTCGCGAGAAAAAAGTAGCTCGGCTTTTCGGATAGTTAGTGGCCAGAGACTCTTTATAGGATTCTGTAAGAAGTTCGTTCGTCATTCTGCGTAAGTACTCTAGCCAATACCTCCAAAGCGCTTGCTTCTATATCTTTCAACAAGGTGAACGAGTGGAAGCTTTGCCCGCAACACCCTCACCTCTCTATTATTAAGTCTGTGCGCAAAAATTTATGCAAATATCGTTCGGCTAACCTTGCGTTTGAGCGACATGGGGCAAAAACACGATCCCAATGCATGCGTCCTAAGACGGAAAATTTCTAGGTGAGACGGCCAACTTCTTTCGAGGCGATAAAACTTAAAGCCTATTTTTGTGCGTAAATGTTCCAGGGCCTCAAAGAAAGACATGAAGATACACATGCCGTAGTCGGGCGTTAAGAGAATAAGTGGCGGAGTCATTGGGAGAAACAGGAAAGGGATGGTACAAACAGCAACGAGTAACAGATAAAAGCCATGGTAAGATTTCATGGAAGTGTGAGTAATCGTACTTTTCGTTGTCAGATGCGTTCAATATCTGAGTTCAGAATGAGGACGCACAGTCTAATACGTTGTAATCTGACAGGCTACTTAAAGCTGACTATGGGAGAATCGGAGCCCATGCCTTATGCACGGTTACAGAGCTAAGCATGCTTTTCAAAGTAGTGACAAGAAACCACATGGCTTTATCCAGGATATAAGGCACCGAACCAATGAATCCAAAGAGTATTAAGGACGAAAGGGGTACCGTTAATGATAACTTGTGGATACGAATTCGCCTTTCAGGAAGCGCAACAGATAGACAAGCCCTGTTTAACTTTATTTACTGACAGACACCTACCTCTTTGCTTTTTCTTTAACACTCTTGACAAGAGTCACGGCACTTTTGGCTCTACGGGGACCAAGTCGACCGTCAAACTCGAAGTCGGACTCTGAATCACGCTTCCAGCGCTTTGCAACCGCCCGCTTGCGTTTGGCCGGAGCGCGCCTTTTCTTTGCTGTCACCTGCGGTGCGGCGGCCTTCTGCTCGGTTGATAAATCAACTTTTACCTCGGTCTTTGCCTCGTCCGCAGGTAAGGTGGGTCCGTCAGTGGAAGCGGCCTCCTTTGTCGGTGAACACACAGTTGTCACTTTTGCTGCAACTGGACGCCTAGGGCTGTCAATTAAAGCTGCTGCCGGCGAATTTTGAGCAGGAGAAGACACAGTGGGTGAAATTTTAGTCGATTCCACTTTTGGCGCTATTAACGAAACCGACATCTTCTCTAAAATAGGGATACCATTGGTGTGCGACTGTCTTAAGGGTACGTCCTCACAACTTGAAGAGGTCGAACTGGAGGATGATGTTGATTCGGATGTGCATGAAGAGGATGGAGTTCGAATGCGCGTCCTCTTCTCGAAGGGTTCATAGTCAGTAGACTTACTCGGCACATCCACCGAGCTTGTTAAATTTGGCGGTGCGGTCGGGCAGTTGGGAAGCGCAGAAGAATATGGCAATGACGGTGGAAGTTCATCCTCGTCAGCAATAACGGGTGGCGCAGGGGAAGCACGAGAACTATTGAAGTTGGACGAATTTGCGGGAGAAAGACTGGCGGGCGAAAGGGCCGGGGGCAGCGGCGATATGGTGCCATGCGAATTCTTCACCGTTATGTAAAGTGCGTTTGAAGCATCGCTGCGACACACATTCATTTCATTCCGCAGTCGTTCATTGAGGGTTATATTGGGCGGTTGGTTAAGAGGATGAGAGTTCAGGACACCCCCCGGAGGATGTGCAGTCGGCTGACCAGACACAGAGTTAGGAATTGTAGCACGTTGAATTTTAAGATCACGGTCTGTCCTCGGGCGAGTTCGGCCTTCCTCTGGAGGATATACGGGTCCAGAAAGGGCAGCATGCATGTTTTCCATATTAAAAAGACGTTATCATTGCCTCAACGGAATTTTCCGCCGGGATAGTGCAGGCAGCGCATCCAATCAGAAAACGCGAGAAGACACTGTGGTTAAAGGCTGCCGGTAAAGCGCTGAAGTCAAATTTCTGAAGTTGGAAACAGTTGGCTTACTCAGCGGTCCGCGCGTTTCTTGAGGTTATAGCTAAACAGTGGTATTTCGATGTAATTCAGTGGCAGCTGAATACTCTGCTGCTCCTATGAAAGGAAATGTAAGTGGAAGACCGAATATTTCAGATGACTTTTAGGGCGTTAAAACCTGCTTAGACACTGGGGCACAAAATAATGATACAGAAAGGGGAGTAATAAAACGAGGTTACAAACAGGACAAGGAATGACCATCTTACTACTAGGAAGAAAACTGGGCCATATTCGAATTCATTTTCTTGTTTCAAGTCCCTCCATTTCCCTCAACTATCCACTTTCTTCGGAGCCCATGTTGTGCTACCACATGTCCCCGTCAAACAGACTGAGCTGGACGGATATGGAGGGGCTCTTGGCCCAGTATCTAGGTCTTTCATCTTCTGCCTTTGGCATAAGTGATTTCAAACTTATTGCTGCACAAATGGCGTGGCTTAACTCCATCGTACGACTAAATAAATGCCTTAATTTAATTTCGGTGGACTAGAAGGAACTGGACTGTCTTTACCGATCATAGCCGCCACTCTCACCATGTGGGTGGGATGGTAGAATTAATGGTTGTGGTTTCTACATACCCAGTCTTTCATAGTTCTCCGAAAGTAGTAAACAAGAAGAAGTTCGCTAGTACTACAAAAACCTGGGAGCATTATGCACCCGTTGGGTTAGAAGCATGTGACGAAGGACCCCCTAACGGGTCATGATCCCGTTCTACGAATGTGACCCAGACGGGAACATGTGCTTCCAGGGTAAGTGTTTATTAAGCATATTTCCAGGTTATTTCAGTTTTCTTTTGGAAGATAGTAGGTGAAGACTTCAAAACCGCTATTGTTTACATGTCAGTGTATTTTGGTTAACTGCACATGTAGTCTAAAAGTGACTACCTTTAAAATATAATATATTTAAAAAAGTCAAGTAATATCGTCTCTGCTGAACTGAACTGAAAAAGCAGATTCCTGTGCACATTTGATATAGGTCAGTATAGCTCAGTTTATTTAGGGAAGTAGGCAAGGTATTTGAAGACACTTTTGGGAACGGCACATATAATAAATCAACTTAACTGAATG